>CM042426.1:18712941-19230441 GCA_023631565.1 Gymnocephalus cernua | reverse complement strand
CTCACACACACACACACACACACACACACACACACACACACGCACACACAGAGTGTGCATGACACTAAGCAGCGGCCCTCCCTCTCCTCTGCATGGCTGATATCACTGTGCAACCATCGGCGCTGTGCATTGTGGGAGTGTCTGTTGGGGCAGAGAGACGCGACAGGGGCTGAGGGATTCACACGCCTCTGAAAGACAGCCAGAGGGAGAGAGAGGGAGAGTGGCAGGAGGGGAGGGAGGCAGGGAAAGAGAGAGAGAGATACGGAGGGGGCCGGTAACTGGAAATGAGAGATGGCATTTTAAAGAGGAAGCTGAATTTCACCTGCAATTACCGTAGCTCCGGGGCACACAGCTCGGTTAAGAGACATTTCATTCCAAAGCCACCGCGTATAGCTGCCGCACTGAGCCCTGAGAGGCGCATAAAGGAGGGAGAGAGAAAATAGAGCGGTGGCAAACTCTCCTCTGCCCAAGATGGCCCTCAGCAGATGCAGTGATGAAAGGGAAGAAGGCAGCCGGGGATGTAACCGGTAAATGAAACCCAGCAGAAAAAGCTGGAGAGGAAAGAAGAGGAAAAGAAAAGAAAAGAAAGCAAGGACAGATAAAGACAGAGGAAAAGAAGAAGACAAGGGTATCTCATTCAGTAGGCCCCAATTTGGCCATCTGCACACCAGACCAGACAGCTGAACTGGGCCTCAGAGAGCACACGCACACACACAAACATATGCACACGCACACACACTGAACAAAGAGCAAATCAAATCAAATAAACGCAGATACTCACACTTTCACAGTTAAGTACAGGGAAAGCTGGGTGTGTTTAATGATTAATATTATTCTTGGTATTCGTTCTTCTCTTTCGATGAAACCTTGCTCTCTCTCTATCTGTCTCTGTCTCTCTCTCTCTCTCTCTCTCTTTCTCTCTTTCTCTCTCTCAGAACTCCAAATGGAGCTGTGATGGTTTCCCCGAGGCTCAGTGTCCTGGCTAGTTTCACCAGGCACACTGTTGTGTTTCATAGGAGAAGTGTGACTGCACAAATACAGTAATGAGCCCTCACTGGGAGCTGGGGGCCTCCTGGCACTGCTAATGGCTCCTCTGGACTACAGCTGTATCCAGGTTACAACCTGGCCTGGCTGACAGGCCTGGGACACGCAGGCCCAGTAGGGACAAACGATTCCCAGCCACAGGCACACATTGTAGTCAGAAAACCATGTCCATAGTGAACTATGTGTTTGGTGTGTGGGTGTTTGAAGTAGGGAAGGAGGAAAAAAGATCTGGGTAGCGGGTTAGGGTTAAGGGGGGGGGGGGGGGGGGCAGGAAGCTGTGGAGGATGTCAAGAGACAAGGGGGCCATGGTAGAAACAGAGACCAAGGAATAAGGACAGTTGAAGAGATGTGGTTTGGCCATAAATGCAGCAGATAGACCCAATAAACCCTGGAGGCTCTCATAGGGCAACAGCTGGCATCAAATGAGAGTGAGTGTGTTTGTGTGTGTTTGTGTGTGTGTGTGTGTGTGTGTGTGTGTGTGTGTGTGTGTGTGTGTGTGTGTGTGTGTGTGTGTGTGTGTGTGTGTGTGTGTGTGTGAGAAAGAGAGAAAGAAAGTGAGTGAGTGTGTGTGATCAAATTTGTTTCTGCTATATGTATATATTCAGTTAACATAATAGCAAAACCATCAAGGACAATAAACATAAAGTTGTTTTGCATACAAGCCGGTTTTAACCTTTAAACCCAATAAACCATGTGACGGTTTCATTCTTGCAAATGTATACTGGCACCAATCGAGAACTTCATTTCATTTTTGTTTCTTAAACGTACAATATGTAACTTTCTGCCGCTAGGGGTCTCTCAACCAAAACAATGGATTGTAAACACGGACTTTTGATGACATTGGTAAGTTGCGTGGAATTATGGGAGTTGTAAACAACTTCGCTGATTAGAATGCATCTGTTCACGACGCTTCATTAAACTGCCGTTAGTGTCGTAAGCACCCGGCACCGGAGTTAAGTGCTGTATAGTACTTGTACTGTATGGATTGCTGTAATGGTGGCTGTCTGTTGGCTGGCTGTGGGCTAAGCTACATATCCCGGCTGTGTTGCAGCTGTCCCAGGCAGACAGACAGACCGGGTGCTAGCTGGCTAAATTAGCATTAGATTAGTCGTCGATATATAGCTACAGCTAACGTTAACATTACTGGTAAACTCATTCGTGGGTTAGCCCAGCGCTGCTTTTATCCGTGGTGAAAACAATCATGCTACTAATAACTTTATGAGCATGTTGAACGATGTGGTAACCGTATAATGTTAGCCACCAAGCATTAGCTAGCTAGCATTACGTTAGCTACTTGTCAACCAACACATTGTAGTAACGTTAAACTGGATCGATATTGATATGTATCAATAAATAAGATATCTGCTGTATTACTGTGTTGCAAAGTGGCATGTTATCAATCACAAAATGATGCTGTGGGGCAGAAAAAGCAGTATTATGGTTAGGAGTATTTTTTTCTGTGACATTGTATGATTTACAATTACGCTCAAACGTATCATCTGGGTGCCGTGTTTTGAAGGAAGTTACGAACTAGAGGGTGAAAGGTTATATGACGCCACTGACAGGCGACTAGGAAGGAAAGGAAACGTGCCGTGTCTGAAAATAAAATAACAGATTTCTCTGGGTTTGAAGTTTGGTGGAAACATTTGGGAGAGTGTAACTACACATCTCAAAAAAATATATAACATAGGTATGGTCGTTTTTAGACATTTTAATGCAGAAATGTTACATATTGTACCTTTAAGATGGCAAAAAGGTCATGCCGAAGTACGTGAAAATTAGAGCTGCAAAGATTAATCGATTAGTTGTCAACTGTTAAATTAATCGACAACTATTTGAGTCATTTTTTATGAAAAGAAGTAAAAAATGATTTTATTCCAGCTTCTTAAATGTGAATATTTTCTTTAGTCCTCTATGACAGTAAACTACATATCTTAGAGTTGTGGACAAAACAAGACAATTGAGGTCGTCATCTTGGGCTTTGGAAAGCACTGATTGTCATTTTTCACCATTTTTATTGACCAAACAACTTATCATTTAATTGAGAAAATAATGGACTGATTAACCGACAATGAAAATAATCGTTAGTTGCAACACTAGTGCAAATGCTCTAAAACAACACCCAATCAAGACATCAACAATTTGATGAATAGCCCAGCAGCAACAACAAAAAAATATAAAGTTAACATGATGTGATTGGTCGGTTGGTAGGTAAGTGCAAGATAGCAAAGGCATGACCATCTCTTGTTTTCAAACCTAACAGCATATTAGGCATTAGGGCTGAGTCCAAGGAGCTCAAATTGCAATCCCGTTTGTGTGGGGCTAAAAGGTTTGTGATGTATGGGGCTTGAAGGTCCATGGCTAATGTTTCATAAATTACTGGCATGCAATTGTGTAACATCATGACACCCAAAACTCAGCATTGTGTGTCCAACATCTCCCCTCTACTACAACAAACACATTAACACACACACAAACACACATCCACACACACAGTCCCACTCCCATTGTTGCCCTCTCTGGGAAAGCTCACAGCTTGGGTTCTTTAGCTCCTGTTTTGTCTGGCTCTCCATTCAAAATGGCCCCCTCATGACCACGCACATTATGGTCCGGGCAGGCAGCCCCCAAGTGGACTGAGGCTCCCCGGGTGCAAGCAATGATTCATGGCACAAGGGTCTGTAAAAGAGCAGCCTCGCCCCACGCAGCAGCCCTTCATGGGGACGAGGAGAGCAGAGGCTGTTGGCAATAGGAGCGAATAAAAGGTCTGGCTGGAAGATTGAACCCTGTTGAGACCACGCGGACCAAGGGAGGCAGAAAGGGGAACGGTCAGTGTTTTCTTCAGTGTGTGTGTGTGTGTGTGTGTGTGTGTGTGTGTGTGTGTGTGTGTGTGTGTGTGTGTGTGTGTGTGTGTGTGTGTGGAGAGAGAGAGAGTGAGAAAGCGGGAGTGAAAGAGACAGGGAGACATGAATGGGTAAGCCCAAATTAATGCTGTGAGTGTTTCTGTTGAATCTACACTGCTCCCAGTCCCGAGGACAATCTCGCAGCGGCTTTTTAACAATCTTAGCTCCGAGGCAAGTGCAAAGTACTAAATGTTTAGGCGTTATCTCTAACACTTCCCCAATCTAACAGAGCACTAGTTTAAAGGGCACTGGGAAAAAAGACACTGTGAGAAACAAAGAGGGCTCATGAATAAGCTGAAAAATGATAGTAGTTGCTAGGATTGATGAAACCCTATTCAGGTCTTGTGACAGGCAGTGAGACACACAAATTCTTTCCCCTCAGGCTAGAAGGCGTAATTTCCCCTTCCACTGTCACAAGAGCCATGTAAAAAATTATCTGGAGCTCAATGACTGCCTCAAAGTAATGATCGATCTATCTATCTATCTATCTATCTATCTATCTATCTATCTATCTATCTATATATCTATATATATATATACAGTATCTATATATCTGTCTGTCTTTTTGTCTGTCTATACTTGCAGATCAAGACACTCAGAATACACCGGCATGCTGCTCCGTTGTAACACACGGTGGGATGCGGATGGAAATGCTGGCCCCACAGGACACACACGTACACACTTACACACACACACACACACAAACACACACACACACACACACACACACACACACACACACACACACACACACACACACACACACACACACACACACACACACACACACACACACACACACACGTTAAGAGCAGACTGCTGTGGGGCTGACGCAAGACTATCTCTGTCTCACGTGTCTCTCCCCTACGGCCGCCCGCTGCTCCTGACCTTCGAGATGTTTTTCTCTCTCCTTCTCCCTCTCCCTTTATTCCTCTCTATTTCACACTCACACAATACACACACACACACACACACCCTCCCTCACTCAATCTCACACGCATCCACGCACGCGCGCGCGCACACACACACACACACACACACACACACACACACACACACACACACACACACACACACACACACACACACACGCGCATCCGCGCACGCTCTCACACACACCCACACACACACACACACACACACACACACACACACACACACACACACACTCCTCCCTTTTCTGCACACCCACTCCCAGCCACTCAGTATTTTGTCATTAAAAGGCATTGCATTTCAAGCTTGGATCAAGCAGATGGGGCTGCGTAAGCATTGCTGCTCCTTCATGCAGCACCTTGGCTTAAGTACAGATAGTCCACATGCATTACAGCACTCTCCCTAAATGCATGCACACAAACACATATGTGAACACACACAACCTTCCTGGAACCAGAGAATCTGCACGGTTGTGGATGGCTGCTTCATGTGGGTACTGTGTAGCTCAGATGTGTAATGCCTAGCTGATGTAGTTGAATACCTTAAGACATGCTCTACAAAACAGGAACACTAAACAGCAGACTTAGGTATCATAGCAGAGAAAGCGCTCTGGTTAGACATTCTCACCGTAATATATTTATTAGTCCTTTCTGACCAATTGTTCGTGCCTTCTAGTGGCAAAACACTGACAAATATACTCACATAAAGTTCAATGGGTTCATAATACACACACACACACACACACACACACACACACACACACACACACACACACACACACACACACACACACACACACGCGCGCGCACACACACACACGTGAATGTAATATAATTATATCCATGCCATTTTTTTCTCAACATTTGCATATTCCTTTGGGTGTTTGAGTTGAGCAGTTCTTTCCTTTTTCCTTCTCTTGTCTTCCAAGCAACAAATGTCAGCTAATTACACCATAGCTGTTTGGATGAGCTCCATCTTTCCCTGTGCTCTTCTGTGCTTGTTCTCTATGGGGCTGCAGGAAAAGTCAGGCAGCCAAGGGACACCAGTTAGGAACAGCCAGCGGTGGGGGTTGATCTACAAGTCCCCCCACACACACACACACACACACACACACACACACACACACACTCACAAAATTGATTCCCCAAGAGAGAGGACTCATCAATACTCATCACAAATGATACAACCAGCACGCACCCAACCTGCAGGGGATATAATATATCATTCACAGCCAGAGATGAAGCAGTAACGGTTAAATAGAATCAGGTCTGCTAACACATACTAGGCTAAAGAGCCAGTCACGGGCACAACAAGTGTTTCCCTGAGCTCCGCATTCAGTAAAAATGTTTTTATAAAAGATCCCATTTGATCTGGTGACACACTTACAGGCACAAGGCCATCAAGTCAAGCAGCAGAGAAAAGTGCAAGTCATTGTCTGTGTGCGGAACAACAAACTGCCACCTTGGTGTGTGTGAAGTGAAGCCTTAGGACGCAGCCGCGCCCCTGATTACTGCTAGATCTCACACAGAGACGGTGAAAAAACAGAGAGAATAAGAAAGAAAGACAGAAAAGGACGGAGACAGGAGGATATTAAAGTAAAGCTGTGCATCGCAATACACATTTACAGCTAAACACCACCCTCACCTAGAAGCGCTGTAGGGCACAGTTAACAGCCATTTACATACAGCAAAGTCAAAGGATGTTTATTAGGCGCGTACGTTTCAGACAAATATTCTGATTAGAATGGGAGAAATCTAATTAATTGCTTGATTCACTGAATGAACCCCGAATTTGTAATGTAATCACAACAACTGCTTTTCAAGGGGCTCTTGTTAAATTTAATTGGGGGAGAGAAAAAAAACATCCTCTGAATGAATGAAAATCAAATTAGGCCTGAAACTGCAAGTTTGTTCTGGCTTGGCATACACAAAACTGTAAAAGCAGAAGTGTGTGACAAAGGGGCACAAAGGGGGCCAGAGGAGACGTAAACACTGTTTAGTAAATGTTGTACTCACTGTTAGTTGTCTTTAGCTCTTTGACATAACTGCTGTAACACCTGGTGAAAAAGCAGAAACAAAAGATCACAGTGGTTCAGGTTAAAAATACAAGCTGATGTTTTTTTTTTCCAGCATGCTTTCATTTATATGATAATAAAATGCTTAGATTATATGCAGTATTGTGATAATGCTGAAGGTCTTTCCTTAGAGAGCCTGAAGGGGATGAAGACCATAAAACTATACCTGGATATCAAAGTTACAGGCACACAGCTTTGAATTTGCGGTTTTCAGACACATCAAACAAAAAGTACAGTGACGTCTGAAACACAGCTGTGGCAGCACACACGCACACAAACACACACACACACACACACATGCACATGCACACACACACGCACACACACGCACACAGACACACGCAGAAAGATATTCACGCACACAAAAAGTCTCTTTCTCCCTGAGCCCTTTCTTGCAAAACCTGTTTGTTAGAAATGGATCTAGACACTGGAGCTTTGAGTGTGAGGATATTTTTCCCAAACACAAGACAGTTCTTGCAGAGAACCAAGCCTTACTAACGTTCTCACGCCCATCTCTCACTCATTGTCTCTAAGGGCCTCCTGTGCTCTTGCAGTCTGAGCCTAATCTGAGCAGCTCACCATAACAGACGCCACCCAGCTATGTATGTTTTACTACAGCAACCGAACACACACAGATTTTACAACTTTTATTGATGCTAATACACACCTATTCTTGAATAGGAATGATATCAGAATCAGACTGATGCGAAACTCTGAAGAAGGGTTTTCTGCTACAATGTCGGTTATAGCTTGTGTCAGCATGGTTGGATGGTACCAAAAATAGTACAAACGTCTCCTCATACACATGCACCCGGACATAGGGAAGTAGGCTCTGATAGACTGATTTCCAGACACACCAACACGCAAATAGTGTTTCAGCATGTTTGGGTAGCTACTGTATCTAACAAGGTTTTGTTGACAGTAAACACATCCATCTGGTCACATTCAACAGAATCAAGTCTGGTGGACACTTCATCAGCACGGATGTGGTCGACTATCACAGTTATCGCATGTATTTCTACTTTTTAATTCAATGACCAAGTCTTGCACATACTGTAGTTTAAAATGTTATTTTAACCGCTGTTGTTACCGTAATTCATGTATATGTCAACTTGAATGAGGGTGAAATACACAGTTCCCACACCTTATTAAACATCACGTTCATGGACTTTCCAAGCACAATTCCCTCAAATGTAAGGACCAAACACGGCGTAGTTTGAGACACGGATTAAGGTTAATTACTGTTACTGTTAATTACTGTTGTTCTATTCTTGCACAAAATATATAAATTCAAGAGCTTTCAATGACCCATGTCAATTTATGTCTTTTTTTCAAAAACATTCAAAGCCCTGATTCTTTCTGCTCATAGTCACAAACTTTTAAGGATTTCAAGGACCCGTGGGAACCATGAAAAAAAGAAAATGGGTATATTGCAGTTCATGAGCCGACGTGATTTGTCTTTCTAGATGCCCTCCAGTCAAGTCAAAGTGGCACATAATGCATCGCACATCTGTCATTACAGCTGAATTCATCCCTGAACAAAAATCACCTACACTGGTGGTGTTGTTTATAACAACCGCACTGATCGAACTGCAATGGTTCCCATCATTATCCACACACACACACACGCACACACACACACGTACGCGCACACACACACACACACACACACACACACACAAATACTTTGATAACTCATCGCAGTGATAATGATAACAGAGAGCCAGGTAGGCTGAATTCATCTTCAGCTTTTTCATAAAAGCCTATTAGTGGATGATTAAAGGATCTCTGCTTATAGGGCTTCAGCACAGAAAATGATTTGCCAGCCATGAGGCAGGTGAATTACACTGGATAAGAAAGCCAGTGCTGTCTGCCATCATTTGCCTGACTGAGAATCAGGCTGCTAGTCTATTAACCTCATTTTACTGTAAGATCTTACCAGTTTTACATCAATGGCAGATAGATAAAATATCACAAAACACACATTTTCTCTTCCTAAGACTTAATGCCTGTAGCCTTCTTCTACGCCAATGTCGTGTCAGTATAATGATATTAGAAGCTGCAGCTAACAATTCTTTTCATTATCATTGAATCTGCAGATTATTTTTTTCAATTAATCATTTGGCGTATACAATGTCAAAAAGTAGTAAAACTCTTTTTAAATCTTTAAAAAGCCCGAGATTACTCGACTGAGAAGCTGGAACAAGGGAACGTTACTGCTTGAAAAATGACGGCGAATGTAATAAACGATTAATCGAATATCACAATAGATGCAGATTATTTGATCGACCAATTAATTAATCAACTAAATGCTTCAGCTTTACTTCAAATTAAATAAAAACAAGGTTGTTCACCATCGAATTACAGAATAACACGAACAATTGAATAATAATTACTTGGATATTACCATTTTATCTGACAAGCAAATATTTAATGAGAGACAGCACATTACTACTCACGTTAGCTATTTGTATTGCCTTTAATGAACAAAGTGATACAAAAAACTTCTGCCCTAAGTTATGGAAGTGAACTACTTTTTGAGTAACAATCATATGTCACTTTTATTATAATCACCCTTACTTTGTAATTTCCATCTAATTAACTTGAAAGGCAAAAAAAACAAAAACAAAAAAACAGAAGAGCAGGAACTCTCCGCAAAGTTATAATTACTTGCATTTACACTCCAGGCATGCTTGCACATGGACAGTGTACAACAGAACTGTTATGACATCTCTCTGAATTGTCTTGTTTGGTTTCCCTAATCTACCCCCCTTGCCTCAGCCACACAGATGTTGACTTTACTTTAGGATTCATACAGCGGCTCTCAGGCATCTGCACGGGGTTAAATACAAGGGTCGGACTTTTGTACCAGCCATCAGAAAGAGAGAAAGAGAAAGACAAAGACAAAGAAAAGTAAAGAAACAAACAAATAAACAAAAATAAAGGAGGAAAGAAAGAAGAAGAAAGGAATGTCACCCTTTTTCACGTGAGCCTCTTTTACAAAGAAACTCTGGTATTTGGGCATGGAAAACATGTGTACTCTGAACATACACATATTGAGATTGGCTTAAAATCCTTTGCTTTTGAATATTTGATGCCTTTTTAGAAGAGCGACAGTGGTGAGGTGTTTGTCTCTGTTATCTCTGTTGATCTCTGGCACACCAGGCCCTGTGGGAGTGAGCTAGTGAGACTTGGCCGCAGACATTTTCCTGAAGCCCCCAGAACAAAACAGGCAAGTCTTGACAGTCTGTCCGCCACCGAGTCGTCACACAATCAGTTGCAGGAAACCAATCCCTAAATAGCAGTGATTCATCTCTTCATCACACACAATGCCAGTACACAGTGCACAAAGAAGCTCTCTCTTCCTCTCCCTCTCTCTCTCTCTCTCTCTCTCTTACCCTATCTGTCTCGACCCCTTCCCCCCCTCTCCAGTGTGGTCTCTCATGCTGCTTAAAAATAAGTGCTTCTCCCAGCTTTCTTTGCCCTGTGATTTACTGGCAGTGTTTAACTGCAGGGCAGCATCTTTTATTGTTACATGATCTGGGGCTGAAAGCTGACAAAATGGAATCTCTGCTACCAACTACCTTTGTATGTGACTAAGTGTATGTTCAGGGCAAAGTAGGGAATAAAGAACTTGTGCGAGAAACGTTTGTCTAAGTGCAATTCAAATCATCCCAGACCAGCCTCCCGGTGCAGTGTATGTGTGTGTTTGTCATTCCACTAAATGGTTTCTTCCTTGACTTGATGGAACAATTGCCATCTCAAGGGAACGGGTTACACCATACACAAAAAAGTAAAGCGCTTTGAGACTGGCAAAAAGCTCAGAACATTAGTGCAATCCATTTGTGAGAGGTAGGATATAATATATAAATATATTAAATACCAGGCTCGATTGTATGCATCTGTCTTTTTTGCCTGTGTATGTATGCATGCTTTTGTGTTGCCATGATAACTCTTCTCTAAATGGCAAAGAGCATGTTGCTGCATTAGCCAATCCACTTCCTTTTCTTTGCAAAGATAAAGCTCTTTACGATATGCAGTCAACCTGGCCTTGCTGGTGACTGTCCCACAGTTGCATTTGGAACAATGATATCAGTACAGTACGTGACCAGATCATCACCAGTAGATAACCAGGCGCGCACAGGCCCACACAACAGGCTTGGTGTATCGTTACAGCCTTGATGATCCATCAAGATGACGTGTGAAGGTCAGAGTAGCTGTGACCAACACAGCTGTCACATCTTCTCCCTGCACCCTCTTTAACTGGCCTTCCAACACACTCAGCACAAAACATGGCCAAGTGGGGAACGCAGGGGCCAAGGCCAACCAGACATGCCTATAACCTAGGCTGGGCTTGTATCATGACGTAATTACCCTCCATACAATAACACAAGATGTGGTGAAGAGGCAAATCAGCGCTGCTGTGGTGTAATGACATCTGCAACTATGACAAGGAAACTGTTACCCCGCAACGAAAAACAATATGACGTGTATTAGTATCGGCTCTCAAGATTTAATTCAACAAACAATACAGCCTCAATTTTAAATGACTAACAGCTCTGTTGTATGAGAGGAAAATGCTACTGTGGAGCTGTGTGGAGAGCAGATGTGAATCCACTTTGATTTCAATGCTTGTTGTGTGTGTGTGTGTGTGTGTGTGTGTGTGTGTGTGTGTGTGTGTGTGTGTGTGTGTGTGTGTGTGTGTGTGTGTGTGTGTGTGTGGAGCTTCTATTAAATGGATCTGCTGTCTCCTTGATCAAGGGAGTCAATAAAGGGCCAGCCCTGTCAAACCCTCAGGGGTGTGCATGCACATATGTGTCCGTGTGCCTGTGTGTGTGTGTGTGTGTGTGTGTGTGTGTGTGTGTGTGTGTGTGTGTGTGTGTGTGTGTGTGTGTGTGTGTGTGTGTGTGTGTGTGTGTGTGTGTGTGTGTGTGTGTGTTATGGTCAGAATTTGAAGTACTCTGACAGGTGAGTGATTGAGTGCTTTCATTTCCCTCCAGCGACAACAAGACATGTGCACAAAACACATACATAGTGTACACACACACACACACACACACACACACACACACACACACACACACACACACACACACACACACACACACACGCGCGCGCACACACGCGAGTGGAGGATAGATGGAGAGATAGAGAGAGCTGTTGTTTCCTAAAGGATGCTGCTCCTGCCTGCATGCTTAAATTAGCTCTAAATGTTTGGATTACACACGGGAGCTCTCACAGAGGATTTAGCAGCCATAGCCTGGAGTCCGGGGGATGTGTGGATGTTTCCATCCACATCCAAACACACGCACATGCACGCACAAAAAGTGTCCTTATACAGATCCCAAACATATGTCACTTAATTATCACTCACTGTATTCAGTTACATCCATCTAACTCGGACAAACCACGGGGAGATGTTGGGAATTTAAAAGCAACATGCAACTCTAAATGGTGTAAACAGAAGCAGCACGCTATTTCATTCATGTGGGGGCAAGGGTTTCCACATTACAATTTTTTAAGAGTGCAGTCTTGGCTTCTGTTGGTGGGGGGAGGATAGAATATGCTAGCAGACATAGAGACAAGGAGAGAAAGGAGGAGAAAAAGAGAAGGGGAATGAGGGAGGTCAGTGCCCCCAGTCTCAGATAAAGGCCCTCTCCCTCCCTTCTGCCTCGGCTTTCGAAGCCCCTGCCAGGATCGAGAGGCGTCTCACGTTACAGCTGTCTCTCAGTGTCATCGTTCAGAAAAAAAGCACACAAGCGAAAGAGAGAGAGAGAGAGAGAGAGAGAGAGAGACAGAGACAGACAGAGGGGAAAAGCGGGACAATGCCAAAGACCGCGCAGGGCTAGGCTTTCATAGCTGGACAAGAGAAAAACAACAACAGCAGCAGGTCCAACTGGGTGAGGAAGCCCTTGTGGTTTGGCTGCCTGGTGGTGTTTTTTAATAAGTTAACGCAACATAAGTGTTCACTACAATGTGTGCGCGTTTCAAAATCGCTGAAATGTGCTTTGACCTTTTCAAGACAAATTATTTCGAAATGTAGTGTGAACAGGGCTAGTCAGATCTTTTCCTCTACACCACCTGGAACTAACGGAACACTTCCTTAGAAGAAAAACGGGGAATAAATGATTTAATACCTTGTTCTGTGTTCAATGAGAACAGAAAAAGAGAAAGAGAAACACAGTATACTCAGAGAAAGAGACGGTCATGGCTGTAAGACTGCGTGGGTGTCTCAGGATTAGACATCGATGAGTAGCCTCTCTACACATGAGTATCCATTTTTAACCTTAAAATCCTAAAAACAGCAACATGTCCCAGGTCCAGTAATGACTAATCCAATGACTGCTAGCATTTCAGCCTGCACTGCTAACAAGGTGAGTCCATGTAGGTCAGTACTGATTTAAGTTAAATTTAGATTGAATGCTTTTTTTTTCCCCCTATAACTTTTGCTAGATATGTAAAGGATGCCCATGAATTCCAGATAAAAACTTCATAAAGGAAAGGGTGCAGTATATGCAGATTTTCACTCCAAACAGTAGCACGTACACAGCCGACATCAGCGAGTGCTGATTGTACCAGTGTGGTTTACATAAAACACGGTTAAAAAAAATAATCATACACATACAGCTACTGCACAGCTCAAGACTGCTTTCCTATTTGTTTTTCTCCAGCCTTGTCATTTCTCCTGGCGTTCTGTAGGAGTTAAATATTTAAAATTCTGGCTTAGCTTGGTGCCAGCACAGCTAAAATAAAAGACTTTGTGGCAGCAGTGACCAGATTTTAAATGCTGAAGAAGATCAATAAATCGGGGCTGTTGAGGCGCAATCTCATACGTGTGTGTGTGTGTGTGTGTGTGTGTGTGTGTGTGTGTGTGTGTGTGTGTGTGTGTGTGTGTGTGTGTGTGTGTGTGTGTGTGTGTCTGAGTGTTTGTCCTGTCCCTATGCGTAACTGCCTGTGTTCTTACAGCAAGTGTGTGTGTGTGTGTGTGTGTGTGTGTGTGTGTGTGTGTGTGTGTGTGTGTGTGTGTGTGTGTGTGTGTGTGTGTGTGTGTGTGGCTGTGTCTACGTGTGTCTTAACACCCACCAAGACTCACAGCTCCCCTGCCTGCTACAAGCTATTCTATAGTATCATCAAGAACCCCACTGACCCAGGAGGCACACCAATAGAGAAACCAATATCATTCCCATTCCCACATCCGAAACCTTCTTCCTATTTTCCAATCCCAGTATCCTTTTCCCATCTGAGCGCAGCCAGCCAGCATGGGTGAATTATAGAGCAAAGTATAAATACAGGCCCCCCCTGCTGAAGATAAAGAATGTCAAGGTGTGGTATCAAACTAAATAACAGGTTTTCCAGACCTCGTCGACACTTCCATAATCAAGTGGGCAAGATGGGCACCTAGACAACGCGGACAGGGAGGGGAGAAAAACGACAGAAAACAGTGTTTGTTTTTCTTAGGACAAATCCCCTAACATCAAGTTTATGCTGTTCCAATACAGTCTATTTTAGCTAATTAAGAGTGTACTTAAGAGACCCTGAATGTCTCCATTTCATGAAGCCAAACAGCTCTGAGAAATGCATTCATAGTGTTGCCATATTTTTTGTCACTCTTAGGTTTTCTAAAAACCACATTAAATGGATGCTTTCAGCTCACATAAAGTGATAACCTTCTTTGCTATGTCTTTTCCGCATGAATATGTGATGAAGACAAACAATGAATTATGAAGGCCTTTGTGTGCATGCTGTTCTATGGCTCAACAAAACAAGAAGTGCATCTGTATTTTTTCGCCTCCTCTCTAATGTAGAAAACAAAAACACCCCTGAAGTGGAAAAATCACAAGGACCTTTTGAGACTTCATTAAAAGAAACTAGCCTGGACTTTCCAAACAAGGCATATCTTTGGAGGGGGGAAATCAACCTTTTCACCTTGCTGGTGGAAAAACAGGCATCCCAACAAGACAGAGCAAGCACAAACAACCTTGACTTTCATCAAGGAAATTCTCACATTGAATGATAAATAGAGGCCCATGGGACGGACAGCAAAGAAGCAGCTTATCGCCTTTCCCTCCCAAATTTGGCTGCTCTGTCTTCTGAAAGTCAATGCAGGGTGACCCACTTGCACTTTACATTGCTTATTGTTTGGTAATTAATCCGCCATATGTAATCCACGCAGAAATGTAGGGACAACTAAACTGGGTGTTGATTTGTTTAGTCTTAATTAACAGTTTGGATTGTTCATTTGTTTCTACAACAGGAGGCACATGTGCCCTATCTCATTAGCTTGGCTTTCAAAACATAGATGCATTTCTCATTATACAGACACAGGCAGACAGTTCTGCTCAGATGTAGCCAGAATATTTGAAAAGGCTCACGTTAAAAGTGGCCGTCACTGAGCGTGCACTTTAGACAATTATCTGTGTACCCTGATGATTATCAGGACATCCAGTGAACATGCAGTGTTACCAAAATAGCAAGGTAACAGAAGGTTAGGTAGATCATCTGAACTCTGACCAAGTTTCTAGCTGAGAGGACATTAACCTGCGAGGCCATGTAAACACATGTATCAATATGTGAGTTTCCTGCGTGGGCCTGTAACACACAGCCACAAAACAGCAGGCCAAGACAGACACACAGCAGCATCAATTTGATCTGTTACAATAAGAGGCATTATCAATCTAATGCCTAGAAGCTTTTAGGGCTTTCGCTTCTTCTCAAAGGACCATTAGCCCTTATAGGATTAATGTCTACTTCAAAACATCTGTTTCAAGTCCTTAGTTTCTTGGTACATTATTTAATTTGTCATTATTGTTTTCTTTGTGTGTGTGTGTGTGTGTGTGTGTGTGTGTGTGTGTGTGTGTGTGTGTGTGTGTGTGTGTGTGTGTGTGTGTGTGTGTGTGTGTGTGTGTGTGTGTGTGTGTGTGTGTGCATTATCATTTATATGTAAATGGCTGACCAATGGTGAGGGGTGAGGAAATATGAACAGGAGTCTGTCTAATGTTAGTTCTTGGTTAACACAGAGCAGACCTCTACTTCCTCTCAAAATTTCACAGCTCTGTGTCAGCGCTAACATGCAGAGATTTGACAGGGCTCCCAGATGGCCATTATTGTCAATAGATTGTTTGTAGGTCTAATTAATCTCTGTCTAAATATAAAATACTGACAACAATGGCATGGCCTATTTAGAATAGGCGTTACAATGAGTAGGATCATGCAAAAGTTAGGTTAAATGTTTCTGTAATCACTAATTTAGTCTTCCTCTATCATGCCTAAAAAAAATACGTAATTTACATTATGATATATCTTGTCACAGAAAACAGAGTCCATGCTGTAGCCCAGGATAAAGTCAGTGATAGACTTAATCAGCAACAAACTCACAGTTTGGGCGAAATCATCATTTCTATGGTCATGTTTGCCAAAACTGATGCCAATATGGATATATACATTTCAGTTTAAGTGTGAACCTTGGTAAAGATGCAAACACCTCAAAACACTGCTCAATCCATTCATGTCATGATTTAATAACACTTACTTTTTAAGGTTTATGCAATCAGTCAAAGGAATGAGCACACATTTTATATATTTTGGTATTGTATTTTTCTTTTTTCTTGCATTTTTTTTTCTGCAGCAGGTGAACCATCAAGTGCCACAAGTGAAAACAAGTTTTGGTTAATGGAAAAAATGCGGAACTGAGCTCTACTCAATCATCCCAAAAGTTGATGATTGTCTATACAGGTTAGTGGTTGTCATTAAAGTGCACATGTATGCACTTGCAATTGACAGATGAATCATTCATATGCCCAATAACAATTTGTTGTAATATCACTCCCAGTACAAAGTGTTTTTAATGTATGCTGTGTGTCATGTCTGTGTCTTCTCAATGGACCTTGAGTCTGGCAATAAAGTTGATGATGATGATGATGATGATGATGCTGTAACATCTTTAAGCCAGCATCATTGCCTTATACTGATGACTTTATCGATATATCATGCACACCTAATAAATCTCACTTCACTACATTTTCAAAAGAACACTACACACAACAAACTATGGGTTTCCTCGAAAGAAAAAATGATAGCCCCATATTCAATAGTAAAGGATTATAGAGAATACAGCCATGTGTGCACATGGGATTGTCTTCTCAAAAGCTGTCCAAGTTCTGTCAGATTCAGCACCCCCAGACACAGAGCTCGTGAACCTAATTTCACCTAATCAGCTTAGTCAATAGCAACCGTTTGCTGTGACTTTGGTAGACATGCAAATAGGGCTTAACTATGTCTATCCTTAATTCCTGAATGTTCAAGTCAAGCGGAAGTCCCCCTTTATCTCTTCAAAAACAACAGTTCCAATTTCAGAGAGAGAGAGAGAGAGAGAGAGAATAAACTCCAGCCTAGATTTTTTTTTCTTTGCCTGGCAAGGAGAGACATCTCTGATTTGAGTGTGCTTGAGGTAGCACAGTGTGCTTTCATTTCAAACCAACATAGCAAACAATCTCTGACAGATTTCTTCCCCTTTTTTCACTTTTGCTCTTGCTCACTCGCTCTCAAATTATGGGAAAACACACTGCACAAATTTATTAGCACTTCTTGTTGGTCTGTATGTTCAGCTGCAGCACACACACACAGACACACACACACACACACACACACACACACATACACACACATTTCCAAAACAAATCTGCACAAAATGACACCAACAACAGATAGTTATAATAGTGGTAGAAAACAGAGAGACACTGTTCCGTTTGAATTCACTGATACCACTAATGGCTTCTTAGCAGCTCCATGAAATCAAGCAGCTGTCATGTCGATGCATCAGCAGTGAGAGGAGGGAGAGCCATCCCCATAAGGACAGAGGCACCGCGCCTTCATGTTTGGCTAAACATCTGCTCCTCTGCACTCCAGCTTTGCAGCAATAAACGGGCAAACAAAAGAGGTGGGAGGTGAAATGATCAGATTTTCCATTTCAAAGCATTTGTTCAGTTTGTTTTCGTTTCCCCTCCTCTTTCTTAAACTGCTTGCAGGACATGGGGGAAGACAGTGAGATCAAGTTTGAACTGTGAGGCACAGAGCAAACGCATACGCTAAAATAACACCTTTTGTAAGATGGATGACAGAAATGAAATAAGGTCACCATTTTCCAAGACGCTCCTGTCTATACGTGCACATCTTAAATTTGTCAAATCAGTAGTTTAGCTCAGTCAGGACTGATTCAAACTGTGTTTGTATAATGATAACGAGAGATGCACGTGCACATCCTGAACTTGTCGATCTGGCGAATCTATCAATCATACATCAATTCAACTTTGTGTAAACAACACCAGTACACCAATAAATGTTTATTTAAAGGGCAACAAATACCTTTTGAATCACAAATATTTGAAACAACTCTGCAAATCAAAGGATGTCTAATCACTTATTTGGCAGTGACATCCAGTTACATTTCATTTTGACTGTTCTTCCCTTAATAGGATTCTTGGTAATTAATATCCTCCCTTCCTTCCTTTCTTCCTTTCCTCCTCCTCCTCCTTCCTTCCTTCCTTCAGTCAGTCATCCATTCACGTTCAGTTGCAAAGACAAACATTGCTCAACACTGAGTAAACTTTCAAATCACATTAAAACAACATAGCTTGAAAATAACATAAATACTTTTGTTCAATTGAGGCTGTACCAAAATACCACCATGCCCACCTGTCTCTCTCCAAAGATCCCAATCCTGACATATAACGTTACGTCACTTTATATTTGCTTATTAAAGCAAACGTCTCTCGACCACAAACTGCCCTTTCAGATACAATTGGCTTCAAATCATCGCTGACAATCTATTAACCACCTTGCTTTTCTTTCTAAAAACCGCAGACAGTACGCAATGACCGTCCCATTTTGTTCTAACAAGTCTAAAACTTTGGTAAAACTTGCGACAAAAAACGTGGATCCATTTCCTTTTAAAGCAGCCTGTGTGTGTTTGTGTGCGAGAGATAGTTAGGGGGGAGGTAGGGGTGCTTGGGGGACAATTTTAAAATAACCAAGATGGCGAGAGGCTTGTTGTTTTGGACCGGGCAGAAAAAAATGGAGGATATTGTAATATACACAAAGGGATAAATTTCAACAACTCGGCCAAGCGGCTGCTAGCTTGCCTGCATGCCTCTCGGTTTGAGGAAGCGACCGCGATAGCTGCTCTCCGGCAGGCTGGCCAGCAATAAGCCTACAACACGAAAAGCTTAAAAACTCTGACCCGCTGTGGAAAAAGAAATGAATATTATACGTCCAAGTTAATCCGAACCGAAGGGGATATTTATGTATTTGTCGCTAATTGTTTTATTTTCGCGTCGAGGGACTATTAAAGTGGATGGATTTTAACGGACGGGAAGCGAGGACCAACGGCACTCCAGTGTCTTAGTTACCCCCTTTTAACGTTGACGGTTGCGAACATCCTGCACAAAATAGGCAAACCAAACCGACAATCACACGGTTGATTAAAGCAAAAACACCATATAAACTCCTTGAAAAGTTACATTTTTTAACCATTAAACAAGTTATCAAATAGCCTGAGTGAACGGTGCAAGAGAAAAGGAGAGAGGGACACAAAGACGATTCCCACTATCAGGTCACCGCTCAGAAGAGGAAAAAAGAAAAACACTTCGTTTTTATAGGAAAGAGAGAGAGAAAAAAAACTTTACACATTTGACAAAATGTACCGCTACCGAATACACCGACCGAATGAATTAGCTACAGCGTAACACAAGAAACTATCTAATAACCAGTTTACACAAGCTGAAAAAAAGAAGCTAAGAAAGTAGAAACGAAGCCAGCTCTACGCAGCTCATCGCTTGTTCTGTGACGAGGGGGAAAACAGCGTCAGTGAAATAAAACACTTACCTTTTTTTAGTTTCGACACTTTACTTATTTCCAACGTGGGTTTTTAGTTCAACAAACACTTCGGTTCGGTCTTCTTGTCGCCTCTTTGTTTCCTTGGTCGGTTTTGGTTATGAAAAAGAGGTCGGGGACGAATGATAAAGAAGGGAATTGGGCAGTAATTGAGTCTCGGTGTGTGAGTGTGTGTGTGTTAGTTACTAACAGCAGATTGAAGGAGACTCTTCTCAAGGTTTATTCAGCTCCACTTCAAGGAACCGACCTGACGTCAGCTCACTACTGCCACACAAAGAAAACTTATTATTTGTGCAGCGGCCGTAGTAAGCGAAGGATACAGTTATTGACCGTTATTACTTTAATTGCGACATTGTCATTAAAACCCCACAGCACTGTCAGGGATGAAGCGATAACTTTAATAGTGATGGCGTCTTAAATCATACAGACCTGTGGCGATTATCGGACACTAGTGTAAACAAATAACATAATAAATAAATACTGCATTAAAAAAAAATGTTTTCTCATATAAAAGACACAACTTTCATATAACTTTGATCAGTTTGATTAATTATTATGATGTCGAAAATGGTTTGAATGTATGCCTTAAAATGTGGATTTACATAAAATGGCCTACATCAAATTATAGGATTCCTGCATGCAAGTCAATCCTCTTCATATTTCAGACAACATTTGATTTTTTCTTTATGGATTTATTTTGAAATGTGCTAGCTTATATGAATAAAGCTGCGCTCATCTATAGTATAACCTGGTACCAGACAATGTTTCGCATGTTTGCTTGTTAAATGACCTAATCGATTAAACATCTTCAAAATAGTTGATGACATTGGAATTATTAGAGAAACTGAAGGCAGGTGATGTTGGACTAAGGTGGAATCCTCAGTGATTACATCAATTGTAAAGGCTGATTGTAATATTGTCACCCACACACACTAGCTACTAGGCCTATATGCACTGTATTTATTTATTTATTTAATGACTTGCATCTTCCCTTTAGTATCTATCTTTCTGTTATCTAAGTTACAGTCTTTTCTCAATTCCTTTTGTGTCTCACTAATAACTGCCCAAATGATGATCCCTGAGAAGACAATACATGATCAAACAAAAACAAATGAGTTTCACACATGCTCTAAATTAGAAGGCATTTGCCAAACAAAAAACAGAAATGGGACAGATCTTCCTCGGGATAGGATCAATACATTGCCTGGCAAAGACAGCCATCTGTGCCTAATTGTATGCTTTACCTCCTCTTCTGAACACACAATAAGCAACAGGCTGAGCGCAGGCCCTCTGACCCAGACTGGGTTTCCAGACGGGGGAAGATTATTTCATTCAACTGGAAAACAACAAGGGGGTGGGGTGGTGGGGAGGATTTTTTTTTTTTTTTTTTGCAGATGGAGTGGGCAACTGTTCTTATATGCCCCACCCTAATGAGGATGAGGATGGGTCACAGAGCCAGAGCCAATTGGTGTGTATCTCTCTACATGTCACACCACCCCTGGTTGTATCCATTTTAACAGGTATTATACTGGATTAACAAACTGTTCACTGTTAGTTTATGGACACCTCATAAATCACACGCAAACAATGAACTCATTGTTGGCAGCGTGATGGAGTGTTGGTTTACAGGCACATTCATATTAATGCTTCATAAACATTATAAATGACCATAAATGTTTCCTGTTTTTTCTTTCTCCCTGGTTCTCTCCGCTGTTATGTCACAACCCTAAAAAGTGTCACCCTGACGTTTTTGATGTTACTGCAAGAATTGCAAAGATGTTGCTCAGAAATCATTTTTATGTATAAAAAGAAAGAAAAAAAAGGGAAAAGGTGGTGGTCTGATAAAACATTCATGATCACCTGAGTTTGGAGGATGGACACAGAACCCCTTATTCAGCTTGTGGTATGCCGTTATAGCCATTTTATAAGCTTGCTCTCCATGTTCTTTGGTCATTGATTTTCTTCTCTGCCCCTTTCCATTACCTGTTGAGATGGGGGGTTTTGCTCTTCGTCTCACACACACACACACACACACACACACACACACACTATCCTCTCTATCTGTCTTTCTAGCCACTGGCACCCTGGTGTATTTCTCCATCTCCTCCGCCTCTTGTAGCAGGAATGACAGGCCATGAAGAATGACAGTGGCTCTGTTTGTCATACAGTAGCAGCAAGAAGCAAGGATTTTTAATTGCATTGGAGAATCTTCATTAAAGAGAGCACATGGGGGCGGGAATGGGGGAGAGGGCTGCGTGGGGCGGCGTCGGGGGGCACTCTGAGCCTCGTCATTAGGAGAAGGCACTAGCAGTATAGAAGGGTGGGCCCTCTTTGCATGCACACTCAGAATGCCTGCCGTACCTCGGTCATTTGTAACATAATAAGTGCCAGCACAATGACTGCAATGCGAGAAAGCACACCACAGGGAAGAGAAGGGGGAAGGGAGACAGCATGTCTGTCTAAAAGAGGGACTTTTTTTGTCTTGATTAGAAAGTATAATGAGCTACTAAAGAAACAGGAAGGGAAAAAAAGATCTCTCCTGAGACTGATGGAAAACAAATTAATGTGGTGATTTGGATTTAATTATTATTTTTCTATTAGTCCACCATGCAAAGACAGGGACAGCCGTCAGAAGCGAGTAGCTGTGCTTGCATTTATTGATTTTTGCCCAGACACATTCAGGGAATACAGATTCATCTGCTCTCCTCCCCACACAATCCGCTATGTGGGATTCCATTAACACAAGAAGCTTCCAGCAACTCTAAGATGTTTAATTTGAACACCATAAATGGGGCTTAAAATAGTGTTCACACACAAGAAAAGTGCCTAAGGATGTCTTTTTTATGCAATTGAATTAGGCCTCACTTGTTGTTGTGTCCTACATAATAACTATTAAATAAACACCCAATAAATTAAATTAAGACAACGTTCTGTAGAATAAGTCGAGTGCTATTGTTCCTCGCTGCCTCCAACATCTTACACTGCTATGATAGTTGAGTTTAATTTAATCTTTTGGTTTGGATTAATGTACGAACGCACGCAGTTATTCTTCCCATCCATGTAGTATCTTCTCTCTGTAGCATCCTTTCAATACATCAGTAGTTTTCAACACAATGCCTTGTGAGATGTAATGATTTGCAAAGTCAATGATTTGAACTGCCTGTGTGATTGAAGCACAAGGGACCAATTTGCAGCTGATATATGTAGAATACTGGTGTGCCTCAACTAGCACTCATATTCTCTCGCTGACATGAAATTCAGCAATTATGCCAGATGAACGCTGTTATTGATTGGTATCCTACTATCCCCTTAGAAGGTTTGCAATAAATGTAATGGCTTTGAGTCTGTAGACCCAATTACAGATATTCTGAAACTCCGCCCAGTGGTGTATGGGAATCCATGTGACAGTGAAACATGCATTAATTGTTGACCTTTAACCCCAGAGTCATCTACAGGAAGCAGGTTCAGGGATGTTGTGTTTTTTTGTGACACAAATGTTTTTAGCCATCCCAAAGTCGGCCTTATGATTCACTGTCAGCTTGAATAAACATTGTACTTTTCAGTAAATGCATACAAAATGGACTAGGTAAATGTGATTGACCAAAAAATGTTTTCCATGCAAGGTTACCGAGGACTTATAAACCCCACAACAGTTGAAATGAGTGCACTTAGAGAGTGTTATTGTGGTGAATGTAACTGAGCAGAACCCTCTGTTGCATGATGTAATACACAGAAGGGAGAAATCATCATAACAGCAGAGTAGTAGAGTGACTCATTCGTTGATGAGGTACATTCACACTGTCATTCAATGAGGAGATGCAGTCTGTGCGTGCACATGTCAGTGTGTGTGAGAGAGAGAGAGAGAGAGAGAGAGAGCGAGAGAGAGAGAGAGAGAGCGCACATTAGTATGTCTCTTTTCTGGGAATGAGGAGTCATTTGTGCCAGGAAAGTGGAGAAACTAGTCCCAGCCCTACAGTGATGCATCTCTCCATGAAGAATTAGATCACAAACAAATGTCACCCCAACCTGAGCAAAGCCAAATGACCTTGAATCAAATAAAAACACATTTTTACCCACTTCAGTGTGTACACACGCCACACAAAATGTCAGCAGATTTTCCATTTGCTAAACCTGTGCCTAAGTGCAGGAGTTTAGCTAAGGTAATCAACCTAGTATTTTCCGTGTGAATATCACCCTGCAGGAACCCTTCTGTTAAATACAGTTAACTGCAGTTACTTTCTTCTAATTTAATCAACTTAAAATAAAGTGGCATGAAATTTCCCTTACTCAATACTGACAAAAAATTAAAGAAGAACAGGTGCACGCGTGCACACACACACACACACACACGCACGCACGCACGCACACACACACACACACACACACACACACACACACACACACACACACACACATAAAAACTGACATTACTTACATTCTGTGACTCTGATTTCTCTAATTCTGCTTTCGGAGACAGATGCTGAGGGGATTTTTTAAGGGAAATTACTTTCACAGTTGAATTTCAAGCTTCAGTGCATTACTTAATCATAGTTTACATGTAACTAGCTTTGATTTCTGTCCAATGGAACTAACCTATATCTTTGACAGTGGAGTTTACTTTGATAGATAAGTGACCATTGTACTTTTTATATTACCATTACTGAGGTGTTGCTGTGTTCCTCTCTCTTTTCTGACCCGCATAGAAAGCATGATATTAGTTATTACTGTAGTGCAATTGTAACACCAGTTTGTGTCTTTTTTACTTTTTTTTTTTTACTTGAATAATGCATGCTCATTACCTGGAAAAATAAGAAACGTTATTGTAATTCCATGGAGACCAGTTGTACTTCTATTACAGTAAATCATCCACTAGTGATTTGTAATGCAAAGGTAAGCTATCTTTTATGGGATTCCACTGAAATGCTAATCTGCAGGAGGCTCCCAGCTCATATTGACAGACATTATTGTTGGCCAAATCAGTCATCAGAGATTTAAACAGTGTTCAGCATCTGCAAGTGAAGCTTTCTTGTTAAGAGGATACTTTGACAAGTTTGATTTGGAAGAGAGTTCCCTGAAAATTTGGATTAAAAGCATGGAAAAAGAATAATGTTATTTACACTGCAGTGTGCTGAAAAGTGCAACTCCTAACTAATCTCAAATTAGCCATGCCTTGTGTTACATGACTAGCATTTAGTGTGAACACCGACTTTTTTTCAGGACACACCAAACTCATGTGAGTGAGAATTCGGTACCTTCATTGATGGGACATTAGCCCTAATTATGTAACATTGCCAGGCAACTACAAAAAGTGAATCATTTGATATGAAATAAGGACATAGTCACTGATACAGATAACAGTTCTGGAGGTGTATTGTGTCTTGCACTCTAACTTAAAATTCTGAAGAGAAAGAGTCATGTTGAAACTGCCAACATGGCTTTCAAAGATTT
This sequence comes from Gymnocephalus cernua, assembly GCA_023631565.1. Taxonomy (NCBI): domain Eukaryota; kingdom Metazoa; phylum Chordata; class Actinopteri; order Perciformes; family Percidae; genus Gymnocephalus; species Gymnocephalus cernua. Next base: position 19,205,154 of record CM042426.1, on the reverse strand, counting down.
TTTGCTAAAATTGTGAAATTAATTGTTTCCTTGTCAGTTGAAGAAACCAACGAGTGTTCATGAAGAAAGAAACTGTTTAAGACATCTTATATTAAAACTTAATTTGGTGAAATAGAAAAGAAAACAAGAGCATGGTAAGTGTGTGTGTTAGTGTTTTGACAACAAGAAAAAGGATAATTAAATTCAAATGAAATGGTGCATCTGAAAGGTTAAGTTTGGTACAAGAAGAGTAGGAAAACAGATATGAATGTGTTTAATTCCCTTCAAATGTCCCTGTTCAACTATATTCTGAACACATGTCAAGATAATGTACTGCTACATATAAATTGCCATTGCTGTCACATACATCCATACTGAATAACTGAAATAATTACTAGTCTGATTTGACATATGTTTCATGTCCAAATAATTGTAAGAGCTGCCTGAAACATGAGTGGTTTTAACACCCACACATGACTACATGTGAAGCAAATCTTATTTTACTCAAATTACGTGTGTATATTTCGATGTGGATACCATTAAAATCAATATTTAAGAGCATATATTTGTGTGCAAGGTGAATTAGGCGTGGGTTTGTCCGACACGTTGATTCTGTATGTATTTGTTACCTTACCTACATACAAATAAAAGCAGAAACCACAAAAAAAATAATCCAAAGTAAAAATTGATGCTAATACATTGTTTCAAAATGCTTCCTTTGGTCTAATTATAGACCTAAAAGTCTCATTTAAATGCGGAAAAAATGTCCATGCATACCATGAGCTATTTTCAGATGAGGTGTGTCAAGGCCATCAAAAATCCATCTATTGAACAAGCTTTCATATTCATCCAGAGGTGTGTTTGAACTGTGTATAAAGCCTAAGCGCTATTATAAAATGTATGAAAAAAGCCCCCCTGCAGATATAATGTCCATAAACATAATGCAGAACAGCATCTGTACTCTTTTTACTCAGTAATGCATAAGACAGAATGTTCAGGACAGTAATGCTGTTTTTTAGTGTTTGGAGAGATCTGAGTTCCTGTAGCTGAACATCCGAGGAAACATGTTTCTTATTAATGTTTACCATACAGTTTGAGTAAAATGTTGTGCCTTTCCCACAAAAATTGATTGTTTGATATGCAAAGTCTGAGATTAATGAAGCCATACGAACAACCTTTCCCATCCTTTCCATCTTGAATAATCCATCATATTTCAAAGCAAAAATTTGAAATTGAAGGCATTATGTCAACATATTCACATACAACATGATCAAACAAACCCTTTCGAGTTCTTCACACGCTTTGTACAAATTTTAGGGCAGAGAGTTCAAAGGTACTTTAAGACTTTTCTGGTAATTTCTCTGCAAGACAATCTTTAATCCCTCAGAGTAATAACAGCTTGGTTTATCTGCATCATGAGCTGACATTTGCCTCCGAGCCTGATTGCTGAGTGTTTTAGAGCGCTTCATCCAAAAAAACTTTGTGTTTAAAGATAAAACCCCAACTTTCCTTCAGCTCACTGCTGATATTGAAAACAAAAACTGAAACTGGGAGGAATTTTGAGAATTTATAAGCATTATTGGTCACAATAACAACATCAGGGAGTGCATCTTTACTAACCTTTTTACTGGCAACCTCTTAGATCCTAATGGGAGTGAATTCTTTATAAAGGGTATGGGCCTTGGAAACAGTTAAGCCCACTGTAAGCCCGCTGTAGAAAACCATGAGACAAATATAATGTGTATTGTCTACGTGCCTTAAACGACAAAGATCTGGAGTACTGAATCAAAAGGCGATAACATCTGTCAGTCAGCCCGTCACACCTGCATGTTTGAAAGTTTCATTATGACTAACACATGAATCCTTTAAGTATGGCGGTGTCAAAGAGAACATTGTCTCTTGGGAATGAAATGCAGGTTTGGTGTGAAATACTCATCTAATTTACAGTGATATAATCCTTTATATGCCAATTGAGCATTTAGGATTACTATTAGTAGAATTCAAATTAAATCCACACTTGTTCCCTGAAGCAAATTATTATTCTTTGAAAAAAAAAAATATTGTAAATGTGTATATTTCTATTAGTATGACTGGGTGTATTTGTATTAATTTAATAATTAACTGTCTCTATTAATTTCTTTGATTGGGAAAATAAATGATTCAGCAAACACAGTTATATAATACGGCTGGGCAGGACTAGTGATTAATTACCGAATGATGATAAATAAAGTATTAAGGTTTGAAGTTTAGCAGGAAAATACATGCACGTATGGAGCATCTGAACATAGACTTAGGTGGGCCTGACAGGGTGGTCTTAAGACGGTTTTAGGACTGATGAAAACAGGCCCTGTGTTAATTGATGCTGGCAGGCCGCTGTTCCTCCTGGCAGTGTGCAGGCAGACATTCTGGCCTGCCCTCAGTGACGCCTGGTCAAAAATAGGGCACCACACAGCACAGTAATGATCACAATGGTGACATCATCTTTGCCTTCAGTGTGCTCTCCCCTCACTGCTCATCTGAACAAAGAGCAGCAGGCATGCAGGGAAGGAGGCAGATGTCACTTTGTGTCTGGGGAACATTAAGACCAGCAAATGTTCTTTGAATCCTTCGAAAAGCCTTTTAGTGGTTTTGTGGGGTAAAACATTGCTCTGTTAAAAAAAGTCACTGATTGAAAAAGTGACCCCTTCTCTTCATGAATCAAGTGTAGGCTATGCTTTTTTTTTAATTATTATTATTTGTCCGCAACACCGAATTTAAAGTCCACTGATAGGACTTCTATTCGCTGATTGCAACGGAGCCAACCTATGGTCGGAGAAGAATGTCCGCAAATAGCTCAAGCATTTTAGATGGTGCCCCTCAAACATGTGAGCTAAAGTGTTACCACATGTGGCCTTGCTTTTTTTTGCCATTGTTGTTGATCTGTTTAGATGTATGTCTGCAGGCCTGTGTTTGAAACATACACACTTTAAATAAAGCCAAACGTCATACTCAAGTGGGCAAAGACTTCCTCATTATAAAAATATGAATACATTGTCTGCCTATCCCCAATGAGAACATGAGATATTGCACTGTAAGCATCCAACTGAACTCCACGCATCACAAATCTTTGGCCGCATTTAGCCTGAGGTTTGTTGTTCTGCAAAACCTTTAAAAAAAAAAGGTTTTTGAAAGCAACACAACATAGGAAATTTCCAGAGGACAACGACTTACAATATGTGCTTTGTAAGTTCCCTCAACTCTGCTGTGTTGCATGTTTGTTTTCACGAATCTTCTATTTGATTTACACTGGAAATAACTCACAACCTTAGCCTGGATGTTGCTTCCTAGAGGTTTCTCAAAAGGCATAGACTCTTGCTCTTTGTGCTCTTGAAGACACTGAGCTTGTATTGTAGTTCTCCTATAAACCAGCCTTTGTGGCATTCATGTGTCTTCACAAACAGAGAGCGGGAGAGAGGGAGGAAGGGAAGCTTGGAGAGAGGGAGGGAGAGGAAACAGATTCTCAAGACCTGGACGAGTCGTGGGAAAAGAGGGGTCTTGTAGAGGAAAAGCAAGAAATGTCTCAGGACATTCCTTTGTGATTACACAGCCCTTTACAAATCCAGACATTCTTGCAGTTATTCTGTCTTAAGGCTTGAGTTTAAGTCAATTTCATGAGCATGAGTGTAAACATCAACATCTACATGTCCTTCAAGTTGTTGTGAGACGTTGTTCCAGTTATGTTTTGTGATTTTTAAAGCTATTTTATTTGGAAAAACAGCTAAACCTGAGGGAAACGTTACCACCAATTTGAACTAATTAGGCTTTTTTTTTTTTGTAGCTCTGCACGTAGGAAAACTTTGATTTTGCACCATGGCATTTTGTACAGCACATAAAGACAGGTAGGTATGCATCTCATATCCACACCACATAAACAAAATGATTTAAGTAAGAGGAGGACATTGTGTGCAAATTTCAGGTTACATGCCCATGATCTTAGTTGAAAGCATTGGCTGCCCCCAGTGGGAAAAGAAGCATGTTCCTCCCTTGTCACAGCTAGCATGAATGAGAAACAGCTCCAAGGAATGCTCCATTATCATCCTATCAGCAGCACTGGGGGAGGAGAGCTTGTAGTCTCTCTTCATGTAGCAGAATCATGTGTCTGAAGGAAGAAGGGGGGGCAGCGGCATTGGCCTACAGACCCACAATTGGTTTGAGCATCCTCCTCCCCAACTTACCAGACCTTGTACTTCCTCATTTGTCTAGGTCATGCGTCCTTTTTGTCAGTAATTAATCTGCAGCACCAACACCGCCCTCCTATATTTATCCTTTTCACTCTCAGTTTCTCCTTCACCTCTTGTTCTGTTAGCCTTGGGTAGATTTACACTCGGTTAGATCACTGACTGTTCACTGTAGTATACATGCGACTAATAAAGGACTGCTCAGCCTGTCAAGTGCTACGTTTTACCAAGCATGATGAGTATCTTGTTGACCTCCACATTATTATGCATCTGCTGTGCAACAGTGCTCCCTCTTCGCTCCAAACTGACCTTTCTGAGCCCCCACACACAACACGAATTCAGTGTGTTACAGTTTTAGATGGTACATTTTCACTTTACTCAGTGAAAAAAAACACACACACACACACACACAATAATGTCTATAATATATGCAACATGAAAACAAAATAAATTAGAAAAAGTATATGTTCAGGATAATCTTTGATCAATGCTTTCCGAGGCCTACTAAATTAGATGCGAGTTAAAGTATGCAAATCAAATGAATGCTGCTAATCCTGGATTTACTTGTGATGACGGGATCTACAAGGCCTTTCAAAACAATTATTCAAATCAATCTAATTAAACCTGTTGAAATTGGCCTTAATTGCCTCCCTGACTAAACAAACACCAAGTTCTGGCATGCAAATAATAGTGCCACTCAACTGCCTCTTCCGAGGATATGGAGGAAGAAAGTGTGAGCTGCAGCGCCACTTAGTGGCTGTTAGCTTCCTCTGGCTTTCATAATGACGTCAGCCCTGGACAGCACTGTCCAGCACCAGCATATACACTGTGTGTGTGTGTGTGTGTGTGTGTGTGTGTGTGTGTGTGTGTGTGTGTGTGTGTGTGTGTGTGTGTGTGTGTGTGTGTGTGTGTGTGTGTGTGTTACCTTTGTTACAAAATGACCCAGATTCTGATAATTTTCAAATAAAGAAAAAAAAACTATTACATAACTGTAACCAGAGCAATATATGTGTTTTCTGTGTTCATAACCCTTATAGCAAAACACTTATTTGGCATTTGCTCAGCAGTGCTGGAAAGCATGTACGTAGCTGTAAGCAAAGTTTTCAATTATTAATTTTGACTTGTGTTCACAGTGTCTCCCTTGGGGCAGTCATTTTGAAAATGTCAAAATGCCATGATGCATGTAAGATGTATCACATGACCCAGTTTAGTCAAAATCCAATGAGTGGTGTGTGTGTGTGTGTGTGTGTGTGTGTGTGTGTGTGTGTGTGTGTGTGTGTGTGTGTGTGTGTGTGTGTGTGTGTGTGTGTGTGTGAGAGAGAGATATTTTATATAAAAGACAGATACTTGAAACTTGAATTGCATTAACTTTCAAGCCTATACATTCAATTTAAAACTGATACAATTTAGATGTTTTAACAGATTAATTGATCAACATTTTAATGTGTGAATTAATCATGGCAGATAAAAATATAAACATTTGTCTCTCTTCCCATTTCGCAATGGCTAATATATTCCTTCATCACATTAATTGCTACATCTTCTCTATTGTCATTGTACTAAATTGACAGTCATATACTACGTTCATTTTTCCACATCCATGTCTTTGCTGCTCATCACATTAGGAAGTGTGAGGTTTATCCAGCTAGTTTGCCATAATCATAATAATTAGATGTCAAACAATGATAATAAAAAAACAACTCATTGCTGTACCACTGTCAAATGTAATTTATTAAAAGTGAAAGTTCTGCAATTATGACTTTACTTTAGTAAATGTAGAAGTGTTATCAACAATATATAGCCTATTTAAATATCAAAAGTAAAAGTGCTTATTATTCATAACTGCAGAGTGACCCCTTATAGAATGTTATAATATTTTTTTCCACCAAACCCTACGAATGCACTATGTAATGACGCCGCCATTGATTACGTGAAGGTGTTTAGATAGGTGGACCGTTCAATGCAGTAGGCTGTGAGAAAGTGAAAATGGAACTCATGAGCAGAAAAAGTGTTGTTTGGCAGTACTTTCAGTGAAAAGAAGGCGATTCAAGTCAAGCTACATGTTCAATTTGCAATGCCGATTTGTCTCGTGGTGGCAAGGACCCTAAACAATACACAACATTGCCACTGTTAAACCATTTGCATATGAAACATCTGAACGAATACAAGTTGTGCATGAAGGAGATTCCTTCATGCACAACTTGTATTCTTTGAGCCAAAATGCAGCAACTTCAGGTACGGCAAAGGAAGGACAGTCACAGCTAAAAACTTGTGTTAACCAGATGACCATTACCAGCTTTGCTAGCCCTACACCGAACAAACAGTGAGCCGTGTGGGCATTGTTTACTTCATTAATGTGTTTACTGTGTTAATGGACTGAGGATGGGAGTAGGATTCGGTATTCGGTTTCAGATTCGGCAGAATCTTAGCCAGTGGATTCGGTATTTGGCCGAACCCCAAAAATCTGGATTCGGTGTATCCCTAAATATTATTATATTGGAGTTGTATTACTGTTGCAGATATTTAAACAGCATGTTAATGTTGTTAATTGATTTGTTTTTTTGATACACTGTTGGGTAGTTTGATCTGTAACACGGCTATTTATTTCATTCTATCATATATTTTGTTAAACTTTTTTGTATGCAAATCTAAATTAGCAAAGTAACTGTAACTAGTTTCCAAATCATGTAAAAGTACAATAATTCCCTTTGAAATGTTGTCAAGTAGGAGTATAAATTAGCATCAAATGTAAATAAAATTAACTTAAGCGCAGTACAAGTACTTAGTTACTTCCCACCACTTCCCACATATGATTAAAAAATAACAATAATTAAACTCAAACAGACCACAGGAACTGATACATTTATCAAATGAAATGACTAAATCAACATTTCGGGATTTTTTTATTATTATTTATTAACCTTTATTTTACCAGGAAATAATCCCATTGAGATTCAGAATCTCTTTTTCAAGGGAGTCCTGGCCAAGACAGCAGTATAATAGTTCTATATTTAAAATATACAGTAAAAAAACAAACAACATAAAACAGAAAAAGACAGTTGGCAATTTAACATCATCTCAACATAATCACCAGCAGTGCCCAGTAACAGCACATGTGCATTTAGTACTCAAATAGTCCTTTATCCTAATTTTAAACTGTGTCATTGTTGGTAGAGTCTAATTTAAGATGATTCTGCAATTTATACCAGGATGAGGGTGCAAAAACTTTAAAGGCACTTTCACCGAAGATAGTTTGCGTTCGGGGAATGTCATACATAAGGAATGCCCATTTGATCGAAGATTACATTTCCTGGTAGTGACTTTAGGAGTCAGGAGAGAACATAAGTAAGGAGGCAGTTTACACAGTATGGCCTTAAAAAGAAAAATATACCAATGCTCCAACCTGCGATTGTGCAAAGAAGGCCAACCAACACGCAAACTAGAATTGGTTACAAATCTTGTATCATAATTGTGCTGCATGGTATACTGAGTCCAGCATTTTCAGAAATTGATTTGCATGCATGTATAAAATATCACCATAATCCAGCATTGATAGAAATGTTGCTTGTATAAGTGTTTTGCTTGCACTAAAAGAAAAACAGCATTTGTTTCTATAATAGAAACCCAACTTTTCTCTAGGTTTTTTGTTAGACACGCTATATGCTGGTTGAAGGACAAACTTTCTTCTAAGAAGAAACCAAGATATTTGTAGACTGATACTCATTCAATGACTTTATCATCTAGTGTAACAATCTGACAAGCATCGTCTGTGTTCCATCATTTAGAGAAGCACATCATTTTAGTTTTGTACAAGTCTCAATTTATGGAGATTTTTCTGAATAATGTTAAAAGCAGATTGCAGGTCTTCTGAGGCCCTTGTTAATGATGAGGCAGAACAATACAAAATGGTGTCATCTGCATAAAAATGACACTTTGCTTTTGTTACATTCTCACACAAGTCATTTATATAAATAGTACATAAAATGGGACCCAAAATGGACCCCTGGGGGACACCATTTTGTATAAGTAATGAGATTGAGGACACACCATCAACCTGAACACTTTGTGTTCGACCACTCAAGTAGTTGCCAAACCATTTGACAGCTTTTGATGACATTCCAATATCCACCAATCTCTGAGACAGGACAGAGTGGTCAACTGTGTCAAACACCTTTGACAGATCTAAAAACAGCACAGCACAATATTCTTTAGAATCAATAGCACTTATTAAATAATTTAACACTTTCATTGTGGCAGTGCAAATCATTTAAAATGTTTTTGTTGCTACATAATCTTTCAACTGGTCACTTATAAGCCCTTCTAAAACCTTGGCTAAAACAGATAGCTTAGATATTGTCACCACCCTTTAATAAAGGAGTGGCATATGCTGACTTCCATACACTAGTTATTAATCCAGTTTCTTCAATAGTCTAAGAAAGTATGGCATCTCACTTGCTACACAATGTTGTATAGTTTACTGTATATCTGCTTTATTCACAAGTTATATTCCAGACTTTAAACCCCAAATTGTTGTCTGTTTTGGGCTGCTTCAGATGCAGTGTTTGCCAATATCCCAAACTCACTGACACAAACTAGCAGTGGTGATAACAAAAAATCCATGGCACACATAATCCTTTCCACAATACACGGACACATCTCATACTGTTACAGTAATAATGCTGGCTTGTTGTCTTTTCGCATGCCTCATTTCACATTTTTAGTAGATCACCCAATCTTTGTACACAGACACTACTCTCTAGTTGTTTTTTTTTCATTTGTTTTGTTTTAATAGTTTAAAATTCAGTAACAAGTATTTGCTCCGGGGACTTCAACTCATGTTAAGCCATTAAGTAAGACTTTTTTAGGATTGTACACAGAGATCTTCATAAAGCAGCAGCCTGCCTGTGTTGAGTACTGAAAACCATGCATACAGAAGTGACAAAGGAAATTTGAAGCATCATGTATATGTAACATATTTTGAGAAAGAAGCAGACTCCCACTGATAAAATAAAATCACGTTAGGTGTAGTCAGGTTATTCCAGAGCCCATATTTTGTATTGTAGAACCATGTGTGGGTTTGTATTTGTGCAAAAAACATATGCATTGTGTCAGCATTGGAGTTGGTGGTGGAATAAATCAATTAATACCGATTGATTTATCTAAGCCACATGAGGATACTATTTGACTATATTTGAGGCTTCAAAATCGGTGTGAGGTATGACATTTGATTTTATCATTTATCATAAATGTGTCTATTCTTATCAGGTTGCATTCATTTAATGGGACTAGTAAACTTCCCTTAAAAAAAAAACAGCATAAGGATAATAAACCACCTGAAACAAGCTTCTAATCTAAACAACTCCCTCCTGAAGCTTCATGAAGCATTGAAGTTCCAGTAAATTGGTTTGCAAAATAGTTCATTTTACACAAAACCACCTGTTGGTCAAAGACTGTAAAACAGGCAGATATATTACAGATAATCTCTACCATCTGTGATATAGGCCTACTGTATTTTGTGGCAATAAAGGTTGAGAATAATGATTGTCATTAATGAAAAAAGAAAAGAAATCAATTTTGATGTAATCCATTTATGACCTATTAATATAGCAGAGCCGCGGGAACATACTGATTTTCAAGAAGTGTATATATCTATGGCAACAGACGACGACTAAGCTAGCAGCACCAGGGCAGCTCGTTCTCCATACATCTATGGGGCAGCCGCGGAGGGAACATCAACAACGTCAAATCAGTGCTGCCAGCCTCGGGGTCACACTTTTACTGGTAGACCTTCTGGATATGAGAATTTTCCTTTAGTGTTATGACTGCAGCACAAGGTAAGAATGCTGGTTTATTATTATGCTGCAGCCATGCAGTAAATTGGCACGATTTATCAACTGTTCAGTAACAGTTCAACTGAAAGTTTATACAAATTATTGGAGATAATTGTGTTTTTTTTTTACACGCGTGTTAAGCCTATTTACGTATTGGAAAACCAGAATGAGGTCACAACTATTATCCTACAGTATTGTTACACAATTATTAGGCCCAGATTAACACGCGTTAAGAACTTTTGATAGCCTACATTAGACCCAATATCTTTATGCCTTTAATTTGCTATTGCTGTGCTACAAAAACTTAAGGCTGCATTCCTCTATTTCAGTGTTTGTGTCAGGACTGACTGGCTTGCTTCACTTTGAATTGATTTAATATAATTCAGTGATGTGTTACCCCTGTGTTTTGTGCATGGCTCGATTTCTAAATTCTGTAGGCCTACTGTTGACCAGCCGGGAAAGTTTCCACAACTATCTTCACTCATGAATGAGCGTCAGAGGCGCGCAGCCTCGCTCTTGAATCGGCAGATTCATTATAATCAAATTATGTTTATCTCTTACTTACCATCATTTTAAAATGTATTACATTTAATTTGTAATGAAAGGGATTAGGTTTATTAATAATCAATTTATTGAAAATAAATGTGTGTGTGTGTGTTTTTTTTTTTTAAATTATGGTAGTAGTTTGTCCTTTCGCTAGGGGGTGCTTCAGCACCCTCCGCACCCCTAGCTAGTTCCCGCGGGCGCGGCCATGTGTCTATTTTCCTATTTTCTGATAAGTGGCTAGCTAGGCATTATAGCCAGAGCCACATCACTCTGGGCATAGATAGCTATATGTTTGAGTGAGTAATGCATCAAATGTGTGTTATCAATCCTTTGGTAAATAATAGTTTCATAATAATGGCATGAGTGGCAATATTAGTGATCTAAAACTGGAGTGGCAGTGGTTTAACCGGGCAGAGGGCAGTGGATTTGCTTGTGTAGCTAGGAAAATGATGTAGAGGGGAGACTATTCATTTTATTCAGGGCAATAATTTATCACTGTGTTAGGCGCCATCAACGACGCCATTTGTCTAGAAACAATACACAAAACACCCTGGATACTCGAGTCGACAAACGCGAAGCCTCGGCACATGTTCGTGTTATCTAGCTACGCGTCAACATGTATGCAATTTCGCAAATTTGAACTGGTTGGCTTTCCATAACATCGCTCCCTCCGGGTCATTGCGTCAACAGCAGTCAACACAGACACCATCGCTGCTGTTGTGCAAGGAAGATTGAAATCAAAGGTGAGGATGTTTAAATGCTGACAGCAGTGTATTGTGTTAGAAATGTAGTTTATGTAAAATGGCACCTACTGAAACTGGTTATTTGTCTCAAACAAACATCGGTCAACGTTAAATTTAGCGCCATTGATTTCGCAAAATGTCAAGGCTTCTTAACGCCAGCGTTCATATGACAAGCTAACCAGCTAGCTAGCTAGCTTATATCTAACTGAGTTTTCAGCCGCTGTAGCAAACAGCTCTGCCGAAAAACAACAGGTGAACCACCCTGTTAGCACATCTGAACAGCGACAAGAGAGGCCACTAGCTAGCTAGCTAGTTAACGACAACCAGCTAGCTAGCTACATTGCAAGAAACTGCTTATTTTTCTTAATTAGCTAGCTAACGTTATTTAGTAGCTAGCTAACCGAACGTTTAACGGTGACGTTACTTGTCGCATATGAAATGTGCAAGGCAATCGGATAACAATCAAATATGTACAATCAAATATATATAACGAATATCTATAACAATCAAATATGTATAGCAATCAAATATACAACATTCACATATCTAGCTAGCTACAACAGTCGGATCTACAATTAAACATATTAAAATATCTATAATAAACAGTGACGTGAACGTTTCGAGCAGGAAGCGTTAACAGAAATAACGCTAGGGTTAGCTAGATTAGTTCAAATGTTATCATTTAAACGTTATTCAACTTTCGATAGTCGGCTAACTAGCTAGCTAAACGTCAGCTAACTTAACGCTGACTAGTTGAAGATAAGGCAGGCAGTGTCATGTTGGCTCACACCGAAAACACAAGACGTTAACATATTTGTAGTTAATGTCAGTCAATGACAAAGCTGTCTGCTGAGACTTCTGTATTTTTTAGGTATGGTTACTAATGGATTGATGCATGGCCATTTGCTCAGCTCAGGTGCTATTATTTTGGTTAAAACTACTGCAATCTATTAGGATTTAAACTTGTATTAATCCCACAATGGGGAAATTCACACTGTTGCAGCAGCAAGGGATAAGAGGAAAAACAACCAGTTCTGTAATAAATCCTTTAATGATAGCTATATGTTGTTACATAAATGAATGGCAGCAGCAAATGGGACTATTTCTGTAACTGGTAGTTAACCACACCAACAATTTTTGATATATGCAAATTGTTGTTGGTTATTTATTCCTAGACTACTAAGTTTTGTTTAATGATAAAACATTTACGTTTCCCTACATATCTTGTATTCTGGTTTTGGTGGTTAAAAGGTTAAAGTGCTGTGTTGTGCTTAAAAATGTTAGGTTTTTGGGCTTTTTTTATTTTTATTTTTTTTAAGTGCTGATCATTTCAGTCTGACAGGCTGCTGGCTTGCTAAACTATCTTTGACCACAGCTGCTGTACCTAATGTCCATAGAACCATATCACTACCAAGGTGTAATTCATACTGCACCACCTTATGTTTGGCTTTTAGCTAATACAGCAATAGCACTTAAGGTTACTCAAATAAATAAAAAAAAGAGAATATTACAATTTATTCGACCGTGCTCTAAGTGTTGGATTTAGTAATACAGCTTAATAAATGAGCCCAGTGTCTCATAACTGGTCTAGAGCACCTTGCTTGTTTAGATACACAGCTCAGAGTGCTACTGCTTGCTCCATGGAAGTGTCATGTTCAAGTAACAGAGTTCATAGTCCCAAAGATAGGCGCTGATACCAAGTCCAGGAAGCAGAACGGTGTCAAATTTGAGTGTTTGCAGACATGCAGTCACGTGCGCTCTGTCAACAAATCTGACATGCTCACACACGCGTTACTACTAGAAAGATCGAGAGGTTGCAGGCCCTTTTTAAAAGTCTGTACTGTACGGTGTAAACTTCATGCCCTGTTTCATCATTGGATGGGGAATAAAAGATGCATTTGTGAGCAAGTTCGTTCTGCTTCCTGCTAGCTCATCTCAGCTATCGTGCAATAATATCTTTTGGATTTCTCATCTTCACATCACAACAGGCAATTCATGATGGACTCCAGGTCGCGCAGACTGCCTTTTTGTCTGCCCAGCAGCTCAAGGTCTTCGTACGCATCCAGTCCAACAGTCTCCTCCTCATCATCACTGGGCTCTAGCAGGTTGTACAGCAGGGAGACGGTGCTGAATAATGACCGCTTCCCGAGGGCATCGTCAGCTTACAAAGCAGACCTGGACCACCAGGTAGGCTTTACACACACACACACACACACACACACACACACACACACACACACACACACACACACACACACACACACACACACACACACAGAGCACCACTCCCTTGGTTTGGTTTACTGTATAGTCTTGGTGTCTTGTATATGGTGTTTCTAGTTTCACATTAGATTCGGTTCATATATGCTTATTGAGACTTTTTTTTGGGTAGGTGTTTAGCTGTCATTGTAGATGAACACCAGCTTTTATTTCATTCAGCCTGGTATGCAAAGGTCATATATGGTGACAATGTCAGCTAAAATAGTGTTGGTTTAAGTTGGATAAACAGTCAAGAGCGACAATAACAGCTACTGCACTTATTGGGCCTGAGTTCACATCATCCTGCTGTATCTGTGTTTCTGTTCCACTTGGGGCTTTAGTCATCTGCCTTTCTAGTGTATTCCAGAGTGATGGTGTTCAAGTAAGCGCCTTTCTTACAGGTTCCCTTAGGAGCATGGTACAGTAGCTAACTACATATATCATTGGTTCAACAGCAGACACTTTGGAGGTCTTTTTATAGGGCAGCCTAGATTCCTTGGGACACGAGCGTATTTCAGTCCTGCTGCTTGTCAAGATAGTGTTACTGTTGGCCTGGGCCCTGTCTATTTCCTGTTCCTTCCAGAAGAGTCCAAGCTAGGTGACCCAACAAACCGCTCCCCATGGTTTTATTTTTTTATGGGCATACTGAGATGAGCACCAATTTAAGTTATTCTCTTAAAATAGTATGCATTGAAAGACAAATCTATATTATACCCTTTTTCCACCCAAATTAGCATGTATATGAGTTTTTTTTTTTGTAAACACCGATAGGCTTTCCGATACAATGCACAAACTGCAAACTCTGCTGTACATTCACTTGATATCTTCGCTAATAAACTTAAACTCTCCGCCGCTCAGACCGATTGCTCTGCATTCACAGTTGCCCTCACACACGCACACGCACACACACACACACACACACACACACACACACACACACACACGCACACACGCACACACGCACACACACTCTCTCCAAAAGAGACATACTACTCTTACAACATGGGGTTAGTAAACAGTAGAACGTAGCATGGAGGCCGACTAATGAAGATTGATATATGCCGACTAATTTGATGTTTGAGCGCTGCTTGGGCGGAGACGGACAGAATTTGTGACGAAGTCGACCCGCGTCACAGCATTGCACCAGAAAAGGGCCGAAAATTAGCGTGTTCATCCTGGTGTCCTGTTTCCATAACTTTTCCCACTACAACCAAATGTTAGTGGGTATAAGTGGGTGTTTGGCAAGTGGGTAAGGGGTAATACTTAACAAGAAAGCAACTTGTGTGCAGACATGTTTAGTTAATGTTCTACAGTTACAGGCCATTTAAGGTATCCTGTGGAGGTTTCTTACAGTTAACAGTTTGTTTAGACTGGGTGTTTCTTGCCAAAACACACCGACTTGTTGAATGCCTATCCTTCCTCATAGAACATTTCCAAAGCCAATCTTCTGAATATGTTAAAACGTTTTCTAAGTTCACAAGATGCAAACAAAACGGGGCGCCTCCGCCACTATTGATTGATTGTGTGATTGTCCCACTACTAAAACACAGGAAAACATTTACACATTTTTGTATTACTTATTTGGCCCTGTGTGTGAGTACTAACTAGTGCTACTTGTTATACCTTCTCTCCTTTTTGAAGAGCTCTCGTCTCCTGAGCTCGTCCAGAGACTACAGCAGCTCTGACAGCCGCTCCGCCACCTGGAAGTTGCCCTCTTCTCTGACATCGCCCAGCAGATCTTACGATCGCCCGTGGGCTGAATCCTCCCTCAGCAGCAGGAGCAAACTGGTACTGAAGCTGTACTGTCCCATTTGTCTATAGCATGCAAAATACAGTCTTTTTCGAAGGTCTTTTCTAAAACTTTTAGTTTAGAGGAATATTGCTGAATGATGTCATTTAAATATATATCGTTTTTAATGTCTGCCTTCATTTTCCCAGACTGATTCTGAAGGGAGGTTGGGAATGCGCTCTGGTCTGTTGAATGCCAGTGATGATGGCGATTCTAAAAGGGCCAAACTGTCATACAGCAACAGAGGACTGTACCCAAGAACGGCCAGCACCTCAGTTACAGGATCCACTTATTCCAGTACTGGGCTTAGCAGTGGCAGAGGTACATAATACTAGACCTGTGGAGGTCATAAGAAAAACTGTTACCCTAAGGCTAGTCCATATCCTTCGCGTTCCACTTTCGGGATTTCTCCGGCGCCGCAGGAAATTCCGCCGGATGCATATATTGTCCGTTTCCTTCCGCTTTCTTTGTGTTGGAATTTTAAATTTGGTGGATTTATGAGGACTGTTTACTGCTCCTCAGATCTCTGCAGGGTAAATTGAGACAGCTAGCAAGACTATCTTTTCAATCTGAGGTTTCTCCCGTACGCCGCGGCGCGGAGTTTTTTCTGATTAGTTTAAAGAAATGGCAATAAACCAAAGCATGTTTTCCTCCCATCCCTGAATGCTATATGGAGTAGCCAGACCCTCCTTCAGCTCGCTTTGGAGGAGGGTCTGGCAATGCGAGACTACCCTAAGGCACCCTTAGGAGGCCGATCACACCGAGAAGCGTCGCTTAAGGTGCAGCCGCTTCAGAAACGCCTTGTCGGGCAAAACACTGTGGTGGAGCGGGGGGGTGTGCTCAACCAGGCGACCAAACGTGATTAAAGGAACAAACAACAACAATGGATTCAAGCAGAGAGAGAGCAACAAAATTAGCGGTTTGCGGGCTGATATAAGAGTGAGCTATTAGCATAAGCAATACACAGGCTAATTAAAGTGTTAACGGTTGTCATTTACAGTCAATTAGAGTCAGTAAAATTAATGTAGTTCAACGCCAGCAATTCATGTGATGTTATTTTATAGTTTTTACTGTAACTTATAAACAGTGTTGCTTATATGCTAACAGACAGGAGTCTAGATGCTTGTCACCTACCGCCATCAAAACAGGAAGGAAGTGGTGAAGTAGTAAAGCCCACGCCTTGGGCTAAGTATGGCATTGACATTCACTGAAAAGATCATATTTAAACTATTGCGCTTCTAACAAGCCACGAGAAAAACGCAACGCGAGGCCCAAGAAAGAAGCGCACATCAGGCGCGCTGTACCAAAGGAAAACAGTGGTTTTGCTTGTGACCCGTGTGGTCGGCCCCTTAGGTACCCTTGAGCCTTCATCCTGTTGTTCTGACGTGCATTTCCTCGTTTTAGTTGACTCACCTTCAGCGGACGGCTGAGGCATCTCCAAAATATGATGGGCTTTTTAACCAACCCGTTGTTGGCTCATTAGCAGTAGAAGCTAAAACAGATGAGTTGAAATGCCCCAAAATCAAATTACGTAATGAGTCTATGATTATTCACAGGTAAATTCCCTGAAAAATACTGGGTATTCAGTAGTCTGTCGGGTAGTCTGATTTGGCTTCAGTCCAGGTGGTAATATTATTGAAACAGTGGTGCTCAAAGTGGAGATGATTCGAATAAGAATGAACATCATAGCACACACGAAAGAGCAACAGCAAGTGACAACATGGCTACCAGTGAGAGTGGGAAGTTTGTTCCCAAGAAAGGAATAAAATCATCTGTTGTTTGGAACTGGTATGGGTTTGCTGCGACAGACGTGGGGCAGCAAATCCCGCGCTGCAACATTTGCCTAAAGCCCATCGCAGTCAAAGGAAGCAGCACCACAAACGGAGACATCCAGCCGAATATGAAAAATGCCAGTCCCTCCGAGACGAAAAAAACCCGCAGTGACCAACAAACCTTAGCTAAAAAACATCTAACTGTAGCTGAAACCTTTGCACAAAGCACCGCATATGACAGGAAAGGGACACGGTGAAGAACAATCACCGAAGCGGTCGCTTTGCACATAGCCAAAGACATAGTATCCATATATACCGTGGAGAAGACGGTAAGTTGTCTGCCGTTTGTACTTATTGCTTTCCTTAATAAGTAGGGGGGAAAATTGGAAAAAAATTGTAAATCAAATTAAAAAAAAATAAAATTGGAGATTTTAGGCCATATCGCCCAGCCCTACTTTCTTTTACTTGTTCACTCTAAACAGCTTATATATTAGCAAGCTTACGGTAAGCGTTGTCAGCTGGTCCAGTTAGCTACATAACAGTTAACACCTGGCAATTACTAGGTGTAAATACGATAATTCTGATAAATGTTCAACTGATTTGGAAAAAGAACCCAGGAAGCCTCTAAACAGCTTGTCACTTCTTTTTCTTAACAGGTACAGGTCAAAAACAAAATGACACTTATGATTCATCGTGGAGCTCATGCCGTTTACTTTCACGGTCGCCGTCATCGTCCTCCTCAAAGCCGCTGTTGTCCAGGAGAGAGCTAGAGACCAAGAACCAGCCCAGTCTCTCAGGTTTGGGAGAAAGAAGGAGAAGTACTGGATTGGCTTCCTCATTGTGTAGGCATATTTTGTGATGCACACGTCCTATGCAAATGTATTGTTACATACACTGTAAGACAATCTCACACAAACTGCTCTTCTCTTCCCTCATTTCAGATCCGACAGACAGGGTGACGTCCACATATGCACAGGGCGCTCGGCCTAAAGAGAGTGCCTACTCTCCCTCCTTTTCTTCCTCCTCCTCCACTGCTAGAGAAAGCGCCCTAAATCGCCACCTCTCCTCTTCCACCTCCCACCGAGCTTCACCTCCGGTGCGCGACTTCAGCAACAGAACCCCATCCCGTTTCTTGAACGGCTCATCCACCCTCCACTCATCTCAGGAACAAACAAGAACCCCCCACTCCTCTTTAGGTATCTCCTCCTCTTACTCCTCGCACACCTCCAGGTACACCACTCCCCTGCCCAGACCCGAGGTCACGCTCCCTTCGAGGCCAGCCCCTGAAGGTGGAGAGACAGAGGGCCGCAGCTCCACTCGCCGCCTTTTGTCCCGTCTCTTTTCGCGGCGCTCCAGCCAAGACTCTTCTAGTGGATCCTCCAGTGTTCGCTCCCTCGATGATGACAGTCCATCAACTGGTGGAGAGTCTGTGGACAGTGACGAGGGAGGCAGGATGTCTAGTGTGGAGTCTGACACCAGAGGATCAGAGGCAACGCTGGGTAGCCTCCGGAATCGTAGAACCGACCTCGCCCCTATCCAGGAAAACACCGATGGCTGTCGTAGTGGCCTGGCTCAGTCCAGAACGGCATTGTTGAGAGAGCCTGGCGTCGGCAGTAGTAATACCAGCAGCAGTGGAGGAGGCAGCAGCTACTCCTGGCTTTCCTCCTCCTTCCGTGGCCGCTGCCCCCCCCTGCTCTCTCGCCTCAGAAGACATGCTCGGGACGAGAATGCGCAGTCATCTGCAGACTTAGAAGAAGGCTACAGCTGTCCACAGCATTTACTGAGAAAGTGGGATGATGTTGAGCATAAAGCAACGCAGGGAGATGAAGATGATGATGATGAAGAAGAGGCGGAGGAGGAAGAAGAAGAAGAAGAAGATGATGATGAAGGAGCGGTTGGTTTAGAGCCCTTTGGCACAGATCGTCCCTGGAGACTCGAGGATGAAACGTTACCTGAACTCAAAGATGCCTCGGTTGAATTTTCGCCGCGTCGCAGAGTCGGAGTATTTGAAAACATTTCGGTTTCCACGCTGGGTGGTGTTGAGAGCCAGCTGGATGGCCAGAAGGAGAAACCCGTTTCCAGTGTGGATCAAGAGAAGCTGCGCAAGATTAAGGAGAGGTAATGGATTTTGATCTCAGGCTGTACCCTTTTATAGTACAAATGTACATCGTATCGTAGCAAAATCCAAACCTACAGTAGAGTGCTTCATTCTTAACTGTGTCTTTGTAATTTACATTTTTTTAAATATCTTACATTAAAGTTGCAGGGGGAATTGGTCTTACAATACATATGACTTTTTTGTTTTCTTTTGAATTGTAGCCTCAGGTGACTTTATTAAGTAAGTAGACCTAAGTAAGTAAGGTAGACCAAAAGTGGCTCTTGTGCCATCCTTACTGAGTGACAAACATGTCCGCCTTACAGGTACTGGACTCCAAATCCCTTCAGTTTGTCAGATAATCGGTAACATTCTTCAGCTTGGCTAGACACATCTTGGACTGATGGTACATCAATACTGAACTTAATGTGTTTCCTTCTCTAAGGCAGAAAACTACTGTCCCATATACCCTCAAAAGTGTTTTTAAAGTCTGACATATTTTAAGTAATTTAGTAACTAACTAAAAGTATTACTTTTATAAGTAAAGGGTTTTTATATATGAAACAAGAGATGTAAAACATAGTTACTGTACCAACAGTAGAACTAAATATCCTCCTTTACTGCTATAGACTGCTGCTGGAGGATTCTGACGAGGAAGAAGGCGATCTGTGCCGAATCTGCCAGATGGGGGAGGAATCTGCCGCCAACCCCCTGATTCAGCCTTGCCGCTGTACAGGCAGTCTGCAATACGTCCACCAGGACTGCATCAAGAGGTGGCTCCGCTCCAAAATTGGCTCAGGTAAATATATAAATAAACCTATTACTTGGCTACAGCTTTCACCAAAACATTGTCTTGTCAACAGAGTCAATATGTGTTTTTCTTTTAGGCACAAACCTTGAGGCCATCGCAACATGTGAGCTCTGCAAGGAGAAGCTGCGTTTGAACATAGACAACTTTGACATTCAGGAGTTATACAGGACACATGTGCAAGTGAGTCACCATTTCACTTCCTTTAGAGAATTGAATTTCAAAATGTACAACACCCGATACATTCCTAATTAAAGGTGCAGTAGGTAAACCTTATAAAACTAATTTTCTGTCAAATTTGCTTAAACTGACCCTGATGTTAGAGAAGAACTACGTGAAGCAGGTAATTAAAAAAAAAAAAAAAAGATCCGGCTCCTCTGGCACCACCTACAGCATGTAGGGTGATGTGCAAAAATCCACAGCTCCCTGTTCAGATGCACCAATCAGGGCCAGGGGGGTGTCTAACTGCGTGTCAATCACTGCTCATGCACACGCATTCATTCTCCCTTGTGGGGGGAGGGGCTTAGGAGACCTTTTAGGGCTTTAGTGGAAAGCAGGGAGGGACTGAGAAGTTGTCGATGTTCAAATTTTTGGGCTAAGTCCTGGATCTTCACAGTCCTACCTACAGCACCTTTAATTAAAAGCAACAAAAAACAAACTGCTAAATGAAACTAAAACATTAATTTATCTTAGTCTTTTTTTTTTTTTGTCTATAACAAATTGGAAACAACCGCAAACCCCAGTCTGATAGCTGATAATAAATGAAGCATGGTATCCTGGGCCGATGATGTATGACGTGTTTAAGTTTGCTAGACTAACATCATGTCAAAGTACCAGTTTCCATATAAACAGATTGTTGACAACTTAAAGGGGAAACTTCTAAATGAATGAGTGGAAAAAAACAAAGCAAATGCAGATGGTTCCATGCAGGGCACGATGTGAATCGTATGCCATGGCGTCCCAGAGACTTTTAGAATCTATGCCATGCGGCTTTGAAACTCTATGGAAGCTCTTGGTGGCTCCACACATGTTGGGTTAGCCTTTATTTTGTCAACCGTCTACTGCAGGGGTGTCAAAACATACGGCCCGTGGGCCAGAACCGCCCCTCCGGTGAAAATTGCAGAGAAGTAATTAATTCCAATTCCAAATTTACCACTTTAATCTCATAGAATATCTGAGTTCTTTTCTAAGTTTTTTTTTTTTTTTTTTTTTTTTTCTCTCGAAATATTAGCCCTCTCTCCCAGGTCCGTAACTTAATTGTTTTTCCTACAATGGCCTTAGAACGCCGTCGTAGCCGAAGCAACTTGCGTTTTCCAACAGCAAGCTGCCAAGAAACTCTGCGGCAGATAAAGTTTCTGGAGTAGTTTACTGGTCTGGCCTACTTGAGATCAAATTAGGGGTATGTGGCCCATGAAGTCAAATATGAGTTTGACACCCCTGGTGTATTGCATATGTTCTGGATGATAACTGTGCAGTTTTTTTTTTCTCCTTGCTTCCCAGTCAGAATATGATGAGTTTATCAGCAGCGGTCTCTATCTGGTGGTGCTGCTGCATTTCTGTGAGCAGAGGTTCTCCGATGTCCTCGGCGCGGTCGACGCAGCTGGGGTGAGAACACATTGGCACATGCTAGAGCTACAGTACTAATTCAGCTCTACAGTTTCTTCGAATTACATTAGTCGTTTTCAACATTGTCTGAAAGTGCCATGTGTATGTTATTGCTGTCAATAGACGTCATTACAGGGTACAGTGGTTCCTAGTATTTTTGGCTCGATGGTGTTTTAAGCCCCCAGCGTCGACTTCAGGGCACCTAACCCTAACCATTGCCTAATCCTAGTGCCTTCCAGGCAGCGCTGCCTGGAAGACGACGACGACGACGGGGGCTTAAAACACCAAACACCGTATTTTTGGCTGAACCGCAGCAAAGCGGGAGCCTGCCCTATAAACGTCAAGGTCTGTCCCTGAGCGATAGAGTCACGCCATTGGTCGAAGGGAGTAATGACGTCACACCCTTAGTCGGTCGAGTTTTCCCATTGGCCGTAGCTCTTTCAAACGGAATAGGCGCGGCAGTGTTTCCGCTGGTAACGTCTTTTACCTCTGCGATCAATCAGTTGTCAGGGCCAGGCAGGTGTTAGCGGTCGGAGCAGAAGAGATATTAAAGTGTAGCGATAGCGAAGTGGTCAGGTAGTCGTGAATGTACCTTGTAGGTTTCAGTTTGCCCATGAATAAACACTGCCACTTCTCGAACCAACATTTGAGGCTGTGGGCATGTTCATAATTGTCATGGGGTGTAACTTGGGTCTGGTGTGTTTAACAAAGTAACACAATTGCACTAACACTTAAGATCAGTAATCCAGAACAACAAATTGTTGACAATAGCTTCTTATAAAGCAGTATCAAACATACACAGGCGGACACCGCTGAAGAAAAATAGGGAGCGGATCTCTGGTCGTGCAGCTGTAATGTACAGTAACTGCGGACATAAGAGAGGCCCGTGCACGGCACAAGGGCGCAAAAGAAATCTTCACGACTGCACATGCATGAGGGATAAACCCAATAGCAACAGCTCTTAGAGGGCGAAGCCTATACTCATAGAATCAGGAGTTACAATACATAACTATCGATATATGATATGCTACTTCAGTCACTTTAACAACAAATATTCCTGGAACCACTGCAGAAAATAGAAGAATAGAAGATTAACATGTAATATCCATGATTCACATTATAGACACTACCACTGACTATCCCTGTAACAATTTGGCCAGAATTTAGCACATTGACCATACAGTACGTAGTCCAGCCATATGCTAGGTTTCAACCTAGTCCTGTTTAGTTGGTGTATACTTGTGTGCACACAGCCTTCTTACACATTGATCTGTAGACTCTAATTACCACAAGTCAACAGTGATTCACACAATTAGAAAATGTTTAAATGATGAATTGTGGTCGAATGTAAATCTTAAAGAGAAACTGCTTCCTTCTCTCACCCAGTTATTCAACCTGGTGAGAATTCTTCATGACCACATGGACAATCTTGAAAGTAGGTTTGCCCAATCCTTCTCTTCTATGCTTATGTTTGTTGAAAGGCAGTCCTGATATGCAAGCATGCTTTTATCTGTAAATGCCATATTTAAAGCTGTAGCATAATGTAGATTACTCACCCTTTTTGTGTTTTCCTTGTTGTATTTATTGACTTAATGTGTCTGGATTGCAGTTCCCCATGGGGAAGGTGACGAGGAGATGCGAGACAACAGACCATCTATTGACTTTTCTGACCTTGACGACGATCTCGAAGAGGAGTACTAATTATGTGAAAGGGGTGGATTATGGGTAAAAAAAAAAAAGAAGGAAAAAAAAGTGGGTCACTCGATGCCATATGGTAGCTCACCCAGTTTTCACACATGCTTTTGACATCGTCATGTTCATCTGAAATTGAGCGGCAGTGCACAGAACACGTCTCGCCTTTGTTGCAGGTGGCTTTTGCAGATATGCAAACTTGAAATGAACTAGTGCGTAAAAATATTTTGGTTGACACAACGGTATTTTTTTTTTTTCTTATGAGAGTGCACTTTATTCAATTATAATTAAATAAAAATGCAAGTCTTTTTAACTGTTATACCACAAGTGCTTTAATATGTTTGAATGAAAAGGCAGGAATCGAAATAGCATAGGACAACAAGTGCCGATCAGTACTTGTGTGATGGTAAGATGGATGCTTTTAGGAGAGAATATGGAAAGTGGTGATTATTACTTTTGGTGTTCCTCTGACTTTTTCCATTGAGAAAGAAAGCGAGAGAACTTAACCCCATCAACACATGTTCTTCATCTTTGTTCCAGTGTTTGAAATGCTTTATGTATGTACAAATCTAGTTTCATGCTTTCAATTTTGGAAATAAAGATTAAATGCAAACTGCTTTTTTTTTTAAGTCTACTTTTATTATATATTGATTTACCGTTATCTATTTATGTTGCAAGCACAATATAGTTTATCAAAGAGGCGTTTCCTGTTGGCGTAATGCAGACTTGTCTGACAGGGCTTACTGTAGTTGATGGTTGAATCTCTGCTCCATTCTTTCTCAACTTGAGCTAAATTGCTGCTGCCACCTCTGACATACGAGTACTTCTAAATGAGTCCGGTTCCAGGCCTGTGATCGTGTCCACTTCTTCCATTAGTTCAGCAATTCAAACTAAATTAAGTGAAACAAAAATGTCCGCTCAGTCTGATGATCATGCTGCCTCTAAACATCTTCAATAGGAATACTACTGAATGAAAAATCCACCCAAAAACACGATTTTCATTGTACACGTGAAGAAGCGTATGTAATGCATACATACATACAATACATAATTCAGGTGAATAGGAAAAACTAAGACGCTGATAGCAGCTGCGATGATTTGACTGAAACGGATTGACCGTCGGTAGCCGTAAATAAGTTGCTTGGATATATGTAAAAGTATGAGGCAATAGAGCGATTAACAAATGTATCGTCAGACCAACCCTAAAGGTTTTAAATGCCTATTTTCATTCTGTGAATAATTGTAAATATTAGCTCTACTGTTAAATGTGTGAAAAAGCAATGTGTACATTCTGTTTCAAGTTGGATTTTCCTCTTTAAAGTACTTGAAATTACTTTTGCACATGCCATACTGTTGCAATTAGTCTAATTGTATTGCTAGCTTAAGCCTGACTAAATTGCATGTTAAGAAAATAAAACTTATACTTTACAATAATAGCTTTACATCACATAACACTAGTTACAGTGACCAAGATAGAAAAGGAGTCTTTGAAGGCAGGACATTTTATTGGAAGGATACTGTACCTGATTTGAGCTGATAGATCTGTTTAGGAATGGTGGGGAAGTTCAAAAACAACAACAAAACAATCCAGGAACATTTGGTTTACAATCTGATATGAATGGATTAACACGCCGTATTGAGGCAGTTCCACAAAGTGAAAGGAAAGCTCAGGCTTTTGACATTCAAACGACTCAGAGCATCTTTGGTTCATTCATGGGTATAAAACATATTTACAAAGCATTCAAAGCAAACGCCAGTGCAATTTGAACGTCCCTAAAAACTCCGAACCTCGCTGTGCTTAAACATAGAAGGAACTGTAGCTCCGAGACATATTAAAGTGCGTTCTTGCTCAGTAGTTACATGCATAGGAAAGTCAGATCTACATAAACAGACAAATTCTACAAGCAGATGTCTGAATCCTTTTCAGGCTAAGACAGGGTCCTACACTTTTAAAACTAACCAGCAGGACAAAAAAAAAATTCAGATTTTCATTATTCATGTATTGACAACTAAAACGTATAGTTAGGTATTAATAAGTCAACTTAATTAGTAAATGCACTGAAAATAACCCTATCCAGTGGCTTGAAAACTCCCAATTTCTTCTGAAGTGATGTTGTTAAAAAGGCACAGCCAGTGAGATCATCAATCAATCACAATTTCTTCTACTTATTTAAAGGCACAGTGCAACTAAAAACACAGCACAATGCATTCTCTTGATCACAGTGCAATATCTCAATGCAGATAGTTGTATCTGTTTGGATGTATCAGACCAATAAGTGGAGCTTAATGAGAAAAAAAAATTATATATAGAATATAATTAAACATTAACATAAGAGCCAAAGTCTTTAGTTTCTTCCTTTTGCTTGCAGACAGTTAAGGGAGCTTACTTTGGTAGATATCTAGTTCTAAATCTATTCCTAGTGATGTCGGGGGGCGGTATTGTGAGTATTTTAAGGATAAACTAGTCCTTAAAATACTCACAATACCGCCCCCCAGACATATATGTATAATATATATGTATATATCACTCCCAAGTCAAAGAAAACTGTACTGTATCTTCAGGTGACCTGGCCTTTTACAAGTCTATTTTATGTATTCATTAATTGTAACCATGTGGAAATCAAAACTTCTGAAGTTGAAAAATAAAACTGGAATAGATTTGAGTAACAGTATACACAGTAAACAACAAAAATGCATGTTTTGTTTCTGATAGTTTGGAGTCACTCGTACATCAGTGCAATTTAAGCCGTTGTAAGGCTGAATGGGATTGTTTTGTCGGGTTGCGTACTTCTGTTAATCAACTCAAAATCTTTTTACAATCTAAAAACACAAACAGCAAACAAAAACAATCCCACTTATGTTAATGATCAACATTCACCAGAGAGCATCAGTCCCAGTATTTACATTAGGTATAACACAGGGCTCTTCATAAACACAATCTAAAATAACCAAAATTAAGACACTGAGTTGGCGGATATTCACAATTCTCTAACAATATTTACAGTTTTACACATCATTCTAGAAAGTTTGCAGGCTTGAGCAGGATAAATTAATAATTTAAAAAAGGGGAAGGCTGCATCTACTCTTGCTGAAAAGTACTAAAATGCACACAAGGCACATCAATACTCCCTGAGGCTGAGTACTTCAGTAAGCTCAGTCAGCTTCGGTTATAATACTGGTGGCGTCTGAATCGTCAAAGGTCCTCTTGTAGCGGACGGTAGAAGAGAAGTGGGCTCTTTTCTTTTTATAGACGATAAAGCCGACGGCTAAAAGGAGAGCGAGGACGACCACGATGAAGAGACCCAACGCCACAGGAGAGCCTCCGGAAACTGAGGACGCAAAAGGTGAAGTTAGTCATTTCAGTCAGTTTTTAGTAGCCTCGCATTGCCAGACCCTCCTCCACGGCGCTGCGGAGGAGGGTCTCGTGAGTCCACACAGCATTCCGGGACGGGACAAGATCGTGCTGTGGTTTATTGGCATGTCTTCAAACCAATCACAATCATCATGCTAAGCGCCGGACGGAGCCACGGTGCCGCTGCACAATAGCCTCGGGAAGGAACCAGTTTTGGTGGAACGTGTGTACATTCAAATGTTGTTTTAGTCGTGCAACAGAAAACTCAAGATTGGACAGATAGTCTAGCTAGCTGTCTGGATTTACCCTGCAGAGATCTGAGGAGCAGTTAACCGTAGTCCTCAGAAATCCACCGGGGTTTTAAATTTCAACACAAAGAAAGCGGAAGGTAACGGACATCCGGCCGAAAAGAGTGACATCTGGCGGAATTTCTGGCGGCAACGGAGCAATCCCGGAAGTGGAACGTCGTGGATGTAGAATAGTTTTTAGAGGTCTTCGTGTGCCCACTAAACAAGATGTCATCATGTTTGAGTTCATGCAGCTTTTATCTGAGTTCAGACTCTCTGTCTAAGACAAAATAAGTAATGTAATATTAGTTTGGGTTGAAACACCTTGGCTGGACCAGCAGCTTGCTGGTGTCGCCGCTTTTTACCTTCGGACAGAACCAGGCTATCGCTTTTCCTGTTTCCACCCTTTGTGCTAAGCTAGCTAAGCTACCCGGCTGCTGCCTCCAGATACATATTTACTGTAATGATACGAGGGTGGTATCTATCTTCTATCTATCTAGCTCTCTGCAAAGAAAGCGAATAAGCATATTCCCCGAAATGTCAAAACATTCCTTTAATGCAGTTGTGATACTCACTTGCTTCCGTTTTGCAGACAATACGGCTGTGGCTAGCCTTGCAGCTGACAAGTTTCCAGAGTCCTTCATCTCCCGTCATCATGACGGCACAGTAGCCCTCTGACTTCATCGAGGTAACCAAAGCATCGGACTTCCAGTTAGAGTAAGCCAGAGACGAGCCGTCCTGCCAGGATACAGGCTTACCTGAGAGGACAAAACGAGGAGATAATCAGCGGGAGAGGGACTATCATCACTCTCAACATTAATGTCACAAATAATGTGTTTCTGTACTATGTTGAGGGTTAATTTCCGACTCACACGAAGAAACTGACCCAGATTTGTTAAAACGTTAAACAATTTTGGCCACTAAGGGCAGCGGAACTGAAAATACCGGTGTAATCACTATTTTGTTTTTTAGTTCTTAGTAGGACTGGGTGATATGGAGAAAATCAAATATCACGATATTTTTGACCAAATACCTCGATATCGATACCGCAACGATATTGTATTGTTGACTATTGGTGCTTTCACAAAATATTGTGATCACAATGTGATTTTTGATAAATAATCATCAGTAATGTGGATACAATGACTAAGTGGGTAAAGGCAAATAATAGAACAGTTACAACAGTCAGCAAATGACATCACTTTATGTAATGCAGCCTTTAAAACCAGGAAAAGACGACACTTATGTCATATTACGATATCAAAAATCTAAGACGATATCTAGTCTCGTATCACAATATCGATATAATATCGATATATTGCCCAGCTCTAGTTCTTAATTTATTTTTTTTCATATGTAAACAGAAAGGTCAACCACCTTCAAAACTAGCTATCACTCCCAAATGAACTGACAGGTATTTAAATTCTCAGAGATTCTATTTTTACTCAAAACATTCAAGTTAATGTTTTCTGTTGCTGTGAAGTTTAAACATTGTAGTAAAACAAGCCTATATTGTCAATTATGTGTCAATTATGATCATATGAGAAACACAAAATGCAGATTTTTCATCTAGAAGTCAAACTCTAACAGGAATTACAGTATATATGCATGAATATAATCATAATTGAAATATTTAAAAACTGCAGATTGGGCCTTAATTGTTGTCTAAATCCTCAACGACGTTTTACCGCTTTGCTTCCACTTCCAATGATAGTGTTTACCTTGAGTGTCGAGCTCCATGCCGAGCCACACTCGACTGGTGATGAGAGGGTCATCAGACATGTACTTTGACACAAAGTCGCTCTCCTCTTTGGATTTTAAGGTCAGCAGTTGAGCATCTGTTAGTAGAAAAAAAGAATTGGTGGACTACAGTTGCTTCAGATGAATACTAACTATAACCCTTCATGCACCAAACAACAACAACAACAACAACTCACCCATGCTCTGACAGATGCTCCTGGCCTTCTCCATGCTGTACACGCTGTAGTTGTAGAAGCCCATGTCGAAGGCGTAACAGTGATCCTGATGCTGCACCCACATGGGCATACCGTCGCTCTGAGGGCAGTGATTGGTCTCCGGGGCAACCTGCTGTCTGGCCGCTGATTCATAACAACAGGAACAATATGGACACGGTCAATGCCACTCCAACACAAATTGAGTCACAAGTAGATGCATAATGCCATAAGGTTAAAAAAAATAAAAAAGAATTCCGTGGTGCTACTGTAGTTTTTTTCCCTCTGAATCTAAACCATTCAATACGTCTGGTAAAAGCATGGAACTAGCGTTCAGAAGAATTTGTGCGTTCCCCTTCAGTTAACTCTTTCAAGAATAGGTGGGATACATTTTGTCTGTCAAAAGATGTAATGTACAACTATAAAGCTGGTTTGTAATTTATGTAACTTATTTTTGAAATTTAAGTCATTTTTTTTTATCATGAAAACACTAAAGCACTTTTCCGCTCGGTCCCCCTACAGGTTGGAAGTGGAACTGTCCATTACCGCTGTCGTAATGATCGGGTAGTGGATCTGCAGTTTGAATGAGACATGAGACATTATGACAGCGGTAATGGACAATTCCGCTTGCAACCTGTAGGGGGACCGAAGCGGAAAAGTGCTCTAGTGTTGCTTTAATCAGTCCCTCCAGAAAAACGCGATTATGCGATCGCAGAATTCAATGCATAATCAGCCAAAGTCCGCATATTTATGCGGGGGCCGCATTTTTTAAAATACGCCGCACTTTCGCCGCATAAATTGCCGATTTCCGCGCAAAATATGCGGGGCTTGCATGATTTCATAATCCCCGCATTTTCGTTGCAAAAAAGTCACATATATCTCAGCAGAAAGTCGAAAAATGTTGCGTTTACTTCACACAAGAGCAGCCATTTTCCCCTGTTGCCATGGGAATGTTATGAAGTGACGTAATTTCACCTACTGAGCACACAGTGTTGGGGAATCACTTTTTTTTCTCTTTTTCATCAAACCACAGTTTTTGCAAGTTCCTGCAATTTTTGCAAGTTCCCGCATTTTCATCGCATAAAATGGCATAAATATCCCGCATTTTCCATCGCATTTTTTAAGTTACAAAAAAACTCCGCGTTTTTCTGGAGGGACTGTTTAATGTGATTTATGAAATCAGTGTGCTTCAAATGTGTTTCTATCATCTTTGTTTTTGTGTCGTTTGAGTCTGGAATAGAGGATTTTATATCCTGTACCAGACAATATTCAATACATTTCAATAAAAAAAAACAAAAAAAACAAACAACTGCAGTCACTTCCCTTTTTTCTACATGATGAAAAAAAGAACAATGTGGTTTTAAATATAAAAAGCAAAACGCATGGGTGTCTTACTCTGGGATGGGGTGGTGATGGTGGCCGTGTAGCAGATGGCTCCGTCTACCAACGTATTGCAGCTGGTTCTCACCCAGGCTCCGGCAGGGGTTACAAATACACAGCTGGCCTCTTGTTTGTCTGAGCTGGAGCCGTCCAAAGAGTCAGAGATGGTGGCACTGTAGTCCAATCTCGTTCCATCAGACCACTCAAAGGCTGAGTCACTAACCTGCACGGAGAGAGAGAGAGAGAGAGACACCGTCATATTAGCTGGTGAAGTGCAATTACGAGCAAAGAATTATGAGGCACCACCATATGAAAGAAGTCCAAATGAGATATACTTGGGATGTACTTGTAAAATCTGTTTGCTCAGATTTTGGTTAGGCAAAAATTCTTACATCCTGGTTCGATAGGCCAATCCAGAGCGGGAAGCCGTCCGTCTTAGCGATGAGCTTCACGTGCGCACTGTGCTGGATGTCGTGGACACTTGCCAGGTGGCCTCCGTGCTGACTGCACACTTTCAGAGCCTGGTACCAGCTAATTGTTCGGGTTACAACCTCATAAGTTAAGTTGGCGTAATGTTGTAAATCCTTGGACGACACGTTGTACTCCTGTTTTGGTTCTTGGGAGCGAAGGATTAGAAAGGTGACATATTTTCAGTGACGATAACAACAGAGGTGGACGGAGAAATGTGTACTGTGATGTGAAGTGTGATACACCAACCTTTGTCCAGTTTGCAGGTCACAATGGTCCTTTGTTTGAACTCTGCGAATAAGTCTGGGTTTGAGATGAGAATCCAGCGGTTATCAACGGTGAGACCAGCCAAGAATGGTCCGTCTACATCTGGTCTGCCTCTTGCCCAGTTGGAATATTGGACATTTGTGCCATCATACCACTTCATCTGGTTATCTACAGCCAAACAAAATAACTATTAACCCCTGTATAGTGACACGCACGCACACAAATCCTGCACTTGTCACTATATTTACAATACAATATTTAAATCATTTTCATTACAATATTTTTAGACCATCAAGTTGATTTCATATAGGCCAATAGCATTGGTACCATATACATGTTAACACCGCCCCAGGAAAAACACACCAATCGGAGGGCTCTAGCAGCACCTCACGGCATCCATACAAATTAAGGTCAATGAGTTCTGTTATGGTAACGGTGACGTTAGTCAGGGTCTGTAATCAGACCTCTCTATAAGACTTTCTGGCACGCAAGAATACCCTGAGTTTAGGTATCAGGACCTGTATGTAGCAGAAAACAGTTTTGCCTCCCTATTACATAATACCCCGATTGCAGCTAGAAAAACTGATTTTTTTTATTTTTCTTACACAAAAGTCAATAAAAGTGCCTACCGTTTTCATCTTTGAACAGCCCTAGCCATACAAACTGGACCAAGTTTTGAAACGGTACGAGTTGCTGCGTAACAAATTCGTTCTCCTCTGAATTTCGGATGGTTAGAATGTCTGCATCTGCATCTGAAACATAAATGTCACTCTGTTATCGAAAGTTTGATAAGCAAACCTCCACATAACAACGCGTGCCCAAAATGGTGTGACATTCTTACGAAGTTTTTTGCAGGTATCCTGAATCTGTGCTTGGTCAAACTGGTCCCATCTGGTGCTGACCAGCTGGAAGGAGTAGCAGTTGTTCTTAAAGGGGATCCAGGTTGGACCATTCATCTTATGGGGGCACTTCACTGCAACCTCATCAGGTGTGGTGATGATCTCTTCTGTAATACACAAGTTTTCATTTTTATTTCGATTACATTAGTATTTGCAACTGATACTGATGCATGCCAACCGAGAAGGAAGAGATTTTAGAGGTGATGAAACCTGGAAAGTTTGTTTGAACCTCAAGACTTATAAGAAAAGGATGCACAATAATAAGGAGAATTATCTGAATCAGTTTAACAGTTTTTCTCAGTCGCTTTGGTGCATTTCTTGAATCATCCTCGACATTTGCAAAGCAGTAAGTGCATTCCTCAAAACAATTCGTACAAATACGAAAACACCATGGATTACCTGCAAAAGCCAGTCTCTTGCTCAAAATCCTTAGTTCAACTCTCAAAAGTAAATATCTGTGTCAATGAACATGTCAGTGTCATCAGAATGACAAGTCCTTGTGTCATCGTGTACGGAGAAGACGGTCAAATTGCTTAGTCATGTTGTCAATTAAGGGTGCTCCGATCGATCGGCCACCGATCGGTATCGGCCGATAATGGCTTTAAATAGTTTGATCGGTGGTCTCCATAAAGGCCGATCAGATAGGCCGATCAGATGACGCACTACCACGGATGTATTAAGAGCGCACTACTCCTGAGAACATTTTCAAAATGGCGGCGTCCCTACATTCAGCGGTCTGGCAGTTCTACAAGGTGTCTGAACGGTGGCAGAACAGCAGTTGGCCCGCGGAACGAAGACGCTAGGAAGACGGCTACCGCTTTTAAAAAGCGGCTGCCACCGGTGGTGCTCCGGCAAACGTGTTTGTGATTACACCATTCTGACGCTTCTACTGCCTCTGGAGCACCGCTGGTGGCCCGCCGACTCATTGCTATCTGGAAAAAAGACAATACACTAGAGATTAGCAACGTATGTACCGAGGAAATACCACGAGGCGGAAAGCTCCAAAGACATTTCAACACCACCAACCTCATCAGACATTTGAAGGTTAGTCACAGAAAGGAGGATGAGGAGTTTTCAAAGTTAGCTAACGCTAAGGCAGAGCGGAGTTGTGTAGCTAGCAGCTCGGCGCCGCTCAAACAGCTGTTTCCCCGTGTGTGTGTGTGTGTGTGTGTGTGTGTGTGTGTGTGTGTGTGTGTGTGTGTGTGTGTGTGTGTGTGTGTCGGTGTGTGTGTGTCGGTGTGTGTGTGTGTGACTGACTGTGTGTGTCTGTGTGTGCTGAAGAAATGTCTGCAGTGATTGAAAGGACATTTTTTAGATTTTGAGCTAGGACAAAAAGCCAAACAGTTACTGATACATTCTTTAAACATGTGTGACTGTTATGTAATGGCGTAGTTTTCAGTTCATAAAAGTGATCGTGATCGGTATCGGCCGATACGTCTTCCAGCAATCGGTGATCGGCCCCAAAAATCCTGATCGGAGCACCCTTATTGTTAATATAACAGTGTACTCTGGAAGGATGTTGTGATGTAAACTATGGCTAAAGTTTTGATGAGAATTATTGGAAAGTGTAGGTTACACCTTAGTGTACGTGGGAGTTTGATTGCAAGAGACTGAACAAGATTCACATTTACACGTTTGTACTGTAATTTGTTGACAGACCATGTCACTGCGATACAGAAAGGAAAAGACAGCACGAAGAAAAAAAAAGAAAAGTAGAAATGTGAACATAGGACAATCTCCTTAGGAAAAACTGTGCATGCAGTGCTGTTGGAACGGTCTTCCTACACCTCCTGTCTATTGGGACACAAATTCTCATCCACATCACAACGAATATCTTCTCTTGCGATGCAGCGTGGAAAGTAGAAAAAAAAAGTCTAATGGAAATGTATAGAAATATGCTTGACATATTATGACAACGTGTTCAACCATTTTGCATGTAAAGACTTATGCTATGAACTAATGCCTAACTGTTGTGGGGGGTGAGACTATTCAACAGAGACCCATTATAATACATTTTGATCAACATGACATAAGCAACTGATAATGTAGGAAACAGCAGAGAACTGTACATAATCATTTGCATGGATGTACCAAAGCATTTGCAACGTGTTCAAAGAAATGAGAAACTGCTTTTTTGATGTGCACAAGTGACACAATGATGTAGAAGATTGAACAGGTAGTTTTGAGAATTTCAATTCTGACTTGAGAAATGTACCAAAGCAACTTAAAGACACTGAAAAACTGTAATAGCCAAGTAAGTGCAAGCACACAGGGAATTTGACTCCGGCTTTTTGTTGCTCTCAAAGTACACAGAAATTCGGCTAAAAACAAGGATATGAAACATGTAAAAGAATGCCCTGTTTCATTTCTTTCTCTCATGAACCTGTTTTCACAACAGAAGACCCGGGATATTCCTGAGTTACAGTTTTATAGACTCTGTTAGCTTACAACTCGACGAAGCTGGAATAACGCCCAGATGTTTTGTGTGCTTTTGTTAGGACAAATTAGGAAAGCATAGCCTACTTATCTGCGTTTCTTAATCTCCTCTACGACAGACTCTACCTCCTGTTACCGCAGAGGACTTATCAGCAGGGTTGTAAATGTAAACACAGCACACAAACGTTTTGAGCTAGAACTGGCATAGCTGGTAAGCCTTAATGTGTCATACACTACCACTAGCAGGAACTAGCTACATGAGGAGGTGCAACAGACATGTCTGTTCGTCTGCGTTCCATAACCCCGCCCCCACTCACTGTGTGGTTTGTGGCAGATAGCTCCTCCTAGCTCCTCCTCACACTCGGTGGCTTTCCAGAAGCCGTCGGTGTCCAGGTAGACACACGAGCCAGTGGTGTCTTCAGAAGACCAGCGACTGAATACAGTGTGACTGTGGTCAGTCCAGCGGTAGTGGATTCCATCCTGAACACAACACCAAAGGAAGATTTCAAGAAGTAGCTTGTAAGAAGTAGTGGATTAAAATAAAGGCCCTTCTTTGGCACACTTACGTCTTCGCTAAAGAGGCCGATCCACATGGGCGTGCTCGCACGGCTCACTTGCACAGTGAGGATGGATTGCAGGAGGGTATCGGCCACACTTGCCAGTTCCATGTTGTTATTACTGCACTGCTCTAAGGCCTCAAACCAGGTGAGGTTTTTGACCAGCAGCAGAATGGTGTGGTTATTGACCTGGAATGGCTCTGTTGGGATGTGGGGATCCTCTAGTTTATCTGAAATGAGTCATAGTCTATACTTAATAAAACAATACCTAATCTTAAATAAAAAATTCTTAAGAGGGACCTTAGCATGCCAGATTAAGATGCTTGATTAGAGACTTTTTGCCCAAAAATCTGGATAATAAAGTGGTATTAGGTGTATTAGCTATTATGTGTTGGTCGTGATTTACCTGCATAGTGCTGGCAAATCCCCCCACTTTTTCTGTTTTTGTCTGTGCAGGAAGAAAAGTCCCAGGTACCCAACATGTCAGAGTTAGGGTTATTCACCAAAAACACACACAGATCCATACTCTCTGAATCCCATGTCTGTCAAGAAAAAAAACAAGTACAAATGGAAAATTACATTTTTTTTTTTTTTAAATGAGCTACCACTGGCTAATGGCTACGTAACAGTTAAGAACAGGGTACAGGGTCCACACCCTCAAATTGTTTTCATTTTAAAATGCGTAGTCTTCAGTCCACAATAAATCCCTTGAGGCAAACTATCAGATTTCTCACAGCTCCCTCTGGAGCCACAAAATACCTTATGCTACCTTTGTTCACACATGCAGTAGTACTGCCCACGACCTGTAGACAGACTCTGATGTGTAAAATCAGCGGAGTCCCAACCCATTTAACTCAGCAGTGAAGGTAAGGGGAACTTACGTTGACTTGTATAGCTTTGTGCATGCCCAGAAGCAGGGGGTTAAAATGTACGTAGTTAACTGGGGTCTGGTCCACCCATTGAGGGTCATTATGTTTGATTTTTAGACCAATCCATATTCTTTCCATGTCTGTCTGGCTCGGCAAAAGGGTGGTGATGAAGTCTACACACACACACACAGACACACACAGACACACACACACACACACAGACACACACACACACACACACACACACACACACACACACACACACACACACACACACACACACAAATGTTTTGGGTGCATTTATTTGACTGGTGCCAATACAAACTTTATCAAA
This sequence comes from Gymnocephalus cernua, assembly GCA_023631565.1. Taxonomy (NCBI): domain Eukaryota; kingdom Metazoa; phylum Chordata; class Actinopteri; order Perciformes; family Percidae; genus Gymnocephalus; species Gymnocephalus cernua. The sequence continues at coordinate 19,169,017 of CM042426.1, read as the reverse complement.
CATAAAAAACGTGTTTAACATAATTTGAGTCAGGTCAGGCATGTTAACCACACTTGTCTTCTTTATTAAAGAGAACTAGAACAATAGCGGTGCTCACCTTGCTCCACCTGATCTGAAATAGTGACCAGGGTTCCCTTTAGCGACTGGCAGTCCTCATTTGCATTCTGAAATGTCACAGGCTTCTGGCTACTCATCAATGTGTAGCACTAAAAAAATAAATAAAAAAAAAAGACAGCCGTATCTCAGAGTGTTCATTCATTTTGAGATAAATAGGACCTTTATGCCATTGTGCTATATGTGAATGTAAATGTGTTTCTTGCCACAGAGACACAATATATCAAAAAGACTTCAAAGTTTAATACAAGTTAAATAAAATATACAAAGAGATATACAGTGGGCAGATGCCAAGCAAAGGTATTTAAATTGTTGACCCATCCAGCGAAACTGTTATTTTGCATTTGCAACCAACCTAAGTGACGAAATTGATTGTATTGATTGATTATTCAAAATGAAAGTTTTTTTTCTTTAAATGCAGATCATCTCACATTCACTCTGGCAGTAAATCAATCTCAAGTAAAGCCACAGCTCTTTAATTCCTTGAGAATTGTCTGTTGGGTCACTTCTTGATGGCGAATGCAAGATTTTCAGTCTCTGCTAAAGAGTTTTCAGGTGGATTTTCCTTTGAAGTATAAAAGTAGTATCTAATTATTACATAATCTGTTTTGCAGTATCTAAAATGTAGATGCAGAGTGAAATGTTTTGAAGGATCAGACCTTATTTCTGAAAGGGAAAGATTGCTTTTCACAGGGCTGTCCTCCAGGTTGAACATCCAGAGTGTTTTGCTCCACTGAAGTGATGTTGTCTCTCTCACACACAAAAGGCAATCGCTCACTGCAACTGTGCTCACGCTCTGCAAAGTAAACATATGGCAGTAAATGTGCGTATAAAATAAACTGCAAGCGTGCCTGGCATAAATCAAATCAAGTGATGCGCGTCAGAGCTTTTTTTTTGTTGTATTTCTTATTACTTGTTGCGTCTTGTTGTTGTAGTTGTTTTCCAAGTAAGGATTTTCAAACATATCGCTTATGCTTACTTCAGGTTACAGAACAGAGGACATTTTTAAACACTGTTGTGTGAAATCCAGCTTTGAAAACCCCTGAAAATGTGGTTTAAAATCTGAAGAATCTTAAGAAGCAAGGTTATTCATCAAAATGTTGTTTTCACATAGGACCCCCCATCTCTCCTAGTAAAAAGTTGATTGAGAGGATAGATTTCCAGGGCCTTTGTGTTCATCTTATGTTATGGATTCGACCTGCTGGGAGATATTTCTCTGCTTTCACGTCGGCTGAACCAGATTTTTATTGAAGTTTCCAAACGCCTGTCATAAAACTAAGCCAAATGTAATTGTCACCTGGATGGATTTTTTTTTTTTTTTTTTTTTTTTTTTATAAACGGATTTGAGTTTAAGTTGTTTTCTATCCACACAATATAGTACATTATAAAAAATATCCCTCAAACTCAGCTGTATAGAAACACTATGACATTTACTCACCTAGAATGAAGCGTTCAGAACTGAAGGAGGGACATCTGTCCAGAAAAAACGATCGATAGAAGTGCATGTGGTTGTACCTTAAACATTAACATTAACATTAGAGTATTGCAGTCAACATCACATTGTGCTTGTACAACATGAACAGTATATGTGTGTGACTGTACTTACATCATGGGGAATACCTGTGCAGGCTCTCTCACATCGACCCACCAGCTTTGGTTGGGAGAACTTAAGTTGATCTGTTCAAAACACGCAATCTTAACAACCACGTAATAAAATAATTCTATAATCAACTTTATAAAAAAGACAAGCGTTAATAAAGTACTTTTTTACAAAAACACATACAAATAAATCACTTTAATGTGAAAAAAACATGGGATTATGGAATGAAATAGTTAAATATCTATGAAAAAACACTTGACTGTAGTTCATGTCTGTGTCAATAACATATTTGGGAGCTCTACGGTGATTCAGTATTGCACTTCCATAAAGCTGGAGGACTCACAAGAGACGGAATAAAAACGGAATGGTCAAAATTGATGCAGCAGATGCTGAGATGGCCTGTGTTTCACATTTTTAGATAAATAAATACATTTGATGGTTAGTTTTAAGGAACTGTAAAGTGCCACTAAGCTTTTATGACATTGTTTTCATTTTCTTTCTTTTTTAAAGTAGTTAGCTTGGAGGCAGAACTTTATTTTGACTGCTTATAGCTGTATTCTCATGAAATATTGTCAGCTTGACCAGAAGATAATGGATAATGAAAAAGAATTCTAGGCTCTACAAATCAACTATGATGCCAATGGGGAGAAACACAAATGGAGTAAACAAGGTAAACTGTAAAAAGAGAGAAGGTGTTTAACTGCACAGGTATTTTTAAGTGCACCAGTTAATCCGAACAGCGATTGCTCAATAGTAGCTTGGCAACCGTAACTAGGCATAGCAGGTCTGTCTGGCTTGAGATGACTACAAACATGTAAGCTGTAGGCTGAAACGGTGTGCATGGGGCTGTAGTAAGAGCTCTAATCAGTATCTATAGCGGCTGGAGGGTGGAAAGTGGTGTCTTTCTTTTAGCCTTTACAAAACCAAAAACACAAAAGCAAAATTGTTAGAAATAATGTATAATATAATAATGTAAAGTCTAAAGAATAAACAGCTTGTTTGACATGAGCTGCATGCATTAACAAGCCTGACCAGTTTAGCTTTAGCCTTTTAGCACAATATCAAACCATTTTACATGGCTCTTGTTTTAAAAAATAATAATATAATATTAAATAAATATCAAAAAGTTGGAGACAGTTTTCAGCCAACTTCAGCCAAACCTTTAGCATTAGCTTACGCTAGCTACTTACAGCTGAATAAATCTGAGCGACAGTCGCCATTTCAGCTGACAAAATCCCCAGTCGTTGGCTAGAAATGAGAAACCTGCTTTTGTCTGCCGCTGTCTGATATTAAGGAGTTTTAAGTGGTGTATCTGCCGCCGTTATCACTGTAACTTGCATGTCCGAACAGGTGTAGCAGGTCCTGGTTTGATTACATGGTCACTTACAGTCTTCTCTTTTAGGTGCAGGTGGATCTGTCTGGCAGCAGTTGAGCTGAGTGGTGCAGCCAGTTTGCTGTCATTCAAACTGCAGAACAGCTTTGCCTCCTCAAAAGTTAGCGTAGGCTCATTAACAAACCAAAACTCTGCTCTATCTATGAAGATAGACGTCTCGTGGTGTCCACCTGCAAAAGCACAACAAACGCGGCTCTAAAATCATGGCACATTTCAGACAGTGGCAACAGACATATTACACTCAGCCACAGACATGCAAGGGTAGAGGATCTCCATTTGGGAGATCATTGAGGGGGGGGGGGGGGGGGGGAAGAAAAAGCTGAATCAAAGAAATTCTGGCCACTATAATAACTAATAACTCAAAAGACAATTAGACTTTCAACACAGAAACTGGAAAGACTTGGTCATTACCGGGATTGTACCAGACTGGGTTCTTTGGCGTCTTTCCTGTTGAAGTATAAACAAAAAATTAGTTAAAAGCGACACACAAATAACGAGATCATGTTGTGTTGCAGTAGATTTACAGTATGTATAAGCCCATACATTTTTTTGTAAATCACGTTGTTTTTTTTACTTCATTATTGTGTTCAATAAAACTGTACAAATAAGGCAACTGCTGTGTGCTGCAGCTCAACATTCTAGTGACATTAGAAATCCCTTTAATTAAGCAGTCTTGATGAGCGATGTGAGCTTGTCCCAACAAAAACCAACCCTAGCTCTGTGCATACATACACAGCAGAGCTTTTATGTGTAGTCTTACCGCGGGGTATTTGGCAGACCCACTCTAGCCTGGTGTTACAGTGAAATGGCCTGGCGTAGAAAGGTGTCGGAGGCAAGTCGTGCAGCAGAAACACAAACAGGTGTTTCAAGGTACTCCTCGATGTCTAACAAGGACACAGATTGTTGATTGACACAAATATTATCATGAGGGAAATATATGTATATATAAAAAAGAAGCTGTTTTTATATCTGTGACATTACAGATCGTGTTGCTCCCTGGAACTCAGTGATAGTTTAGGGAGAGAATGTCTCTCTGACAACACAATCACTGACTGAGACAACCTAAATAAGGTCAAGATAAAAAAAAAAAAAAAAAAAAAAAAAAAAAAAAAAGGTCAAGATACAAAAAAGTACTTAAATGGAGGGCAACAGTAAGAGACAATCAGCTGGCACAGTCAAAAAAAAAACTAAAATAAATTATCATGATAAGCCACTTTGACGTAGGCAAGTGACAGTGTCCTTACTATGTGAAAAAACAAAACACCGTTCTGACCGGCTGTCTTTTCTGGGATTTTGTTTGAAAGTTAGAAAGCATGTAGGACGTGAAATCACTGAGTCAATGGGGGAAGATTTCAGCTGTAGCTCTTGTTGTGACTCCCACAAACAGCTGAGCAAATGGTCTTGATCCACAGATCAAGCTGTACAGTATGGATAACCAAATCTGACTACACTAAAATAAAATAAAAACATAAGAGATTACACATTAAAAGAAATACATAATTGGGTATGTAAATGGAGAATAAAAGGCAAAAACAAATGTTTATTCCTCCCTTCAAGTCTCCATTTAGTCAAATAAATCTACCAAGCTCACCTTGAATGCCGCGCAGTCCCGACTGTATGCATCGTGCTCATGGAAATCTTGGTGTAAAACATCCATAGTCACCTGTTGTGGTGACATCGAATAAACAGACTTCACACTCGGGAATAAATGCAATAGGGTGTAATAAGTACACTTAAGCCAAATATGTTGTCTTTGAGATAAATCAAGGTGCAGTTTCAGCTGCAGGGTTATAACGCAAGGACTTTTATAAAGTAATTTAATCCAGCACAGATATCATCTTCTTATTGTTTTCAATACACTCTGATTTTCTTTCATGAATTTTAAGAATTCACTGTCTTGACATAAAGGGTATCACTATTATTTCTTAAAACACTGAATGATATCACACCGAAAATGTAATCCTAAAAATATGTCTTAGATAATATCTATTCTTACAAAGTATTAGTACGGATAATCGTTCTACGTTCCTTAAACAAATGTAATCTGTGAAACAAAAAAAAATAAGTGGAGTTGTTGTTGTAATGCTCATTTCAGCCACAAGAGGCTCAAGTGCACCACTACCCCATGTTCTAAATGGGACTGAAAGCATTCATGTTTTCTTCCAGGTGAGTTTTAATTTCTCTATGCACTCTAAACACAAGGTACATCTATTGTGTGTAAGCAAAATATGTAACATTACTTTCCTGTCTTTCTTTGGCTAGAAATCTATTTTAATTAGCACTAGATTCACAGATAAAAAAAAGAAGAAGTAATTTAGAAAAATGATTCTGGAAAAAGAAATCCCACCTAAAAAGTAATGTAGAACACTTATCCTTTTCATCTGTTCTTAAGTCATAATCACAGTGAGGAAACAATTTAGATCAGACTTAGAAAATGGATCACCAGAATTTTCTTTTTCTCACTTGCCTCTGAGGTAGGCCTGCACGATTCGGGGAAAAATTATGAATCACGAGTGTAATGTTTGTTGCAGACGTGAATCATGACAAAACAAAACAAATTGGCAGTACCAAACACAGATTTTTTTGGCAGCTATAGCACATTGCGCATCACCACAAGCCTGTAAACATAGAGGCTTCAATGAATAAAGAAAATAAAGTACATACTGGCCATTTAAGTACAGTAGGCTACCAAAAAATAGTGACATATAACACACTGAACTAAATACGGCCCAGATACAGGCTCTATCTGAACTCCTTGAACATGTCTTTACATAATTAAAACATGTTAATGTCAATGTCAAATGCTTTCAATAAATTAATTGAAGGAGGAAAAAAAAAAAAGTACTCACAGGCTGGCCGTTGCTCCACTGCCAGAAGCGATCAGCTGGGTTTCTCTTGTTCAGGCCAACCCAGAAGTACCGATTATCACTGCAACAAGTTCACCGGAGCAAACCAACCATCATTCACAGCACCAAGTCAATCTTATTTCAAAGAAGATATTTTAAGCCTTGAGATTTTAAAAGGGAAGTTGGCCTTTTATTCTTAGATGCAGCTGTTTTTTGCTGTTGACTCGCTGTGTGAAATGTGAGTCAGGAGATGGTATGTGTTTACTTCAAACATGAGTGAAGTGCTGAGTGTTTATGTGACACACTGACAATGTTTAGCATTCTTCTTTCTGTCAAGTAACTGGTAGTGCCAGTCCTTCCACACGGTTTTGCATGAAGGGCGTACAAAGGCTGAATCAAAAGTGAAGCAACAATTCATTTAGAATTAGGTTCATGTCACAATTTTCCAATAATAAAACAATGACAAATACATTAATGCTAAAAAAAAAGAAAATACTTCAAAAAAGAAATACCGTACATACAGGACTTGTGTGCATGTGTGTGTGTACCTGATGGTGTCTCTCATGATGCTGTGCAGGGCGCTCATCTCACCATTGTTAGTGAAGCTGGGCAGGTTGGCTCCCAGAGCCTGACAGAACATCTCAGCCTCCTTCCAGGAGCGCTTCCTGCTCAGCCTTTCCTCATGAAACACCTGACAAGGTGAAACAAACATTGACAACAGCTACTGAAGCAGTGCCCATAAAGGAAGAGACTGGATTGCAAAGAAAGCCAATATAATTGTCAGATCATGTAATTCAGAGTGCAGTGACAATGGTTGAATCTGTACAATAGGAAAGCCATGGTAAATACACAATAGAGATCGTTGTTTTGACTGGTCCAATGCAGAAGCAGCTTCAGTAATAGATACTTGAGTTTGACTTCATACAATATGTTATAATACACTACATTACTAATCTGTTCCCAACGATGAGGTTTTGGAATGATGTTAATAGATTTTTTTTAATTTTTTTATTGATACATTAGAAACAGAAATAGTGTCTTCTTTATTCCAAGCATTCTTCTTCCTTGTCAAAACCTGCCACCTACATTACCCACAAGGCAACTCGACCACAAACAGTTCGTTCGGAGAGCCGGGTGTGTTGTGCAAGTAGCGGCTAATGTAGCGTCTAGCCTCCAGCAGAGATTAGAGCAGGCTACAGAAGTCTGGTAAACTCACTTGTCTAACTCCACTGACTGGCTTTTTTTTTTTTTTTTTTTTTTTTTTTTTTTTTTTTTTTAATTTGAAAAAGTATAGTCTTCAGCCCCAACTGACACTGACTCAAATGACATCACTTGAGGCAATCTATAAGAAGGCTTTATACAACTTTTTGTCACATATATGCAGCAGTGCTCCCCAAGTCCTGTGACTTTGTTGTGTAAAATTGATGAACTCATTTTACAGCCACCATCACCTTTTCCAAGGAACCATGCCTCCTAATTATAGAAAATGTATGTGACCACCTGTGTTCAACGACAGTCTCTCACACACACACACACACACACACACACACACACACACACACACACACACACACACACACACCTTGTAGCAGTATTTGATGTTTGGTCTGGACACCCATCCATCAGGACAGGTTGCGTTGGGGTTCGGCTCTGGCTCTGGTTCTGGGGCTGGACTGAGGTCTTTTCTACAAATGGTGCCGGCATTAAAAATGGTACAGTTCTTCACCTCCCACTTGCCCAAGGGTTTTGCGGTGGAAATCACTGCACAACCTCCATCCCGATCTGAAATACACAAGTAGAGGAAATACACAGACGTTTCATCTAATGTGTTAAATTGCTAAAATGGTTATTTATTTTTGCCCAAGTTAATAACACATATTTTTAACATATATAATCAAAGAGTTTTACTTCCAGATTAAAAAATCTACAGTTTTGTATTTTTTGTCTTTGTGGAAATATAGACATCTATAGACATCTGGTATACAGACATCACTGATGTGATCAAACTTTTAGAGCAACAACAAACATTCACACACATACATATACATACTGCTAGTGTCCTGCATGCGAAAAAGTGATTAGTAAAAGGTTATGGTTATTTTTTTATTAAGCATTGGTAGATCAGTAAATCTGAACCTCCACACTACTTCAGTAACCATGAGTCTGTTATGACATGGCTAGTCCTCTGGTCTTGTGCCATTCCTGCATTAGGTACCGAGTGGAGCAAAAGTGGTTTTTACTAACCTGGTTCGAACCAGCCCCAGTTGGTGTATGTAACCACACCCGGGGAGCCGTCCTGGCTCAGCCACTGGTACTCCCCTGTGTTCTTAATGTCCTGCAGCCCTATCCAAAAATACTGAGTTTCCCTCTTCATCTGCTCTCCAAGTAGACGGCTGATAAAGGCCTGCTCAAACCTAGAAAGAACAGTCAACTATGAGAACACCAGAAAGTATTTACGTGGGCACCAATCGATGAGTGTCAGTGTGTACTTTTGATCAAGCAACTGAACAAACTACCCATTTACCTACCCGTTTCTTATAGTGATGTTGCAGCGATCTTTGAAGGGTACTTGTTTTGGGTTCACTTGATAACAGGAGTCGCCGTGTCTCCTCCAACCCTAAAGCGATTGACAGCAGTTAACACTTAAAGCTACATTCAATTTACAAGCTAAACATCTGTCACTTTCACGCAAAGTACCGATTCTCATACACATCCAGTCCTCAGCGATGGGACTGTATTGAGAACAGTCAGATCAGTATTAAACTATAACTTATACTATATACCAAAAACACTGATACGTCGTAATCATCCGAAAGCTCTGTTTGCTTCTCTGTCTCTCTCTCTCTCTCTCTCAGCTGCAGTCTGTGTGTGTCTGTTGCCTAGCGACCTGCGCATGCGCGATAGCTCTTGAACTTTTGAACTCTCTGTGGCCGCAGAGTGGTGTCAGGTTACAGCATGTTGCTATAGTCATTAGTAAGGACTTAACCACGGCAAATCGTTTTTTGTGGAAAAAATACGTTTTGGACTATTGGATTGTATGAGTTCAGCAATCGATTCTGTGGTCTTCAACCAGACATCAGTAAATAACCAGAGGTATGGATTAACACAACTTTTCTACATCTACTGCAGTCAGATTCGCTGTGTTCCCTCGGAAGGAATAACTGCACATGGGTAGGCACTTGTAATGATATTTCGAGCATATTTAGAGGCTAAAAACACGTTTAAAACTTGCCCGGTCTATGCCTGTTAGGTGCTAGAGCGAGTAGGGGGATAACACGGTGTAGGCAGCACCGATTGGTTTAGTTTTTTTCGCTACTGACAGCACTACAAATTTACAAACAACAGAGCTACGGGTTGAAATCGACCGGAATTCTCCTTTAATGTCTTTGTCACCATCACAGTAAACCATGATAGTTTTGTTTTTGCATGCATCTCTTCCGTCTTTGCAATAGCTGCTAAAGCAGCTGGAGATCTGCATTCACCCCTTTATGACTCAAAAGCTGTCCAAATGTCAGCAAGTAATCCTTTAAATGCACACTTGCACGGCTATTCTTTTTCATGATTTCATGATTATTGCTGACGTGTGGAAGGACAGATATCACTTGCAAACATGGATGTGAATTAAAGTGCCCATATTATGAAAAAAAAAAACACTTTTTTCTGGGATTTGGGGTGTTATTTTGTGTCTCTGGTGCTTCCACACGCATACAAACTTGGGGGAAAAAAACATCCATGCTGTTTTGAGTGAGATACGGGTTTCTGAATGTGTCCTGCCTTCAGTCTCCGGGTGAGCTGTTCAAAATCTGCACGGCTTTCTACGTCAGTAGCCGAGACGAGGTGGCTAACCGCTAGCATGCTAGCGCTAGCACATTTGACCAAAAAGTCATGTGTGAAAAAAAACAAAAACTGAGCATGGCCTGTAATGTGCACATTGAGTCTGGACCTAAATGACACGTCAGTTGCCAATACAATTTAAAAGGTAATGCAAAACACTGCAAGCATCCCTTGTGAAATCAGGTAAACTAGACAATACTCACATCCTCAAAGCTACATCTGGCCTGTGTCGCTGGTTCCTTGACATCTCCTTTCTTCTGACACATAAAAGGTAGCCTCTGTTCGCAGTCCCCAACCCGCCAACCATGACGCTGTGAAGCACGATCACAGGTTGGATTTGCAGGCCTCGTGTAAACAAACTTGTACAGCAGATCATAAGACGACAAAAACAGAGCCACTGTACACACAGGCAAAGACAAAGACTGAATACAATGGGTGGGGTTACATAACACAACACACGCACGTGCACACACACACACACACACACACACAAACACACACACACACACACACACACACACACACACACACACACACACACACACACACCTCTCCAGAGTAGAAGACACAGCTGGTATTCAGAGTGGGCTGGACTGGTTGGTTTTGGTCCCAGTAGGTGAAAGTGACGGGTGCCTGGTCGATCCACTTGAAGACGGTGGTGTCAATGCCGATACCGATCAGACCGATCCACACGTCCAACTGGCTACCTGACAGACCATAACACACACATGAGAACATCACTTTATGGAATGGTTTAAAATCAAACTCAAATAGTCCAGGCAGGAGTCTGGTGAGAGAACTTTTTATTTGTATTTTTTTTTTTTTCCATTTACCTGCATGGAAATTAGTGCTGATCATCTCCTTGCTGTCAATAGAGTGGAGGCTAGCCAGAAAGCCTCCCCCTCCTCCCTCGGTGTTGTTGCAGTGCATCTGGGCATCTGTAAAGCTTTGAGGTTTGTCCTTCACCAACTTGTAACACCAGCCATTCCATGGGACCCAACCGTCTGCACACACTGTTTCTTTATATACAAAAGACTCTGTAGAGAAGGAGCAAGGCAGATAGAGGGGAGGTCAGGTCCATTTTTCTCTACATCCAAAAATCACAAATTTGACTCAAAGAGCTTTATGATCTGCAGAACAGGGACAAAGAAAGAAACAGAAGCTATCGCAAAGTGAGGTCAGCAGCTGACCTACCTGTCGTTGCTGTGTGAGAGGCATTGACGCTCTTCTTGCAGACGTATGGCAGCCGTTTGTTGCACGCCTCAGATTCATATTTCTGCTTGGAGTTCAGGACTCCACAGTCTAACTCCAACAATATGGGGATGGACGGCATTCCTGTCAAACACATTCCCACACACAATAAATACAAATGAAATCACATCGCATTTACCTCTGGGTATCTTTCTAAGTTATTTCTAGGTTCATCTTATCGACTGTGTTTCACACGGAGAGTTGAAATAAAAGAAATGATTTGTGTCGTAATGACGGTTGAACACGGTGCTGCTAGTAGCAACATCGACATGTTGTAAATTATAGCAATCATAAAGAGCTCATATCAGCAGAATGCCAGATGGCTGCAGTATCCTTGACGTTCACATTGCAGTGTAAGAACAACATCTTTTCTTTGAGAAGAAACAAAAAAAAAACAGAAAACATTACAATAGCTAGAAGGCTTTATAAAGCCTCCCATTCAGTACTATTAATGAGTTATTCAGCAACAGTAACAATCCCAGTGCTACACTGTGTCCAAAAACCAGGCACAATGAGCTTTCGTTACAACACTGGTCTCATTGTTTTCTGACTGACATCAAGTCGCAGTTTATAGAAGGGCAGCGACAACAGCAGATCACAACAGGATGCTGGTTTGGGTGTTCTAGATGGAGCAGGTGTTTTCAGCCACAGATTCAGTTGCAGCAGAGCTCCATAACCTTGTTTTTGTTTCCCATTTTTACATCTACATGCGTTTACTGTAATTTACACAGATACTCTCAGGAACAGGACATTTGGTTACACTTTACTTGAAGGTATCTACATAAGAGTGACATGACACTGTCATGAACGTGTCATACACATTATAAACAAGTCATAAACATTTATGACACAACGCTTCTGTCATTCGGTTTTTGTCATGACAACTTATGGTTAGGGTGAGGGTTCATGTGTCATGACTGTGTCATGTCACTCTTATGTAGATACCTTCAAGTAAAGTGTTACTAGGGTTGCAAAGGGGCGGACATTTTCCAGTAAATTTCCGGAAACTTTCCATGGAAAGTTTAGCTGGGGAATTTTGGAAACATTCCAATTTGGAAACATTGCAATTTGGAAACGTTCATGGGAATTTACAGGAATAATGGGAATTAACGGGAATAAACTGGACATTTTTTATATTGCTTTCCATGGAAAGTTTAGCTGGGGAATTTTGGAAACATTCCAATTTGGAAACTTTTATGGAAATTGACTAACTTAACGGAAATTATGGGTATCTGGATGGGATGTAGTCCTTGGGCTCAAATGCAGTACTGTCTTCAAGCTGTCTTCAATCAGCTGTAGAATGTTGGATTCTAGAAATGATCTGAGCAGTGGGTGTGGCCTCAATAGCCCTGCAGTAGTCTGAGTAGTAGCCCAAACAATTGACCTTTAGCTTGACATATGAAGGTAGCTAACATGCTGCCTTTTATTTACTATGGTTATGGTTATATGCGTGCTAAGCTAACCATCAGCGTTGTCTATTGTTTCCAGCCTATCAAGAACAAGTGGGCTATACAATTAACACACATAGGTTAATAGCAATGGGTTATGTACCCCCCCCCCCACAAAAATAGAAAAAAAACCTCCCGTATTTTAAAAACCAAATGTTGGCAAGTATGTAGTAACCTATGCTGATTACTGCGTGTGTGCATGTCATTGACGAATATAGGGAGGACATTCAACTGAAGTTGCATTAAATCAGGTTGTTTTAACCAAGATTATGCCTCAAGGTTTTAAGTTCCCTGTTATAGACTAACAGTATTATAACAAGCAATATTAAAAATATTCAATAATAAATAATAATAAATAATAAACAAAAATTCACGGAATTCTGCAACCCTGAGTGTTACCCAACATTTATACAGGTATAACCATCATCACCTGTTTCCCAGCGCAGAGTGGCGAGAGGGGAACCATCTGACCACTGCCAGCCGTGAGAAGTGTCTAACTGGTGAAGGCCGATCCACATCCTTTCAGGCATTCCGTCAAGGCCGTCCAGTACTGCACAATGCAACGTCACAGTACACAGGACAAGTAATGCATTCATTTGAATAAAAAAAAAAAGAAAAAAAGAAAAGAAAAAAAAAAAAGGAAATTACAAGTCTAACATTATATGACTCATCAAGATCATTTGGGACTGTGAAACGTGAACATATTTAAACAGAAACACAGGCATACACGATAAATTGACTGAAAGGGACAGAGAGGAGAAGAGTAGGAGAAACATACAAGAGTCAAGCCACAACTGGAACATAAAACTGTGCGAACCCAGGTCAATCAAAAATCCATCAAGATGTGTTAAGTGTCAAGTGAGTCAAGTGTCGCTGACAGAGGCTGGTGCGGCGAGGACGGTCTGTCAAGGCTATCAACGGAACTAGTGTTGGTCTATTCACTCCTCAATGTGGTTTTGAACTTCCCGTAACAAGTTAAAATGGTACTTACAACAAAGCAGTTGCAACAGCTGCACTCTCAAACAGCTAACAACATTAGACATGACAGCTTAGATAATAATCATGTTGTTAAGGTGTTTATGAAAAATACCCATAGGAGATATTAAGGACTGAAATGCATCCTTGAGCCTAGAAGACGGTTTAGTTTCAGGGGCAGTGGTGGCCTAAAGGGTTAGAGAAGCGAGCGTGTGACCGGAAGGACGTCGGTTCAATCCCCAGACCGACAGGATAAAATCTGGGTGGGGAAAGTTGAAAAGAGCAGCGCTTGTCCCTCCCTCATTACCACCACTGAGGTGCCCTTGAGCAAGGCCCTTAACCCCGACGGCTCCAGTGGAGCTTCTCAGTGGCCAGCAGATCAGACTGTGGTTGTACCGGGCAGCTTCCAGGTATGAATGTTAACTGTGTGAATGTGATCAGAGTGTGTCTGCAAAAGAAAGGCTTCCTCTCAGCAAACCTACTCTGAATAAATAAAAGGTTAAAAATAAAATTAAAAAATAGTTAACTTTTTATTTATTTTTTCCAAACGTGTCTAGTCTAAATTGTTTTCAGCTACGCATCACACAGTAGGAATGATAGTGGAAAAACCAAAAGCACGATGAACAAGGTTTAAAAAAAAAAAGAAGAAGAAAGAAAGAAGAAGCAGAAGAAGAAGAATATGAAGAAGAAATAGAAAAACATCCACACTTGCAGCATTTGTAAGTCCGGTGCAGCATTGCATGACAACTATACGGCCACAATTACTCACTGTTAATGAGGTCATGCCTCCACTCACACAAACAGATGGTTCTTAGTCATTCTAGAGTCACTTTTTTTCCTTTTGGCTAACTTTCATATAAAGAACAATACGTAGGAAAACCACACCTGCAGAGAGCTTCAGAAGTAAAAGATGAAATAAGGGACAAAACATTATTTTTGGATACCTGATCTTTGTGTAATACAACTTAAGAGACAGAATGCATTTTTCCATACCACAGACTAATGGTAAAGCTTATATCATGTGATATGTATCCCGTGATAACAATCAATTTAATAAAGATAATTTGTGATCCATATCAACAAAGATCTTGAATAACCTCTTTTGTCCGTTTTGTGTTGCATTTGGGCATGACTAAAATAGATGGAGATCTATTTTAAATCGCTTTCTGTTTCGTTTCTTGATTGTTGCCCAAACAGAGGGGGAAGGGGTGGCCCTCAAAATTAAACTATTTCTTTTAAAGTTCTTACAGTATAAAAATAGTTTCTGGGCTTTGAGAGATGATATATTTAGAAGTTTTGTATTTGCCAAATTACTTATTATGGCAGTTTTTAATCATTCTACATGTTTTAAATGTGTGCGTTGGGAAGCGTTCCTCTCATATCAGAGCATTTGATTGTGTTGATGCTGAATCCAATTCGTCCAACATGAAGTCGGTGACTTTGACTTTGTGTTTTTTTTTCTGTCAGCTCATAGGTGGAGAAGAAACAAGACGTCGAAGAAGGTGAAGAAGAAGTACTACGTAGTTAATCAGTCTTACAGGTTTTGGAGTGGAGATCGTTCGGCTCAGACACACTCAGCAGATCAGCTCCCTGACTACGACATGAATCCAGAGCTTCCTGCCAGGTCACCGCGGCACTGGAAACAAACTCATAGCAGGATTCCCCTTCCGGCCCGGCAAACAGAGTCTGGCAACCCTCCTCTGCAAGGTCCAAGAGACAGTGTCAGTGTGAGAATCTAACCACGTCAGTCAGCCTCGCTGTCATTTGTTAATGCCGCCGGATGTGATTTAACGTGATTTCAACATGGTTAATGTCATTAATGTCACGATTGTGTCCTGGGAAACCAGCCATGCAACGTTAATGGAGACAAAATGTAGAATATTTAACAGTAATGGCAACATTTTTAAAAAAGGGCCGCTGAATGTCCCCATGGTAAATTTCTTGTGGGGTAAAAAGGACAAAAACAATTGTGAAACTTATGATCATATCCTTAAAATTATTGAACAACATGCCAGGTATTAGACAGTGTCCCTTCTTCCTGTCTTGGTCGTAGTCTGAAGAGGTGGCACACCAGGACAGCCCAGGGAAATCTGCATCTGGGAGGCATCCGTGATGCCAGCTGCCGTTGTATTTGAAGGGGAACTCACAGGGAGAGCCGGCAGAGTTCCCAGCGGTGGTGTGGACAACTGCACAGAGAGGAGAAGTGAGCAAAGGGGCAAAGTCAAAGACCCATTACAAGCCTCTAGTATTTGTGTCATTTCTAAGAAAAACCATGAGTGATTTGTTAAAAGTGAAATTTGGTGTCTTGTTGCGTACACTAAACCACTTCTTCTCAAGATACACAAACACACCTGGCAGGAAATATCACTAAAATGAGACCACACTTTTTTTTTTCAAATTTGGAAACATTGTTGGACAACATAGACAAATATTTGTTTATTTATTATAAAAAAATATATATTATAAATGTATGTATGTATGTATAAATTTATGTAACGGACCCTCAAACACAGAAAACCTTTAGACATAGCCTAGTTAGCTCAGTGTTACTTTTTTGCAAATGTAAATTAGGGGTCGACCGATAGCGATACCAATTATTAGTAGTTAATTAAACCAATAACCCATATTTGGAACAGATATAAATTTACAGTAAAAAATGAAAATCTTCAAGTCAAAATTAAGATTTTGGAATGTTACAAACTCCAACACAAAACTTTGCTTAAGTGCTTTAAGCAATTATTTAATAAATTAGAAACTTTCAGCATAACACAGTAAAAGAAGTTTAGTGGGCGGGACATTAAGTCAGATTCAGTGGTGAGTGAACCGAAGCAGAGGGACAGATACAGAGCTGTGGCGGAGCCAAAGTAGGGCACTTTTTAAATTATTAACTTTATCGGTCATCAGGCAAATAAAATATACAGATAATCTGCAAACTGCCAAAAAAGGGCCCGATCCGATTATCTGTCTATCCCTAATATATTGTAAATTAAACACCACATTGAACTACATAGGCAACTCACCCTAAACTTACATCAGATCCCGTATGGTGAATAAAAGGAATGACTATGAACAAGGAGAAATAACATTCTATAACGAAGAAGTAACAAGTGAGCAAAATAAGAAATGAAAATCGGGAATGCATCTTCATGTCAGTTAGATTGCATATTTAAGCATGAATTCCTATTTAAATAAGAAATTATTTGGATTATAAAGATGAATAATTTGAAAAACTGTCACTTAAATACTACTGTAGATCTTACGAATGACAATCACCAAGACATCAGCAATTCAATCAAAAGTTAGTACATAGTAGCAAGGTTAGAAATGTGCATTTTAAAACCTACAATTATTAACACTTCAACTTTCTCTGTCCTTCCTTTGCAATGTACTATACTAACAGAAAACATAAATGTATTGTAATGGTAAGGTGTAGGTGTTTGCATTTGATCGAATGTACCTCACATTCAGGCATGCAGTGAGCAATCCATGAAGCAAAAGTGAAAGCCAGCTTTTACGTTGCACCGTGCCAAACAGACCTTCGGCATATATCATAAAGCACGCTTGGAATTTTTGGGGAGTCCCCAAAAATTCAAAGACACAGTTTTGAAACTGAGATACTTTTCTTGAACCTGGAATATGACACACCATGTTGTTACCGAGCATAAAAGGAGAAATATTTGATAGGCGTGAAGATAACCAACCAACCAGTCGGACTGTTTAAAATGCACGAGAACCTGTTAGGTGATGTAACACAAAAGCCAGCGGATGTAACACCTGAGTATACAGTACAAGGGTGAGACACATCACAAGGTTCAACTGAGGAAGTGGATTCTCTGATGGAAGCTACAGCGTTGCAACACAAGCTGAATTTGACACTACTTTCATTTCTTGATGGATAATTCCCTCAAGCATTAATCAGTCCTCGGTGCACTTTTTGCAGAGCTAGAGCATACAAGCATTTTCTCTCTCAGATAAAACAAAGAAAACCACACTCACCGTGGTACAGCTTCTGGCAGATGATGTCCTGGGATCCTCCTCTTACCCAAGTGTCATTAGTGTCCCGTTTCGTGGTAACTTTGCCATCGCTGACCGCCAGGCCCATTTGATAGGTTGTGTAAACAGCCCCATCCAGGCAACGCCACCACAGCAGGACGTTGGAGCCACAGTCGACTAGGGATAATGCCTTGGAGCGGACATCCAACGCCAAGCAGAGGGACGTGTCCACATTGAAGAGCCGGTGACCCGAACCCCACTTCCACAGCTGGGACCTGCTGTTGGAATCACAGGAGCTGAGACTCAAGCCTGCAGAAGCCCCTGTAACTAGGCACTTCCCTGTGCTCGAGTGCTGGATGGTGAAAGCATCCTCGTCTGTGGTTATGGGACAAACACAGAAAACACTAAAGTTTGAAAAATTACAGATTTTTGTTACCATGAAGATCTAGACGGGACCTTGCATTGAGTTTCCAGTCTAAAATGATGAATGTTTATGTGATCGTTGTAGGCTCTACAGGAACGATCAGTAACGGCAGTAACCATAGCTACAATTCAGAACATTGAGGTAATTTCCTCTGTACTAATAGGGGGGGGGGGGGGGGGGGGTTTGCACGTTCCACATCCTTGGGGACAAAAAAAAAAGAAAAAGAAAAGCTGACCATTTTTCTTATTTCCTGACTGTGCTTGTCTTTTACTTCTTTCATATTGGCAAGAGAGATAATAGAAGTTTGCCTATTCTATGGAAGATTGCCTATTTGCCACATTATACCTGGGCAGATCCCTGTTAAAACTGCTAGCAAGAAGGCCCTCATGAAGAAATGGCTGCAGGTGAACCCTCCAAGGATAGCTGGCCTGCATTTGTCGATCAAAATAAACTGTATGGAGAAACTGAACTTTATTTACTACTTATAAATACTGAAAATAATTGACTATACAGTATATGCGAGGTATCTATATATTAAAAACCCTCACACTTAATGGGTATTTCATGGGGTTGATTCCAGTATTTTTAAGACTATATGGACGGAAACGAAAATATATACATACTGCTTTATTGCTATATCTACATGTTGGAATATACATTTTACAGAAGAAGCATGCAACTGCATAACGTTAGTTAACAGAATAAAGAAAAAGTGGACAATAAATAGGGACATAATACAACCTGTGTTAATAGTTATGGGTGAGTACAGCAAAATACAGATGGAAAGTGCAGTACTACAAGCTACCCACACAGGCTTTCTAAAATAGAAAACAATATCATATTACAGATTCTCTGTATAATCTTGCTGTTATTCAAGCTTCCTTCCTTTCCATATACAGCCCAACGTTATTGAGCGTAAACAGTAGCTTTTAGCCTACAATATGAGAGCTGTTTTCAGATGTAAACATGACTTCACGGAGCTACTAGGGGAGGGATGAGTACGCAATTTGTTTAACCTGTCAGAATATGGCCAGGCATCAAATTAACTGGGGGATGGGAACAATGTCAAACTACTAACTAGCTAGCTAGCTAGCTAACTTACTAACGAACTACTTAAAAAAGCTGCTTTTTTTTTTTATTATGCTTCCACTTGTTCATGTTGTAGTGCAGCAGGTTTGAAACTATTGTCCTCGGATTCATCTCGCGCTTCTGTGGACGAACTTCTTATCCAGCTAAATCGAAACTGAATGATAGAAACGGCTTAAAAATATTTTAAAAAGTGACAGAAATGAAAGCAAAGTGTCGGAGCTTGAGGTAGCTAGCTACTTACCGAAAACTTTAACGTTAGCCGCCGGTGAGCAAGTTCCGAAGAAAACAGTTGTCTCCAACACAATCAAAAAACAAAGGCAAAGCGTCGCATTGGATATTTTCAGCATGGTGACGCCAGCAGCCTCTTTGTTGGATTCATAAAGAATCTGCCCTTCCGGAGTGCTGAACTGTGAATGTAGACTGATCGATAACTAAACTCCAAACCGAAAGTGATCAGATAACTAACCTAATCCAGTTCTCCCAACTGTCAGTTTTACTGAGTGAGTCCATGAGTGAGTCCCGCTCCGACGACGCCGTCAAGCTAGCAATAGCCAAAGTGAAGGAATAAACTTCCGGTTTAAAGTATAAAATAGTCAAAAACTCATTATTTAAATATAACATTTATTTATAATAAGTTATTTTGGAAATGTTTATTGTAAGCCAAGGTATCAATTACTAAGTCAAACATACGAAACCAAAAATAAAAAATAAAATGCCAAGTCAAAATTATGACTTGGCCTACTAGCTAGCTAAGTATAAAAACAATAAGTTACTAACATTAAGTAAAAAATATTAAATAATAAGATACTAAGTCAAAATTATGACTTGGGCTACTAAGTAAAAACATGAGATAAGTCAAAAATTATGAAATTCTACCGTTATACTCGTTGGGGATTTACCTCCTCTGTGTCCCCTCTTTTGGGACAATGTGTCTGAATCCAATAAAATACCTATATCCCCGGCAGTCGTTAAATTGGTATTACATTGTTCCTAAGAAAGAGCCAACTAAGACGATAAGATAAAGTAAAATATATTTGTTTAATCACTCAAGCATCGGAGTTTCAATACACAGATCTGTGGGATCACAAAGCACACAGAGACTAAGTTTCCCTAGCAACAGACAAAAAGCCAGAGCCTGTCGATGTAGCATACTTGGTCAGAATAGCATACCGGAAGTTTAGTTTGATAGCGGGGTCTGTTTTGTCAAAACACCAGTGTTTGTGAAGGGTATGCTGTTTTGAAAGCCCCTGGTTTAATAAAAATACAGTTTATAAAGGGGAATGCTGTTTTGATAGCCCCTGGTTTAATAGAAATACAGTTTCTACAGGGGTATGCTGTTTTGATAGCCCCTGGTTTAATACAAATACAGTTTCTGGTTGGTTTATTAAAAAAAATGTTTGGGGTATGCTGTTTTGATAGCCCCTTTGATTGTACAAGGCATGCAATTAAGTAATGTGTATATAATATGCGATATAATACACCAAAAGGTACCGCTTGTAATCTTAGGTATTCTGAAATGATGGTTTAAATTTAACCACAAATTTCACTGCAGCGCATGCGCATTTACCGAAGGTATGCCATTCTGATGGGTATGGTGTTCCGTCAGAACCGTCAGAACACCGGTCCACGTATCTCTAGACTGTCAGACCTTGTGAGCCCCAATCTATTCTTCCCCTCATCTCTTATACTTTCTTTCTTGGGCCCCCTCTTCTTCTTCTGCACCGGGACTACTGTGTTCGTCCTCATTTGTTATTATTACTCAATGTACTTTACTCTAGGCCACTAACCTAACTATCTTATATTTACCGCTTAAGATAAACCATCTGTGCGTCAGCGTTTCCTTTATTCGGGGAATGCAGATGTGTCTCGCCCGGAGAACTTTTACCCACCGTCTCTATGACAGCACACAACTCTGTGCAATAAGCATACACCAAAACACACTTGGTCTCTTATGGAAACCTTTTACATTCTTATTATATTTATCTGCAAGTAGTAAGAACATTATTCTACATACTAAATCAATAAAAAAATAGATACTAGATAGGCCTACATGATAGCCTACAATTTTGACTTACAAAGTAAAACATTTAATAACTTAATAAAACTTATGATTTAGGTCTACAGAGACAACGTTATATTTGTCAAAATGTTTCACTAGTTACAAAAAGTGTGAGATGGTAGCCTAAGTCAAAATGATGACTTAAATTTAAAAAAGAGAGCCCTGGAAAAACGTATGAGACATTTTAAATCAGATGCTATATCAAAATGATGAGATACTAAATCAAACAAGAAAAGACATACTAGTAAAAAAAGAATGACTTACAAAGTAAAAAACTAACTACTAAATAAAACTGAAGACTCTAGGTTAAGTAATTATACTAGGATATACTAGGCCACAATTATGAGGCACAAGTCATGGGCTATATCATAATTTTGACTCAAAGTATCTCATCATTTTGAATTACTTTGTCAAAAAGTATTATTAGCCAAAGTTGTGCCAAACCAAAACAAGTCTTCTTTTTTCTTTTCATGTTGGATATTGTCTTCCATATCTTTGCATACAGTTGCAGTTGAAAATGTGTAAGCCTCCACCTGAACGTATAAGCCACCTGTGTTCTCTTTTTCTACTTAAACTACTACTTCTATTAATTGTCATTTATTGTGGCCAATGCCTTATAGGTGGTGGTAGTGACATCAAATTGAGGGTATCTTTGAGCAGCAATTTTCATGTAGGCCTAACGCTTTGATTTTGAAGGCGAAATTACTCGTCTTCCGTCTTTGCCTTTGCAATTGATTGCACTTTTCGTTGGTGCCCTCCCTTCACTAAGTCCGGATATTTTCTCCAATGACCCACTACACGCCCACTGCGTAGTTTCTGTCAACTGAAACGCACCCACATTGTTGTTATTCACCAACTGCAGTGAAAGTGCAGCACAGCGTTAATGATTTGATGTTTTTATTTGTAAACGTAGCATCTGGTTTGAATTATTAATCACTTCGCATCCTGATGTCAGATACTGTCAGAGAAATGGTCAACAGCTCAGCTACACTTTGCTCTCTCACTTTCTCCATTACGTGCACGCTGACACCTTTATTTAGCCTAGGCAATTTGTTTTTATTTAGGTATTTTTTTAAGACCACTTAAACAGGTGATTATTAGCCTATATTTTTACACAGAGGCCTACAATCTCAGTTGTTGCCAGAGAGACCATATTTCTTGTTTTGTCTTGTCAGGGATATAAGTCACTGGGAATTTCAATGTGAAAAGATAGAGTAGGACTACCAAGGATAATATTCAAGGTGCAAATATGTATCTCATTTAAAAAAGAGGAAGAAAATAATCTGACCTTGGATATGCCAATTTGTCAAATCACTCATACATTTTTCTCTTACAAGGAAACAACAGATTTATCCAAAAGGACTGGCATAAACTGCAAACAACTGACCCTGCAAGTGGGTATACAAGTGGGTATAGATAATATATAGTGCGTAGATATTATTATTATTACTGTATGAAGTCTTTGAACTCTTTTGTAATGAGGATGTGCTAGGAGGAAATAGCACATTATAGCCATACTGTGGAGATATTCTGCTAAAATTAGACTAAAAAAAGTGAAGTAATTGACAGACTGAAAGAAGAAACGATCAGAGGATTTCCCCTTTAGGTCTTCGACTCCTCTGTTGATTCACACAGCAAGACTCAGTGACCAAACTGGCATTGTTAGGCCTAACCTCAATTTATTAAAACACAAAGAAAATTGTGCAATATACATCAACATTTTTTGCTTTGCATCAGCAGACAAAAGTGAACAAGAGAACAACGCAATCCTCAATTATGCCTTACACATTTTCTGTTACTTTTAAACATACACAAAAAAATTCAATATACAGCATGTGTACTTAAAAAAATAAAATAAAAATACAAAAGTAATACTGACAACATTGCTGTACCACGTGTGTAGCTTGAACAGCTCCTGAATTCTGAATGAAATATACAAAATGATCACACACATCACTGTCATTTCTATTTTGCCATCAATCTAGCTTTTATTTATGACAATGAAAGTTCACTTTGACCTTGACAAAGTAGACCAAGATTTTCTTTCACCTGTTTGAATCTTGTTAAGTAAAACCTTTCTTGATTATCCAAATAATTTACCCAAATACCATTCACCAAATATAATTGAGTAAATCCTCATGCAGGACCATGACAACCATCAAGTGCTCAGTACCTCTTTTAACAAGTCAACTCAAGCATCCCTTCTTCAACATTGCAATTTATGTGAACTTTGTTAGCTTAGAAGTTCAAATGTGGGCTCTTCATTGTCATCACAAAAAATATCCTCAAAAAATATTTGTCTCAATTAAAGGGGACATATCATGAATATCACTTTTTCAGTGTTTGTGCACATACATTTGGGTATTTGGAGTGAATACCAACCCATAAACTGTGAAATAAAGAAAACCCAGTCAATTTCTTTGCGGGCTGCCAAGGTCAGAAAACATGGTACTCAAATAGCCATTCAAATTTGGCTCCCCTATGTCACATGCTGGCTCATTAGAATATACCACCCCATATCTGAGTATCTCCACACACGGGTCAAAAACTACCTTTGCAAAGGTGCGCCATATCTTTCTTGGAATCCAATCAGAGCAGACTGGGCTTTTTGGGAGAGGGACTTAAAGAGACAGGCGCTACAACGGAGCATTTTAGACAGATATATTCAGACAGACAGTATGAGAAAAATGTATTGTTTTGAACGTTGTAAACACATATTTACCTGCAAATGAGCCTGATATGTCTCCTTTAAATGTTTTGAATGAATTGAGAGAACGGTTGAGAGCAACTGGGATCCTCCAAACACATTCTCAAATTACAAAACAAAATATTTGCCGTCATCATCTCACCACTGTCCCGAGGAGTCACAGCTTTACAGTGTCCTATGGCATTCATACCTGATGGTGAAATTGGCGAGAGACCAAATGAGAACTTCAAGGAGTCATTGAGTGCTATTCTCCGGAGTGAGCCTCCAGGTCTGTGATCAGCACATTTCCATCCGACTCTGTAGCCTGTGAGCTGGTTTGTCTGTAATAAGCACTGCCGAGATTGTGAAGCCCACGAAAACGTGAAGCGTTCCTCTTGTACACAAACCACATCGCTCCTGCCAGCAGAGCAAAGATCAGTACAGCCACCAGCACTGCAGCAGGGATGATGCCATGATGTAAACCTGAAATACACAACGTGATAGCTTTTATGTCGTCATATTTTATTTTTTTTAATGTATGGTCTCTTGGAATTACACATATAAAGATACAAGTACAGATATATATTTGCAGTGGTAGAAGAAGTATTATTCAGATCCTTTACTTAAGTAAAAGTACTAATACCACACTGTGAAAATAATCAATTACAAATTAAAGAGAAAGTAATAGTGTAAAGTATCAACAGCAACATTTACCTAAAGTAAAGTCAAAAGTAACATGTTCCTTGTCAGCGTTTAATATTAATATTACTGCTGCGTTAATGTGTATGTTGCATTTTACTGCTGTAGATGTTTAAGGTTGTGCTAATTTTAACTACTTTATATACTGTTGGGTAGTTTAATCTACAGCAATGCATCATATTCTTTAAGAACATCATTTAGCATCGCTGTCCTGTGAGAACCACGGATCTCTAAAAGAAAAACAGCCCTCTTTCAGCTTTGTGACGAGGCATTTTCCAGCTAATCAAATTCAAATTCACCAAATTTGGAGCTATGTCACAATGTAAAACAAATGCTCATGCTTACTATATGGCACCTAACCAAAAGTGTAAATCATTTAAATTAAAGTGCACTTTACCATTTAGCGGTTGCACTTCCACCTCAGTAATTCCATCTGCAGAAGAACACATACAGTGAAGTTCAATATCATGTATCATCTTGGGTATTCAAACCACGTGGTATAAGCAAAGAAGAAAATCAACACTGACATTACATCCTGAAAGCTCATCGCTATGAAATGTGATCTTGATCAAAAATAGAAGTTAACATTTAAGTATCTCCCAGGCTTGTTTTGGACAATGATGGTTTGTTGGAATTGTGATTTTTAAACTTTGTGGCAGTGGAAATAAGTTGTGAACAAAACATTGACATATCACCACATCATCATTTTGGGCACCCACAGCTAAGGACACAAATATATGATATCTTGTATGAGCTCAACACAGGGGACCCGATATTCTTTCAGAAGGCCTCCCGATTCAACTTACCTGAGATGGTTTTGCAGACGAAGCCGAGCCGCTCGGTGCACTGTGACAGGTGCCACAAACCGTCAACCACCCTGGTCGTAACACAGGCATCTGCAGTCAGCAGCTTGGAGTCTGGGGCTTTGTTGGGCCAGTTGGTGTAGTCCATAGGTGAGCCATCCACCCAGGCCATAGAATCAGCTAAAAGCAGAGGCCACAATTTAATGAAATGGGATTGCAGGTGATCGTGATCATATGATGGCTATGAGAGATTCTTACTGTCAATGTTGAAGTACATCCCCAACCACACGGCGTGGTGAAGGAACCCCGACGACCACAGCTGCTCCAGAACAAAACGATTCTCTGTCTCACTCTCAATGGTCAGGACATCTGAGGTGTTGACTAGAAAGTGACAGCAGCACAACAAACTCACAACTACTGTGCAGTTCAAAGGAATAGTTTTGACATTTTGGGAAACTCTCTGCAAGAAAAACAAATATGAATATTTACATTTTTCATTTTTATAGCTATTTCCTCTAGACATTTTTAATCAAAAACTCCACCACTGTTTCCTAAAGCATGTCAGAGCAGTTCCTGTATTTGACCTGTAGGGGGAGTATGTATTCCATCCTGAAGATTATAGTGACTTAACACATTTTCAATCATACCACTGTCATCTTACTAAAGCAACACATAAATTACACAGATAATGGCTGCACAGGTAATGAATAACCACAATTATAAATCCCTACCTTTCTGCCTGCAGTGCTCTCTTGACTCTTTGAATGTAAGTTTCTGCACCACAGGCTCAAAGTTGTAACAGCCATGTCCGAATTTCACCCACGTGGAGGGGCACGCCACCTCATATGAGATAAATGGTTTACTGCCTGTGAGAGAGAGAGAGAGAGAGAGAGAGAGAGAGAGAGAGCAGGAGAAAGGCAGAAAATGGTTTCACACACATTATGAGTGACAGAAACTCATCAGCTGAGGAGCCGTGACAAGCACTCAGAATTTCCCTGAAGTAGCACTGACTTGGTGGGGGAACATGACACAGGGCTCCTGGTAGCAGAGTTTCACAGTCAGCTCTCCGCCAGCCTCCGCTCACGTCCATGTACACACATTCTCCCGTCACAAAGTTGTCATCGTCATCGGCTGCGTCCCAGTGTGTGTACACTGTGTCACTGCCGTCTGACCACTGATAATTGATGCCACTCTGTAAGCAAGCCCAGTCACCAAAGTGTCAGTGAAGAAGTTACACTTGTGGTGGCACTCTGCCAGTAATCCTCGACACTTAATTCACATGGACCTCTGACTGTGTTGTCTTTGCTGTATTGCATCTTTAGCACTTATGCTAACATTAGATTATTATATTATTTACATAATAGTATATTAGTAAATGATTGTACTTGTATAAAACCTGCAGGTCAGTGCTGTGTACGACCGCCAAGTACTATATACTACTACTATAGTAGAGTGGTACTGGGTGTCTGCAATGTGTGGACTATGTATCCACTCACAATTATTGGTATTTCATTGTGCTTACTGAAATGCTGTACCCTGGGTTTGTTTTCTAATTTAGAACCACTACAAAATGTAAAAACTAAAATGAATTATTTATTTTTTTAAACGCTTAACAATGACACGATATGTTCCATAGTTTAGTTAAGGAGGTGCATGATTCTGAGGGCAGGTTCCAGCTAATTATTCACCAGAAGAAGTGAAACACATTCAGTGTTCCACAACCACGGTACAATGATTCAACATGATTCGCAGCAGTCATAATAGTTACTAAACAGTGACAAAAATACTAATTTGTTAGTATTGAACTAGGATGGTTACTGTATCAATCAGTGCAATTAAAGTTAAAAGAACAACATTATTGGCTCATGAGACAGAAATGAAACAAGATCATGCAAGATTAAAATAAAAAAAAGAGGCAGAGACAGCAACGACTCCCTCACTTCCTGTGTTCATTTCTCTCCAAGAACTTCCACGGGGGTTCAGCGATACTTGAATCTAATTGCTCTGACTTTCTGCTTGGAAAGCACATGCCAGATCAGAATAAACCTCTACATGGACAAAAGCCAGAGAAAATACCCTAGAGGCGTACACCTTTAGACATAACACATTACTGTAGATCCATTAAAAGAACATTTTAAGAGCTTATGGGAAACAGCTAGCTTGGAGGCTTGTTGTTGCCATGACCGTGAGACTTAGAAAGCTACTGCTCCCGGCTTAGTAATAGTCCGGCACACAACTCCCTGTAAACTATAGTAAAAAACAGTGTTGTTTTTACACGTACATGTTTTCATAAGGATAAACAAATAAAAAACAAGAAATGCTAATAAAACATGCTAATTAGTTAGTTGCATCCCCCTGTTTCTTTATGTTAAGCTAGCTAACTATATACTAGTTACTATATAACTACAGCTTCATATTTACTGCACAGACATGAGCGTGCCATCAATATTCTTATTTAATTCTTGCTAAAAAGGTGAACACATGTATTTCCTAAAAATGTTAAACTATTTCTTTAAAGACAAAATGTAGAAAAGCAGACAAACGCACACAATGCCAACTCTCCAACACAAACAGTGACGGACTGGGATCAAATAACGGCCCTGGCATTTGCAACACACCGGCCCTATTTTTGGCAATAACCTAGCTTGGAAATTAGTAACTCTGCCTTCCGAGTGAATCTTTCCACGCACCTCGCCGCAGTACAATCTTAAATATCTGCAGCTGCATGCATAAAATAACTTCATTAAAATTAAACAAAGACAATTTGCCCAAATTCCAGATGGCCAGTCCGTCACTGAACACAAACATACAGCAGACATACACAGTGCAGAGGTATACAGTACATATTGCATGAGAGGATACATACGTCTTGACTATACAGTCCAATCCAGTGGGGGACTGCCAATCTATTGACAAGGACAGTAAGGAAAGCCTGGTGGTAGGCATCTGTAACGCTCACTAGGTCAGAATCATTCTCTATGCACATATGCATCGCGTCGTACCAGCTCATGTTGCCAGACACAACTTTGTAGCTGCGGCTCCTGTACTCAATATTGTCAGGGAGAGGGTGGTGATAGGAGTGGGTGGGGGGTTTGGATGTATCTGTGCCAACAAAAAAAAGAGGCAAAAGAGGGGAGTGTGGGAAGAAGGGTAGAATGATTACTTCGAGGCATTAATGTTTAGGACATACACAATCAATGGATGACACATCAGTTGGAGAAGTAGTTTGATATTTTGGGCTCATTCGCTTTCTTGCAATGGAATACCCAGAAATAGTACCACCACGCTGTTTTTTGTACTTAAACAACTATATGTAATGTGTTTGTTTCAGAGGTGCTGCCAGGCTAACTGTTTCCAGTCTATATGCTAAGTTAAGATAACCGTTTCCTGGCTTCATTTTTATTGGCAGATATGAGAGTGGTATCGATCTTATCATCTAACTTTTGGCAAGAAAGTGAATGAGCGCATTTCCCAAAATGTTGGAACTATTCAACAATTAAAGCAATCAATTTCTTTTAATCACAGAACACAAAGCCACATGAAAGAAGAGACCTGGTGTACCCATAGAAATGTGACTTGTTACCACCACTGATGTCATTGTGTGTTTAGAGTTTATTTCTTTAAAGTTAAATATATTTCAACCTGGCGTATTTCCCATAAATGTGGCCATTGTGACTCCATGCTATCTTTGCACTGGAGGATACGGGAAACGGATATCAGGGCAAGCTGTGCCAGCCTTCTACAGCTTACCAAATAAACATGATTTTTACATAAATCATTGCAAACGGTACAGAAGGTACCCAACTGGAATAGCCCATATGGCTAACTGAATGGGGATCTACATATGGGTCAATACAATAGAGTCACACCTGGTTGAAATATACCAAAATAGTCCTTTAAAGACACAATAAGTAACATCAGAATGCAGATGATGTGGGAAACGTTGTGAAATGAAAATATCACAGACTCAAAATTGAATCCATATATGACATAATTGCACTGTTGTTGATTGTGCTTTGTTGCACCTGTAACCACACTCAACAGCTGTCACAGTACACTTTTAAACCACTGCTACACGGTGGAAAGTTAAACTACTGGAGGTCAGCAAAGACAACATTTCAGATCAAGTTGTGAGCCTTTAAATGTCATTGTGTTTAATGATATATCTGTAGTACAGTATTTTCATTTTGTTTTGTTTTGATGATCTTCCTTTATTTGTGGGCCAGTTCCACAGTATGTGGCTGCCAGGAAAGAAAACCGGGAGAGAGAGAGAGAGAGAGAGAGAGAGAGAGAGAGAGAGAGAGAGAGAGAGAAAGAGAGAGAGAGAGAGAATAACTTATAAGAGAAGTGCATCAGAGACAATTCAGCATCAGAAAGCCGGAGTGGTCTGACAGCAAAAGACAAAGACAGACATGCTGAAAAACAGTCAAAGAGGCAGTGAGAGACAGACAGAGTGAGAGACAGACAGTGAGAGACAGAGTGAGAGACAAAGATAAAGGAACTGAGGGAGTCATACCTTGAGGTTTTTCACAAACAAAGCCATACCCACTCTCGCTGCATTTCTCATCGTACCACTTCCCTGTCAGGTGGAAGTTGTGGTTGTTGGACAGAACAGTACACAACGGCTCATCAGCAAATCCAGTGAGCCACTGATCCTCCTGGGTGAGGGGGGGGGGGGGGGGGGGGGGGGGTCATAAAGTGCATATCAATACACACAAATACACACAACCAATACTTGGTGTGTTTGCACGTGTGAAATGGTGATTACAACTTTGTTCATATTATACCGCCACCTGCAACAGGTCAACCATTTCATGTGATTTAAGACGCAAGTCCATTTCTTTCCCAATTCTTTTTCATGCAAGAGTTGCAGAGTTGGATGACTTATTTTGAGAGTCCAGGGTTGTTTTCTGCACAGAGAATTTCAGATGACTGTCACTTAGAACACTTCCTAGGCTTGGATGTGCACACAACTCTCCTGGTTGAATTATATATATTATATTTTCTAAATAAAACATCAAAGGTATAAGTTTTTGGATGAATCCAGAAACAATTTGTTTGTGTTCACTTAGCATAATCTCAAACTCCTCCATCTGACATAGATGCCATGGAACAGGGAGACTTGGAGCTGTGCAGAGTATACTTGTCTTGGCTCGCAGTGCCCTGTTCAACAGCAGTTTAAGAACACAATAACTCTGTAAGAATAATGATTCACATATCACCCTTCCTCTATGTACAAAAACAGACACACACTTTAGCCCAAAGATTTAGAAGAAGATCCTTTCTGCAAAAGCTGGGGCTCTTTTGGACTAGTGAGGGATGATGCACATGCACACACACAGACACCAACAGACATTAAGAATAGACAACATATTGCTACGATTCTAACAGTTAGCAGTGTAGGTCAACCTAAAGTATTCACAGGTGCTTACAGTTAGGTAGCTCTTTGGTTCAATTGGAGACCAGTTGGTATAGCTGACTGATTTCCCATTGGTCCATTTCATGGTGTCCTCCAGACCAATCCACACACCTACAGAGCTTCCCTGGAGCAACATGGTGATGTATGCTGTAGAAATGACGGTGTGACAACAGGAATAAAAACATAGAGCGGTATTCATTTCTAACATGCCTACTAACAGAGCTAGAGAGGAGCACAAAACTAAGTGAACTTCTCAAATTAGCCATTAGTCGGATGGTTGCGCAGTTCACTTCGCCTCTACCTTGTTCAATCTCGTTTTCTATAGCAACCAGCGAACCAGCGAATGAGGAGCAGATGGACTGGGCATCTTTCCAGCTCTTTCCCTCCTTTGGGCTGTCAGGGAGGTGAAGCAGGAGACACTGCCCACACACACACACACACACACACACACACACACACACACACACACACACACATACACACACACACACAAACACACACACAC
Organism: Gymnocephalus cernua; assembly: GCA_023631565.1. NCBI lineage: Eukaryota > Metazoa > Chordata > Actinopteri > Perciformes > Percidae > Gymnocephalus > Gymnocephalus cernua. Next base: position 19,137,879 of record CM042426.1, on the reverse strand, counting down.
ACACACACACACACACACACACACACACACACACACACACACACACACACACACACACACACACACACACACACACACACACAAAACATGAATATCACATTATGAAATACAAATCCTTATTTCCCTATCACCACTAGGACTCTTGTTTAGAGAGGTCAGGATTCAAAGTAACAGAGAAGGATGTGATTTCATGTAACTGGTGTTTGGCAGCTTTATGCATCGACACAAGCTCTGCTTCTAATTTTTTTAAGATTATTTTTGCGGCACTTTGAGCTTTTATTTTCATAGGACTGATAAAGACATGAAAGGGGATGTCAATGACATGCAGCAAAGGGCCGCAGGTCAGAGTCAAACCCGCAGCCGCTGCGGCGAGGAGTAAACCTCGGGCGACTGCCCTACCAGGTGACCTACCCAGGCGCCCTCTAACGATTACATTTGAGGGAAATTGTTAGCATTAACCTCAAATTCCATCAAGTTCAGCTCGAAAAGGCACTTCAATTTATTTATTTTTTTTATATAATAGTTGCCTTTGTGGCCTAGAGGTTTAAGGCGTCATCCGTGACCCACAAAGTCCAGGGTTCGAGTCTGTCCAGCGAACTCTGTGTCATGGTGTTCTCGTCTCTCTCATTCCCCTTGTTTCCTGTCAACAACACTCTAATCAAACGCACAAAATGGCTTTGTTCCATTGCTGATCATGCAGAGAAAAGACATCGCTACAAGGCTTTTCATTCTGTTTAGTATATGATATAATGTGATATGATAGTCTTGCTAAAGACTCCATCTATTCCACCTCACTGGGTGACATCTGGTACTACACGGAATTTAGGAAAAGATCATCTGTTTTCGCTCTTTATGGAGGTTGACTCAGCTTGAGCATCATGCGGGGGGGGGGGGGGGGTGGCACAGTGAATGTAAACACAAACATCCTGCTTCAAACCGCGAGGCAGCTGGGAATATGGAGTAGTGATTGTTTAAGAACTGATTTGTAGGAGAGAACAGGTTTGCACAATTACAACAAAATATGCAGATAACCATTTAAAACACTTTACTTAAATATGTAGCATTTATAAGCACTATAAAGATTTAATACACAACGTTTTTACTTACTTACTTACTTTCACATTTACACTCTTGTACATCTGAATTTCCGTTCCCCTGCTCTAGCTCTGCGATTTATTATGTTGTTGTGTCGTTGATGTTGTCTTTTTGTATTCTGTTTTCATGTGAACCCTGGCTGCATTACAGATTTCCCCTAGTGGGAAAATAAAGATAACCTTAAACCTTATACCTGTCTTATTTTACCAATTTTACAAACATATATTGAGTTAAGGCTCTATATAAAAGTCAGCAAGTAATTTGGTAAGTCTGGTAAGTAAGTCTTTGCCTTGAGTGACATCCATGATGGCTGTTGCTGCTCGACCCAGCTCAGCTCCACCCTGCTACTTGAATTTGGATTTGTTTTTGTCTCCAAACAACTGATAAGATGGCTGCAAATTGTAAACTTCAAAATAACCCATCAGGAATCCCTACTGACCCGATTGTTTTGTTACTTAATGACGACTCTAAATTACACCTGCTTTGGAAACAGAGGACAATTTGGCTAGATGTCTCAACTGCAACCAAGAAAATGATAGCTCAGAGCTGGCTTTTACTTTCCTCGAGAGCGCAGAGGGTGGGGGGTGGGCGAGGGATTTTGTCTTGTTCAGTTTGTGTTTCTCTGTTCTATATGTCTGCATATTAAGAAAATAAAAATCTAAAAAATAAATAACCAATCAGACAGTCATGGGTTAACAGTGTTTGTTACGATGCTTTAGTCTGAAATAAGGTATATAAATCAGCAATTCAACAGTGTGTGTGTGTGTGTGTGTGTGTGTGTGTGTGTGTGTGTGTGTGTGTTTGTGTGTGTGCGCGCGCATGTGTGTGTCCAAGTGTCTGAACCTTGTGTCCAAAGTACAGCCAATTTTCCGGACATCCTCCGATGTAGTGCGGCTCCCTGGGAGTCTCCACCACAGACACAGTCTTTCTCTTGCAAACGTAGCCGTGGAGATCGCTGCATTTACTCGCTGACCATTTGCCTGCGACATACCAAGAAAACCTCAACACATTCGAGCGTGTGCACGTAAAACATGCATCAGTGAGTGGTTTTGCATGTGCATGTGCTTACCTGATGAAGAAGACATGGTGACACACAACGCGTTTTTCCTTGGACCACCAATGGTACTCCCATGTTCCCAGTTCTGAAATTCTACCTCTGTCTTGTCGCTCCACCTGCAAACACACACAAATACATTTGACGAACGGCCCTCACTGATGTCCTGGTTTTAATGAACCTGCCACACAACACTCTATATTTATACATAATATATACTATATTTCACCTGCAGGTCTTTTTGTTTTTCTTTAGGATTTCTTTAATTGAGACGTCTAATAGAATCAGTGGCAGCCGCAGGAAATGTTTAACAAACTTCAAAACACACACACACCTGACCTCCTCTCCAGGCTGCCCAATGGACAGGCCGATCCACCAGTCTGTCGGGCCCAGCGAGAGCTGACGAGACACAGTTATGGGAACAAAGATTAAAAAGAACTTCACTTCACAACCCTCCTCCTTTGCAATCCAGTCCTCACTGAACCAGAAGATCGGCTTTTCAGAGCCTCTCTGACAAGAGCGGCCATTCAGGCACTCTCCTTGGCCCGTGCTTCCCTTCTTTCATGGCCTTGTTTTGTTCCCTTTATCCCCTCAAAAGCCTCAACACCACAAGAGACTTCTTTAGTGTGGTCCAAAAAGCTGAAAGCGAAAAACAGCCTTTTTTTTTTTTACTCTCTGTGTGTGGGGGCACTCAAGCATGAAAGTGTCTGCACATGAGGTACGTTTTAGTTTGTCGACGTGTGTCTGTAAACACTTGAGTTTGTATGAGTGAGCCAATTGTTTGCTTTCACTGTGTGTGTGTGTGTGTGTGTGTGTGTGTGTGTGTGTGTGTGTGTGTGTGTGTGTGTGAACTGTTAGGAGAAAAGGCCATTCGTTGGAGAAGAGCCTCTGTGATTAAGTACACTGCTCTGGCTGTGTACTCCTGTGTGAAGTTGTGCTCCTGCTCACTGAAACCCAAACTTTTTTTAATGTCCCAATGCCCCTGGCATCATTATAGTCACGTAATTAGATGCTGGGAGTATTTGCATGGAGAAAAAGTAAATGTTAGATGCATTTTATATTTTTTTGTTAAATAAAATAGTTATTGAAATAACTGAAATACTTTTTTTACATTCCATGTTTTACAATGAAACGAATGAAAGAGATATTGCAATATGAATTAGTTGTGGTTTGTTCATCACAATAATAGCATACACATTTGTGCTGTATATATGATATTGTCTAGTAGAAGTTTATTATTACTTTAGCCGACTTATTATTTATACTACAAAATTTAGATTCTGCCTTAGGCCGGCCACAGACTGGATGCGTGGCTTGCAAACTGCCTGTGTGACATGCACGTCTCACGCGCGGCTCGAGCCGCGCCAAAAACACGTGACTGCTAGAAATAGAACTGACGCCTATTTTCACGCGACACACGAGCGTGGTGGAAGTGTTTCCAGGCAATATAGAATAGGAAAAGGCAAAATAGAATAAGAAAATATGTTTATATGTCATTTTGACACAAATACATATTAATGAATGACATTTTGATGTTTGAAAGTCTCTAGGTTTTGACATTAATGCAGATATAAATGTAAAAGAAAAAAAGAAAAAATATCGATTTTCAAATGTCGCACCTGTCAATACTGTAGCCTATTTTGCCGTCAATACTGCCTACGTTGTCTTTGCTGTAATCAAATCAGTATGTTTAGCATGAAGTATACTGCTTGAGTGCAGAAAATCAATGGGAAACATACATGTGTACAGCAGCAGCGCCGCGTCAGACACGTTTATGGTGAGTAAGACACAGAAAAATCCACGCAGCCGCCAGGCAGCTGACACGCAACAGAAACGCCACTCTCACGCCACGCATCCAGTCTGTTGCCGGCCTTAGGGTGTTTTTTTTGATAATTCACCCCCATGATTGGTTTTAAATGGGGAGGAGTAATGTTCTGAAAAAATGAAAACTATTACAGTAGTGCTGTATCCTACCACCTCAGAGTTATTATAAAACCGAAGCCATCCTACAAATATATGGCAGTCTGGCAATACTGAAATTCTGTGATCTAGGTTTTAGCAGTCACAATAACAGACCCGCCGCAAGCGCTCCTTGACAAAGTGCAGCTCCTCTCTGGAGTGAATGGACAGCAGGTAGGCTCCCATCATCTGACAGGCCAGAGAGACAGCGTCCCAATCAAAGGGCTGCTTGGCCAACAGGTACTCAGCCCCGCGGTAAAACACCCAGGGCTCGCTCTCTGTGGTGGAGCCAGACGGACAATTAGAACATTTTCAGGTAATGCAATTTTAAATATACAGTATATCGATGGGTATAATGAAGAAATACATTTTGTTATTTGACTTGCACTTGTATTCTTATTCTATGTATTTGAAATTTACTCAAAACACATAAATGCTGTATACACATCACAGCAGTCCTAAAATCTATAAGTCTTTACAGTCTGTACAGCATAAAAGAACCTCAAACCGGACAAGGAAAACTCCAAAAAAGGTAAAGCAAGATGCTGTTCCAGAGTAGACAGGTAGCAGTAGTAGAATTACAATATTAAGAAAAAGAAAATACAATATTAAAAATATAAGTATAGTAAAAGTTAAGCATAATATAAAGTATGGTATTAAGTGTAATACGTTTGGGTTGTATGTGGGTTCAATGGTAAGTCAGCCTTTCCTGCCAAATGATAAAGGTTTTTTAGTTAAGCAATGAAGGAAATGAAAATCCCACTTACGCTCAGTGTACCAATAGGGTTTTTTCAGTTTATCACCTGCAACATAAGTCAGATTTTGGTAAGTAATGCAGTACTGATGTGTGTATGTGCAGTATGTCTTGGGGGAGAGTAGTGGTTTTGAGGACGTTTACCTCTGGACAGCTTGCAGATCCACTCGTGTTTGGTGTCACAGGGCTGAGGCATGAGAGTGTTGGTCAGGTCGCTGTACATAGCACAGTCCCTCCTGTCATCCTCCTCGTTCTTATCCGCTATGAAGGACGTCACCACCTGCACCAAAACACAAGCCAAAAGCATAACGGATACATCCTCTGAAAATAACTTTGTTACAACAAGGCGTGAACATCTGTATGTACTTACAGGAGAACCATCAGACCATTCCCAGGCTCCGGGATGTTCAAGGTCTCTCTTATTTAAACCCACCCAGAACCAGCGACCCTCTGTTCTAAAAAAATAAAGAGGAGCAGAACAAAAAGCACAATGCAACACGAGTCCATCTGAGCAAGTGTTTTAACCTTTTAGCATGTGAGCTTTGACAATGGTCACTAATGTAGCACTTTACTAGCACACTGGAATCTTTCAAGTCGATTGGAGGAAATACACTGTTTATAATATTTTCTATCCTTGTATTCAGTTTGACCAGAGACATGGGCCATTTATGTGAGATTGTTTGTTTTAAATATATTTTACCACAGCATTGTGATCTGGATTATATCATGATACTCAATGGAGGGGGGCAATGAAAGCAACATGTATTTATAGGTAATGGTATATGGTAATATAATGTAAATTGTCTATAACTTTTGCTGGAAATTCTGGGGATGATTTCCACAGGTGGAAAAGCCAGAAGGAAATTTTACATCATACAAAGACATGGTGTTGCCCAATGAGGCTTCTGATTCTAGCAGATGTGAACGATTGGATGTCCGCAAATGTTTTTATTATAATAAATTGAAAAAAAAAAGTTAGATTGAGAAAACTTACTTGATTCTACATTATTAAACAATTGCAGCACGTCCACTATTGTTTACAATTGCAATTAAGAAACTTGATATTTTAAAATGTATTACTGTACTTAGTTACTTGACTTATTTATGTGTTGTTGTTTTTACAGGAGGTGTCCTGTAAAAAAATAAATCATCTGTAGACATATTATAAAACAATCCTAAAACACATTTCATCTTCAAAAGCCAATCGTTAAATTGTGTACCTGCTGCTCTATGCACAAAATAAAAACACCACAATTGATGCATTTATCAGTTCCCATGAAATTCCTGCACTGACGAGGCCCAGAGGGCTGTACCAACCCTTCAAACATGGTAGTGAGGAGCTGCTTAACAAACACCTGCTCCTCATAGTGGTGGAAACTGGCCAGCTGAGCCCCGAGGGCCTGGCAGAAGAAGTCGGCTTCCACCCAGGAACGCTTCATCAGAACTTTCTCATCGTGGAACACCTACAGGAGCAACACTTACTTTCAGCTGAGAGTTACAGTACATCTTAAATGGACAACAAACGCTGTCAGTAAGGCTGTAGAGATGCATCATACAAACAGTTTTTGTTTTTTCTGTATATTTTCATACACATATTCTGTGACTGTTTCCAGCTATTTCAAAATGTTTCTGGCATGAATGAGAATAATGTCAAACTTTCAAAAGCAATATAAATTATTATGTACACATGGGGCAAACATGCGTTTTTGGTGAACGGATGTCGAAAAAAGTAATAGTATAGTATGTCAAAGAAAGTCTGGAAGACCATGCAAACTCCACAAAAAAAGGGCCAGCACAGCCTGGGAATCAAAGCTAGTTCAGAGACTGCAGTGGCTACTTACTGATAATCGCTGGAGCAGTGCAAACCCCTGAGCCACTGTGCCACCAAATAACTTATTATGAAAACAATCATAGCATAGTATGTCAAAAACTTACAAAAAAGTCATGGTATACCACTTAACATATCCAAAAGAACATCACAGGTAACTACACTTCGTGTTATGTGAACTTCAACATAAAAAAGAGATCATTAATATTAAAGAGACTGTTCTTCCCCGTAAAACGCTCCCAGAGGTCCTACCTTAAAACAGTGGAGCATCCCAGAGTGTGATTCCCACCCTGGAGGACAGGGGGCGTAGGCATCAATGTGGTGCTCTGGCAGCTGGACATCATGGTAACTGCTGATGCTCTGCTTGCACACTGAAAAGGCCTCGTGGGACTTGCAGTCTTTCACTTCCCAGTGACCCAAAGCAGGGCCACCTGACATAGCAACACATCCACCGGCACTGACTAAGGAAAGGAAAAGGAAAGGAGAAGATGAAGGAGTTGAAAAGGTGGAGGCAGTGTTGTAGTCAAGACCATCTAAACCGATACCAGGTCATCACCAAGACCAGAGTGTATCCATACTGAGACAAGACCAGAGTTTGAGTGGCTGAGACTGAGTCAAGACCAAGACCAAGGCAGGGCGAGACCAAGTCAAAACCAAGACCAGACCAGTGTCAGACAGCCAGAACTTCTTCTTCTGTCTCCGAGATATACTTTCTTGGGAGTGTGTGTTAAGAGGGCAGGGAGAGGGGGTTAACAGTAACACATTTCAAATTAGAAATGAGTCAAGTTATTGGTTGCATTTGAAGCAGGAAGTTTTACATCCAATCACAGTAATGATGTTAACACATAAAATTAGACAATGCACAGGCAATTTAGTGATATCCCTGCAGTTGTGGTCTTGACCAGTCTTGAAATAAAATCCTCTCTTTTCTGAGACTGAGACAAGACCGAGGAAAAAGGCAGTCAATTCTAAGACCTTCAAAAAAGTGGTCTTGAGACCGGTCTTAAGACCAAAGACCGATCTTGAGTACTACAACACTGGGTGGAGGGGTATTCACATTAAACCAAATCCCTAGCTAAACACAATCACCGTATACTTATCCATAATAAGCAAATACAAATGTGCCGACCTGGTTGGTGTTTGTTCCAGTTTGTGAAGGTGAGAGGCAGCGAGGAGCCATTGTGAAGAAGCCAGCTGTACTCTCCCTTCTTCTCCTGGTCCGTGAGGCCGATCCAGTAATACCTGCTGCTGTTGGTCCCACTCTCGCTCAGCAAACTGTTGACAAATGCCTGCTCAAACCTGCCAGCACGAGGAAGAAGAGAGGAGAGGTGAGGGGAGAGGAGCCAATGTTGCCACAAATAAAACACAATAAATCATTTGCTCAATAAACCACCTGTTTTCCACAGTTAGGAGAGAAGCCTTGCAGTAATATCCCATCAGCGCATCTCCATAGCTCTGTTCATGGCTAGTCACCGTGTAGCAGGAGTGGCCATGTCGCTTCCAGCCCTGCAGCATCAGCAAAACAATATCCCCTAATCAAACTCCATCTATGTTCTATTCAAGATGAAGCATCTTTATATATTGCACAAAACCAAAACATCATCAAATATGCATGTAGTGCCTCCACAGAGGACCTGAAATTGAATCAAAACACATGTATGATAAGAATGTCATGGACTGAAGAAACAGCACTGCAAAATAAAGTTACAGGAGTAACGTTCAGCAGAGAGCACAGACAATGGGTTTGTGATGCAGAGGGAGAGATGAGAATTAAAGAAAAAATACAAACTAAAGTATACATGCACAATTTATATGATAATATATCCGATAATATGTCCGTAGCCCCCAGTATCTAAATTCATCAAGTATTTAACATTGGCACTGACTGTTTGGTCAGATGTGAGATTTATTTTACTTACAGTAGTCTTTGATCTGAGACTTCCCGATTTAAATAAAAAGAAATTGCCAGTTTTCATTCAGGCAAAGTTCTTCTATGGTATCTTGTATTTAGACATCATTTAATATTTGAGAACGTAGTTTCTTTAACGGTGCTTTGAACAAAATGCTAACATCTATGGCATGATGATATTAATCAGGTAATATTTACCCAGTTCACAATCTTATTTTAGTCTGTTACATGTTTATATTATTTATATTATATATATATAATAATAATATATTATATTATTTATTTTTACTTTAAGGTTTGCTTTTGGCATCAAGTACCAAAGCTCATTATTACTCCTTATTATTGGTACTTCTATTGATAACTTTCGATGCTACCCAGACCTAATCTGGATATTCTGTGTGTTCGTGTGTGCGTTAGGCTGTGTGGTGGTAGTGTTTTGACAAGTGGTGTTCATTTGCCCCACCTGTTCCCCCCTAAATCCCATCTACCCCCCCATCTTCCATATACTTGGGGTCCAGAGGCCTACACAAACATTTACATGATAGCAACACTCAAAGCTTTCTTTAAAGCTAGAGTGTCTGCAGTCATAGTATCAACAAAATGTCACTACAGTAAACATTTCCAACCCAGACAATGAAGAGACTAAAGTGGAAAATATGGTTTTGTTTGCTAAAACCCCGGCAGGAATCATCAGAGACTGCTCAAGCATGTCCACTGATATTGTGCCTTCAGGGTAATTTCTGGCCTCATGTTTCAGGGTATGAAATAGCCCGATGACTCAGGAGTCTGATATTCTTGTAAACAGAATCAGGGAGCCACATGAACTCCAGACAATACGTCAGCAGTGGAGTGAACCAGCTCATTGTGCTTGTGCAGGGGCAACTTGCTCAGAAGTTGAACTGCAGTGGGCGTGTGGCTCCGCCTCACCCACATCCTGATCTGTATGGAGCTATTGTAACACTGCGCAGCACGTAATCTGCCTGACAGAGTCAAAAAAGAAGTCACTTTTGTTTCAGTCGGAAATAGACCATTTTCATTTTTTTTTTTTTTTAAGAAAATGTGGTCAAACCATTAAACATTTACCAAGTCAACAAATCAGATTTTCTTACAAATCAAAGGGAGTCCCTTACAAAGGAATACATTATACAAATACTGGAACAACCTGAAACCAGAGTTGTGCCACATTATGGGTAAAGTCTTATCAGAGGTACATTAAGAAGATTAAGTGTTGCATAATCATGTAATGTGTTGTTCTTGATCGCCTTCTACTGAGAGGTTAGGGCAAAGGTTGAGCTAACTATACACAACTGGGTTTCCTTGTCTTGAATCAGCCATTGAGTAAATGTTGTATGCGCGTGTACTTGTTGCGGTCATGTTCATACCTCAGGACAACCCTCATCCCAGGTTCCAGGCTGATGAATGTGATTCTGGCTTTCTCTTCTACACACAGCAGGCAGCCGCTCATCACATGAGGCTAAAAGCCAGTTACCTTCCTGTGAAAGAGGTAACACTTTACTCCCACTACGACAACACATGATGAATGCATGCAAACATTATATAAGGGATTAGAGCCAACACTATTAGACAACTAATTATGTGTCGATAATTTAATATTTTGATCATTGATAAATAATCGTTTGATTAGTCAGTTGATGGTTTCAGCTACTCAAATGAGAGATATGGTGCTTTTTACAAAAACAGACATTTGAAGACATCATCTTGGGCTCTAGAAAATTGTGATGGGCATACAGACCAAACAATTCATGAATAATAATAATCATCATCATCATCAATAGTTGCAGCTCTAAAAGGGATTCATTCATCAAATTCGTTAACTTCACTCTTAGTTCACAACTTCACAATTAGCTTCAAGAGCGTTTCTACAATAAAGAAGCACCAATACAGCGTTTCCCACCTCCCTGTCTGCTTTGACACAAAATGTTGCATCCGTCAGGTTGCGAAGAGGGTGATACTGGTGCCAAAGAGTGAGAGTTACTGGGGAGCCATCAGACCACTCTACAGTCGGAGATGATGTATTTTTCCAAAGGCCGATCCACGCCTCGATACTCTCCCCAGAAACTGCGAAACATGAGGGCGAGCACAAACACAAAATGGTATTTATTATCCCCTTGGTATACTCCCAGAGTGTCTATAACAAGTCAAACTTCATATAGTATCTGCATTGCATGATGCTGCTTACAGTTAGCCAGGAGGTTGAGCAGCATTTCCACGTCAGACAGAGAGTGGAGGCTGGTGAGGTTTGCCCCCTGAGAGCCACAGGCCCGGGAAGAATCCTCCCAGCTTCCTGCTTCTGTCTCTGACAGCAGCCGGTAGCAGAAACCATTATGAGGCCACCAGCCATTAGCGCACTCTGTGTGGATATACTGCCAGTTCTCTGTAAGAGGAAGAAGAATTGGGAGAGGGGAGGAGGAGAAATAAGAACACAACAGAATAGAATAACACAAATTCACAGCAAACATTGTTTTGGTCTAGCCACCAACAGCGCAATAGAGAGAAGGGTCAAAAGTTCACTCCCCAGGTGCAGTGCAGCTGTTGAGGCCAAAAGCTACAAGAGCTAAAAAAGCTTATTGTACATGTTGCACTACGACTCATAATTCATCCGTGCTACAGTCTTGGATGTCAGTTATTAAAGCGATGCATGTGTGCACATGCTCTCACCTAGTGGCTCGGCTCTCTGGGTGTCGTTAGGCTTCTTCTTACAGATGTAAGGCAGAGCAGACTCACAGGACAGACTCTGCCAGTGACCCTCGAAGGCTGAGTTGTACACTCCACACTGGCTGTTGTCCTGCAGCGGGCTGGCAGGCAGAGCTGATGGGAACACAGTGATGGGAGCAATGTTTTATTTTTCGTGTTTTCTCCCTCATCTTTAGTTCCTCACTGTTAGAGCAACTTTTTCATTTACATCAGTGATGGGATTCATGTTCTGGTAATAATCTTTTCAATATTAAAACTACAACACACAACTCTCATCTCATTTGTTATTATGTTACATAAGGTGTAGTGAAGTGCCAGCTGAGAATGCTATTGTATTGTGCGAAGTATTATATATATATATATATATATATATATATATATATATATATATATATATATATATATATAACAATAAACAATAAACCTACTGAAACAGATTTTTTTTAAAGAACAATATTACACACTGAACATATTCATGTTAAAAAAAATCCCATGAAACAGACATTGCCCTCTCAGTTAGCCCTGGAGTCAACAGATAATCAGTACTTGTGGTGAAATTGACCAGTGACAGAGGTGCTCCATCCGACCACTGCCACCCCCGTCCATCCTTCAGGTGGTTCAGCCCGATCCACACCATCGCTCCAACACTTGCCAGTCGATCTACCACAAGATGCAAAAACACAATGTTGTCAGCAAATCGTATCTGATTTTCTTAGAAATAATGTATTGGTAAACTATCAGCTGGTCCCACATATCACTGTGGGATTTTAAATTAATCAGGACAGCAGACAGATTGATCGAACAACACCAAAACCTAATCTGATGCAGTATGAATGAAGAATCTGTACAGTCTAGTGTAATGTAGTTCTAGTTCTAGTGTACTGTTACTGTTACAACATGTACTGTACCTGTAATGATGCAGATACAGCACATGGTGGATGTTTCATTCAGCAGCTTTAAGGTCCCTGTATGTGTTTTCTACCAGATGCCTACCTCTGATGTACCTGTGCTCTGCTAGGCTGGTGATGCTGAGCAGATTTCCACCTTGAGCTTGACAGGTTGACAGCGCCTGACTCCAGGTTAGGATGGTGTACAGGTTGAACTGGTAACACGCGTGCAGCTCCTGGTTTGACTCCCAGAAATGCTCACAACTGGACTCTATGAATAAAGCCATGAATTCAAAAGGCAGTATGAAACTGAGAAGGAAATAAAATGAGTCAGTATGCACATATTCTCCAGGTGTGGGAAGGAGTGTATGCAGTGCACCATGGTCTAAAGTTAATGTGAGCGTAGAGCAAAATGGCCTGTCAAAGAAAAGATTAGAATGCAACAATCATTTTCACATGATATTGGGTGTGTATCTCTTTTGAGTCAGATCAAATCTGCAAGACCACATTATGGTGTGGTAGGAAAGATTTGAGCTTACTTAGACCTTACTCTCGCATGGCCAGACCTATCTCCACAGCGCTGCAGAGAAAAACATGCTATGGTTTATTGGCATTTCTTTAAACCAATCACAATTATCTCGAGCGGTGCTAAGCCCTGGACAGAGCAACAGTGCCTCTGCAAAATAGCCTCGGGAAGGAACTTGTTTTGGTGGAACATGTGCACGTAGGGAGGCGAGCTCTGGAATTAAGATGGCTGTCGATTGTGTGATGAGAATTTTACTCAAAAAAAGATAGATATAATTTTATTGTCGGTTCTAGCTCGGAGGATGTTTCCCGAATTGACCAGAGTTTAGAATACCAACACAAAGAAAGCAGAAGGTGAGGGACATCTGGCCGAAAATGAGGGACATCAGGCAACGGAACAATCCCGATCCCTTAATAAATAGATTTTTTTTTTTTTTATTGTGTGAGTATATTGTATACCACTACCATCAACCACAAGGCCGGCATAAGCCCTAATACATATTGTAAAGTTTTTAAAGGTATGGTTTATTAGGAGTTTTAATTTACCAAATTTCAGTGACACAAATTGAATTCTTATTATAAATACACTGTGGACAATGGACACCCAACCATTACACCCTTATATGATTCTTGAACATTTCCTTTTAAAACCATTAATATGTTGATATGACTACTTAAGTTGAGCACTGACATTAGGCCATCATGTCTGGCTTACAGTTGGCGTTCCCTTTCATCCCAAAGGTGTTGGCTGTAGGACTAGGCGATATGGAGAAAATATATAATAACAATATTTTTGACCAAATACCTCAATATCGATACCGCAACGATATTGTAGTGTTGACTATTGGTGCTTTCACAAAATATTTACACAATGAGATTTTTGATAAATAATCATCAGTAATGTGGATATAATGTCTAAGTGGGTAAAGGCAAATAATAGAACAGTTACAACAGTCTGGTTGTTTCTAGTTCAGAAAATGACATCACTTTACTGTAATGCAGCCTTTAAAACCAGGAAAAGACAACACTTATGCCATGTTACGATATTACGATATCCAAAATCTAAGACGATATCTAGTCTCATGTCACGATATTGATATAATATCGATATATTGGCTGGCGTCGAGTTCAGTCTATGTGCAGATCAGTCAGGTTCTCCACACCAAACTCAGAAATATATTTCATTATGGCCCTTACTTTGTGCATGTGGACATTACTATGTTGAAACATACTTCAGGCCATGTAGCGTATTTAGTTTCTTTCTTACTCTATGGGCGTCTGTGTCCATTTTACCTTGCACCGGACAGAAGCCCCATCTTTCGGCCTCATCATAGCGAGTGGTGGTAGCACACCACTGAAGATTGTCCTCGCGCCCCTCGGTTGTGCACTCAGAGTACCATTTGTTGTTGTATTTAAAGGGAAAAGCACAGGGCATGCCATGTGCATTTCCCAACAAAGTGTGGATATCTGCAAATAAGATAGCATAACTGTATTAAATGTCACCAAAGAGTCAGAGAGAACATACAGGATATTTCAGGCATTTACCTTCATATGGATACGAGCAGGGCCCCTCTCTGGGGGTGTTGTACCTTTTCCACTCATGATAGGAATTTTTCTTTACCACCACCAAACGTCCGGCCACAGCCACCATCCACTGGGATGCCCCGTACAGCATGTTTCCACTGCAGCGCCACCACAGCACAGGGAAAGCCATGTCGCACTCGAACGTGCCGAGAGGCTGCGTCGTGTCAGAGATGTTGAGGCCCAGGCACATGCTGGTGCCCAAATTGAAGAGGCGATGTCGGGAGACCCACTTCCACAGCATGCGGCGCGTGGGCCGCTCGCAGTCCTCCAGCACCAGGTTAGAGCGATCCACTGTGATGCAGCGTTTCAGCGGCTCGCTCTCCAGGATAAACAGACCCTTTTCTGGAAAGAGATGGATGAGAGACAAGAAGGAAAGGAGGGGACATGGGGGAGGAAGTGAGGAATTTATGTGAATGTGTAACACAGAGAGGGGAGGATGGATGGATGGATGGACTGGTCTGATGAGACTGATGAGTGAGAGCACGAAACAATAGATTAATATACTGTATGATAGCATGCCCCCTCAATGGGATGCAAAAAAAACATACATAAAGTCAGTTCAGAAAGTAAAGTGAGAATTCATTTTATCACAACCGGCTTCTATATTTCGCCTCTTTTTTCAGATGTTTCTCCAACAAAATGGAACGGAATTCAAGCTAGATGCATTTTCATTGTCCGGATATCCGTCCTCTGTGTTTATGGACTATATATATATATATATATATATATATATATATATATATATATATATATATATATATATATATACAGTATATGGACTATACCATCATATTAATACACATACACATATTAAATTGTGTATTGGACGGGAAGAAGACTTTTTTTATCTGATCTGGACAAAATGAGTACCATGACAATGGTGAGATACAATTGAAAACTAAAAATTATGCAACAACCAATTATTTAAATTTTGATTATTTATTTGATTCATAAAGGTTTTTAGAATACTGTACAAGATATCGGAAATGTTTTCACAATTTATCAGCACAAGGTGACATTAAAATTGCTTGTTTTGTGCAACTAACAGTCCAAAAGTATTCAATTTACGATATATTACAGTAAACAGATAAAAACAGCCGGAACCTGAGAATGAGCCATTTTGTTTGACAGAACTGTAACGATTAATCGATTATCAGAATTGCAGGTTCATTTTCTGTCTAGTGACTAATCAATTCATCAATTGTCTCAACTCTGATTCAACGATGCAATGATATATAAAACTGAGAAAATCAGCATATCCTCACATATGAGAAGCTGGAATCAGTGAATGCTTGATGTTATTCCTTCATAAACTAATTGATTTTCAAAAAGACCATTGATAATGACTCAATAGACTAGGTGACTAATCACTTCAGCCCTATTGCAAACAGGATCCATATATATATATTTCTTGAAGCTGCACTTTCATATGGCTCTTTGTAGTTTTGCTTATTTAAAGCTAAAGTACTTGCACTTACTACTTGTTGTCTGGAGTTTGCACCTTCAGGGTTGAAAGCACTTAATTGGAAGTTGCTTTGGATAAAAGCGTCAGCTAAATGACATGTAATGTAATGTCATGTAAAGGATCACATGTTAACCATCTGCATGTGTCCTTACTCAGATGTCACTTTATTAGGTTTGTATAATGTTATATATAACTTTTAGTAATTCATTCATCTTGGGGACAAAAAAAAATGGACAGCACATGTTTCTCTTTATCAGAATGAACTTGCACATTTAGCTTGACCTGTCCTTTACAGATAAACAAAATAACTGTTGGTAATGTGAGCCAGGCTGCAGCAGTGAGGCTCAAACTGTGGTCCAGAGGCCAACTAGGGAACGTGGAGATAGTTTAGGTGGGGTCCCACATGAGACTGAGGAATAGTTTGATTTCAATCACCATCCCTTCACACGCAAGATCAGCACAATGACAACATGTCATGATTGTTCTGTTCTCCACATTTACTAATCAGTAGTTATAAGGATCTGCCTAATTACCTAAAAGCATAGGACAAAAGATGAAGTGTGGGCTTATTTCGCAGGAGAACATTAACAGTAAAAAAAAAAGAAACAAGGACCCCCGAGCAGCAGCTGTAGCCAGATGATTTCACTTACTGTAAAACTCCATGAGCTGTTTTTTCTCCAGGACCTCATCGTCCTCCTCGGTGACACACAGGCAGCTTTTCGCCAACAACACTGCTACACAAATAGTCGCCACAACAGCCACGGAGTCGAGGAAACGACACAAATGCATTAACATTTCGACGGCGGGATACAATGTTGAAGTGCAAATGTCCGCACATTCCGAGGCTCCTTGGTCAGAGAGAGTATTTTTGGGCTCGTTGTTTTTTTTCCCTCATAGAAAACTTTGAGCCGAGAGAAGTTTTTCAGCGGGGGACCAGCGACGTCACGTCTGACGGAGGAGCTGCTGCTGCTCTGCCGTCTGTTTTCACTGGGACAGAGCAGTACAACTTTATTAGACTGAACAAAAGGGCTCACATAGATAGATACATAGATAGATAGACAGACAGACAGACAGACAGATAGATAGATAGACAGACAGACAGACAGATAGATAGATAGATAGACAGACAGACAGACAGACAGACAGACAGATAGATAGATAGATAGACAGACAGACAGACAGACAGACAGACAGACAGACAGACAGACAGACAGATAGAGAGATAAATAGAGAGATAGATAGATAGATAGATAGATAGATAGATAGATAGATAGATAGAGAGATAGAGAGATAGATAGATAGACAGACAGACAGACAGATAGAGAGAGATAGACACTTTTCCATTGTAGAATAGAAATATATAAAAGTTCTTTAAAAAAAAGAAATAAGTATTATGTACAAATATGAGCATTATACTACAATATTACAATATATATAAAAAAGAAATATGTAAAAATATACACACCACAATTTATAACAGTGTCAATAATAATGCTTAAAAAATAAAATGAATCTATGATAAAGTGCATTAAAATGTATAGACCTACTTCTACTGTACTACAATTCAGATGCAATTAATGTACTTTTTGTTTTTTTAGCTATAGTTCCTTTGCAGATTCAGATTAATACAAGTTAACAAAGAAAATAATATGTATTATTATAGAATAAGATAAGGAAGGGAATTATCATTAGAGGAACTTAACATTACCCCTACCTTTACCAGCTGCAATATTAAAGTAATGAACACATTGACAAGGGTTATAATAATCCAATATTATAATATACATTATTCTGAAATTGATTAATCTGCATAAGTAATTCTACTTTTGGTACTTTAATATATTCTGATGCTAATACGTTTGTACAGTAACATTTTAAATGCAGGACTTTTGTAACAGAGTAGTGGTGGGAAGTAACTGAATACATTTTACTTTGCAGATTCAGATTGGTAAATTTTCAATAATTGTAATGGAATATTTAATATTAACATTGTGGTATTGATACTGCAATTTAGTGTTGCACTTCCATAAAGTTGGGGGATTCACAAGAATTGAAAGCAGCAGAGGCCAAGACATCCTGACAGACAGTCCCAAGATTGGTCAAAACTCCAAAAACACTGGATCCTATAATTTCCCATAATGCAAGTCTATAAGGGCATCTTTCATTACACCCCTCCTTCCGCTAAATGCACACATCTTGCGAACTCCATACCCCAATCTGTGATGATCCTGATAATGTCAGGGTTATTTTTTCCTGCAAGACTTTATACAACCAGTTTCACTGGCTGTTGCCTCCAAGTTCCCATCACGTACAGTGCACAGAGCACACTAGATGACAGCTGTATTATATGGTTTCTGAGACACAGAAACCAACAAGTAGGACACCCCTCCACCGGAACACTATCCAACCCCAGGTTTCGCTTTATGTGGTCATTGAAAGAAAAACAACTTTATTAAGTGAATTGCACCATGTGAGCACAATATATACTGTAACACAAATCCCTTCTAAAAGAAAGGGCCACAAGAGTACGTTATAACGCAGGACCCAGAGAATCTTGTACATTAGTGGTGCACATTTTCAAGTAATCAAATTACCAAAAAAATTAAAAAATAAAAAAACTGACACGCAATGAACCTGAGCTTTCAGGGCCCCACGCAGTTTGTCCGGTGGGTAATCTACCATTGAGTGCGTGGAGTAGGAGAAAATGGAAACACTCAAGTAAAGTTCAAGTACCTTAATACAGTTCTTGAGTAAATGCACTTCCTTGCTTTTACACCACTCTTCTGGAAAGAGAAAATACAGGGATGACTCTCTTTGACAGAGTTCACTCTCCCACTGTAGACAAAATCAACTTGAAATTGTGTTTCTTAATGCTAAATCTTACCCATAATTTTCAGAGGATTTGAGAACTACATACAAACAACCTTGAATGCGGAAAGTAGCATTTTACAAAGAGTCAAAATTCAACTTTATTTATGTGCCATGCCACTAAAAAAAACTCAATTATCAACATACAAGGCTCAGCCTTGTTTAGAATAAAACAACAAAGACAATATAAAAAAAATCATATTAATCCAACAGTAGCCTATATTTACATTCAGAATAAGTTTTTTTTCAGTAGTAGACCACTTGTAGTGTAGACTTTTCCTTTCCAAGCTGCATGTTACAGTAGACAAAAGTTTATGTTTGTAGGACCATGCATCAGGAAAGTGCAGTGTTTAACAATACATTGACAGTGCACATTTACAGCAGCAAATTCGTCATGTGTGTTTGTCTGTTCACAGTGTTGTCTACTGTGCTATAACACCTCTGACTCAACTCAGAGATTCATACAAAAACTAATTTTAGTACACGTTTTTCCCTTTCTACCTCTCTCTCTCACACACACACACACACACACACACACACACACACACACACACACACACACACACACACACACACACACACACACACACACACACACACACTTAAGTGTGCACTCATATCTTGGTTTGCCTCCAGTTTATCATTAGTAGTGACCCAGTGTAATGATCTTTTCTCTCTCTGTGTTCTTATAAGTTACATTTTTGAATGTAGATGTTGAGCTTTTGAACAGAGGGTTGGTCCCCTGCAGAGAGACAAAGAAAAAACAGAAGTTAACAATCATAACCATTTTGAATTAAAAAGATGGAACAACTGACAACATAATTGTCACAAGAACATTAGGGCTACAACAACAATTACCATGGATGCATTTGCAGTACATACTTTTATTTTCTAAAAAGCAAATGTTACTTAAAGGGAAGTAAATAGTGCTTTTGTTGGGGGCCAGTGTTTGCTGTGGATGAGGTAAAAGGCAATTCAGTTTAGGGCTTAACTTTAAAACCCTTGGTGTCTGATTGTTGCAATTGGCATCAAAATCCATCCTTCTCTGAGTCATAACTCAGTCAAATCTAAACACAGACAAGTTACCCATATTCTTTAGATTTGGTGTGATTTACACTTTTCGTAGATATCATTATCTCCAACGTAATTTTAAACAAACATCATTAATTAAAAAGAAAAAAAATTTAAAAGAAATTTTAGTAAAACAACACTCCTCAGAACTTGCCTGAGAATCATCAAAGTGATAGTTGTCTGTACAGCCATGTGTATATTACAAACAGAAACTGCCAATAGCTTACTACTAATAGCAAACTTTTAATGGTGCCAATTTCCTGAAATGTTAATAATTAAAGGCTAATAAAAGAGGGTTTAAGTTGTAGTCCACACCTTACTAGCTAATGCCATTGTTACATTATACTTCCGGTTTACATCTCGCAAGATTGATTATCAAATTGATAGTAATTAGTTTGTCTTTGGACAACAATAGAGGTTTATGGCATAGCATAAGCTATATCAGGCTTTGGCTTATCACACACAATACGTGTTAGTAGGATCAATTCAATGTTGGCTTCAGTGTTTTCATGGGATTTGTTGACAATAAGAATAATACAGAATATTACTAGCCGCATCTTACCGTCTGCCATTTTGCCTTTGCCCTCTCAGCCTCAAACTTGGCCACCTCTTTGCGGTCATGGGCTGACACCAGCACCTTCCACACAGCCAGCAGAATCAGGCCGATACAAACGATGGAAAGAGAGACCCCTAGAATAATCATGGGGATGTTGGGAGGCTCCGGGCAACCTGCGACAGGACAGAGGATGACATAAGACTCACCACCAGAACTCCCCCTTTTGTTTCATCTGTTTTCTACGTCGTTGTAAAACTTACCGTACATCTGGACATCATAGACAATGGTCCCCGTCTCACTTCCTACCACATTAAATGAGATCCAGCACTCATTCTCCGTCATCAGCGTGCATTGCATAGAAGGGCTCTTCTCATAATCTAAGAGGAAATGTGAACATACATATCCATAAGCAAGGCATGAATCCATCGTATATCATCTTCCCTTTCAACATTGTGCTGAGAATGTAAAAGGATATACTCGCCTCTGTTGTGCTGTCAGTGTGAGTTCCATATCAAAGACTACAATCTGGTGTGTGTATGTGTGTGTGGACCACACCATTGTATTTCACATCTAAAGCCTGAAAATACTCTGTGATCATCAGATATACCTCTCAGCTTGCACAAGTATAGCGGGTTTAAAATAATCTCTTCTATAAAGGAAGACGAGGTCGTTTGGCTATTCACATGCACTACAATAGCTCTGCCTGTACGACAAGGTAAATAATATGTTCCCCATTGTCTGGTGCTGCCTGAATGGACATGGATGGTGTTGTGTTAGAGAGAGGGGGTACAGGCTTCAGAGAGACACCCGAGTCGATGCAGGTCAGCATTCCTCCTAATCTCTGACCCATGGGGAAACTTATCATGGCTCTATGTTGATACCACTATCAAAAACACTGAGCTGAGAGAACAAACTCCAGCGACAACAAGCATTTACACTACAGGTAAGTGATTGTGCTAAAAGGCCGATGTAAAAGGACTTATTGTACATTTTTGTAGTGTTAATGTCGGTGCACATCCTGTAAAAAAAAGTCTTCTTTAATTCTGTAGGAATAGAGGTTTATTTTAGAACAAGACTTAGCTGCTGGATGAAAACTTGATATTGTAATTATAATCTTTATTTTAACTTAAAGAGGCTTACCTTACCTTATTTTGCATGTTTTAGCTAAATAAAATCATATCATAAGTTATTTCCTTCTAAGTATCCCCTGATTTAATTCCATGCCAGTGCAATATGAATATCAACTTGCACAGAGTTGAAACCTGTTAGTGATCCTTCAGAGAGAAGATTTAGTGACCTTGTTTGCCTTCAGTGTTGTATCCTTGTCAAGGACTGTTTTGAAAATTCCTCCTTGTTAATCTCTTCCAAGAAACCATCACATTCAAGTTTGGCTGCCAAAAAGCCATGCAGTCCTCAGCTAGTGTATGTTATCAACAAACCTGGATGAAAATATGCAAACTTGGACACTCTTTTTAACAACGGTTTCTTTGTGGTGGCCATTTCTTAAGTTTTAAGACTGTAAAGTTTCCCACTAGCTCTTTAGGCACAAGAATAAAAAAAACAGTCCACGTCCATGAGACGGTAATGTTACATGAAGGGAACAAAAAAATCCCCTGTGATACATGAACTATCTAAAGCAAGTTTCAAGTATCAGCCAGTTGATTTTCACGCTTTACTTGACCTGTAATATGTGGCTGCTTGGTAAGGTATAAAAACAATTCAAAAACATATGGCATGCTTTGGAAAACAGATAAGTAATATTAAGTGCATGCATATAGTTCAATGTAAACACCTGAACCTTCTCCAGTGAATTAAACAAATTAGTAAACCCTTTTCAAAATCAACTAGGCCTACATTAATTATAAAGTTGACAATTTTGACACATACTTGACAAGAGCTGGGCGACAATTCAATATGATTGCTTATCAAATGTCATTATAAAGATCATATCAGGATGATTTGCTCTTATTATGTAATCGGAATCAAAATTTGTTTTCCAACTTGATGATTGATGATCCAATTCAAAATGAATAACATTCTAGAGTGACTGAAGTTTTGTTCGGCAGATGCAAAGCCTTTGTTCTCCATGTAATGCATAACAGTCAAACAATTGATTTAATGTCTGATTTTGCATGCATTGATATATTGTGATATATAGCTATATCTATATTAGAAAATACCAATATTAAAGTCTTAATTATGATTTGAACCATATTATCCAGCCAACAACAAGATAAGTGCAGAAAAGAAGCAGAAGCTATACTATACTATATATACACTATATTGAATAATTCCTAAGGAAGTGCATCATATTAGTTACTGTAAAGCAGTGCTGCTGCTTCTCAGATACAGAACAGGTAGATTATGATGTGCTTTACCTGCTGTTGTGTTGATGGAAATTTTGGGGGTGCTGCACTTTTGATCACACAACTTGGCATCGTCCTTATCTAGCAGATGGCACTCTACACAGGTCCTGGTGTTAAAGCAAGTGGAAAAACAAAAGGTCAGGCTTTCCTTAGATATGATACAGTACCTTTCCGGAAGCTAAGGTTTAATGAGGCTCCAATCGCTGACACAGTGAGTACAAAGAAATCACAGTGTTGGTCACTTATCACAGTTTTCCCAAGGCTTCACTCACTCTCTATCGGGTGATAGAGAGTGACTCCCCTATAACAATGGTATCAAATGGCACTAGCCCTGACAGCTGCTTTACAATGAGGCAAGGAAATCTCTTAGTGCTGTGTTGGGGACATTAGCTGTCTTTTGATGTCACATGGGTGGTGTAGACACATGTGAACAAGGGGACCAGAACCTGATATGTCTGTATTCAAAAGAACAGACGGATCATGTGGCACAAGGATACAACATCTTATATCTTTCAGGTAAAGAAACAACAATTACAGAGGTAACACAGACGAAAGCCTTCACATTACATCCTTATTCACCTCTAAAGAGCTGATTGCATGAATGTGTTCTCACCTTGCAGAGCTACAGGCGTCTCCACAGGTTGGGCACTTCTCACACTTGTGCCCAGATGCTCCGGGTACAGAGCAGACACAGTGGCCACACTCACATCTCCCCCGACCACTGCAGAAAGAGCCATCCTCTGACATGCACGCCTCAGTGCTGGTGCTGCAGTTACAATACTCCCCTGTCCAGCCGCTTTCACAGTGACACTCCCCGCAGTCACACACCCCGTGGCCTACAAACACAAAATTCCTAAAGCAACTGGCTCAACTCAAAAACACGTGAATCATTTGTAACATTCAACACGTGTAATTACTCACCTCCACAGAGCTCCCCACGGAAACGAACACAGGAGTAATTGTCACACTCGCAGTAACGTCCGTAGATGCGTCCAAAGTTGGATGCATGACACACACACTGTCCGCAGTAGCACTGCCCCTGACCACTGCATATCTCAGATTCATTGTGTGAGAGGCAGTTGCTCAACAAAGCTCTTTCCTCATTGCATTCACACTCCGATCCCAAGAACCCCGGCTGACACACACAAACGCCGCACTGGAAAGCCCCCTGGCCCTCGATGCACTGGCTGCTGTTTGCTTCAGGAGGCTGCCGGCAGTCGCACAAGCAAAGAGACTCCAGTTGCACCTCCAGACTGTCCTGTAAACCCACCGGTTTGAGGGAGAAGTGGCGAACTCCGGACAGGCATCCTGGGAGCTCCACAGACACGTTGAACACTACCTGAGGAGCAAAGAAGAAGCCCCATGAAAAGAATGAATTGATCCTTAAAAGTATTGACTGTGTTACCAAAGCCTGATACAGCGTATTCCTCTGTAGAGCTCCATTGTTGTCCAAACGCTATTAAAACACATCACCGAGCCACACTGTTGCACTGAACATGTTGCTTCATTACGAATTTTGGATCAATCCCACATATATCATCCTGCTACCATAAATACTCACTAGAGCACCACATTTCTATTCTCCAACAAAGCACTATTTACTCCTCTTTGAGTAACATTTACTAAAAACTGTAGTGCTCAGCTTTTTTAGGAAATGATTTAGCCTATTTAAAAATAATAGTGTGACACAGACAGGCTGGGAAAGTCAGAAACTATTGAGATATTGCCAGCTTTATTATTTTAATTCCCCCAAATCACCAAATGATAAAAAACAAAGATAAAATTAGGGCTGCAACTATCGATATTTTTTTTTATTACCAATTAATATGTCGATTATTTTCTTGATTAATTGCTTCATAATTTTGTCATAATTTTTTTCATATATCAGAAAATAGAAATAAATGTCCATTATAATTACCCACAGCCTGAGGTGATGTCATGAAATTGCTTGTTTTATTCAACCAACAGTCAAAAACCCAGATATATTCAGTTTACCATCATATAAGACAAAGAAAAGCAGAAAATCATCCCATTTGATAATCAATTATCCAAATAGTTTCTAGTTTTAAAATTGTATTCATTAGGACTTTTGATTTTTTTTCTCTTTGTAGTAGTCACTTCATTTACTTTATACAATTATTAAATTTCACTTTTATCATTTGTATTTACATTTTATATCACCAAGCGGCCTGAGAGTAAGAGTACATCTTATATCTCTATGATTATTTTTTTTATTTTTGGTGTGTCCAATTATTTAACTGTTCCTATCCTTTTATTGTCTTAACACTCTTATCAGTTTGTCAGTCGCATGTTAAGCACTTTGGACTGCACTAGCCTGTATAAAAAGGTGCTATACAAATATAGAGAAAGAGCAGTTTAAAGCAAAACAACTGACCGTCTCTCCAGGTTTGATGTTGGAGCAGCGTTTTTCATCAGTGAGGACAGTCCCATTTGGGCAAATGGCTGTAAAGGACATCTGGAGCTCTTCTGTGTCTCCAAGGACCTCCAGTTCAATCTCTGAACGCAGTTCCTAGAAAGAATACAGTCACATGTCAGCACCTTGTGCGGAAATGCAACTGTCAGCACAGATCTGGCATTGAACAAAAGGTGTTCCTACCCAAAATAGCAAAAATCACCATCAAATGAATATACTGACTCACAAAGTGGGATTTCCAGGGCTTTAAGTGGAATCCCACTTTCACCCTGCTCTGACCTGTAGTGTGCTGAAACAGTTTGAACTTTCGGTGAGTCATCATCCCAGGTGTGCTGGGCTCTTAAAAGCACCTGAGGAAAGGGCGACAGATCGTCTCAACCGGAGGAAAGGCTGTGTTTGACTGACTAATGAACTCTGTGACGGACTGTCTGGGTGCTAACAGAGAGTTAAATGTGTGTTTCCTGTGGCCCTGTAATTGCACTGTGCCTTCAGCGTTGCTAAGGAGGGGAAAACATGGGGATGTTTATGGGATACACACAATTGAAGACGGATTACAGTGAAGTGAGCAGAACAGATTCAAAAAATGTAACTGTTATTCAGTAAATATGTTGAAGGGTATTTAAAGTGGGGTGGCTGAAATATCTATCCACTAAGCAACAACCATTAATCCAAAATTGCAGGTAAGTATAAATACTAATCAAATGTCTTTTATCACTAAATATCCATCTGTAGAACCACAGCTATCTTCAATCAGTGCAACAATGACTCCTCTCTTCAGTGTGGTTAACATGGCGGAGAATAAAAGAGGGTGTAAAAGACATAACTGATGAATTAATTAGAGGACTTGCCACCAGTCACTGCCACCAGGGGGAATTTACAGAAGGAGTGCAAGAGGTAGTCATAGAAAAAGAGAGAGAGAGAGAGAGAGAGAGAGAGAGAGAGAGAGAGAGAGAGAGAGAGAGAGAGAGAGAGAGAGAGAGAGAGAGGGGAAGAAAGAGCAAGTCAGAGTCAGAAGGGATGAGGAGATCAAACAGCTGGGACAGGCAGAGACTTGCTGTCAAACATGCTGATGCAAGACACCATGCGGTGAAGGGGGAAAAAGTAATGGAACAAAGAATGAAAGAGGAAAAGCAAGAGAATGAAAAGGATCGAAGAAGGCAGAGATACTGTCTATTGGCTTTAAGATGTACAGAGTGTTAAATCATAAATGTTTTGGATAAAACTCTGACTCAAGTCTAAAACATTTGATGCCAAGTAACTGGATTTAATTAAATTGAACACAGTTTTACTGCTTTTACAATGGCAGGTGTTTTCTTTTTCCTATGAACAGAGGTTCTGCACACACACACACACACACACACACACACACACACACACACACACACACACACACACACACACACACACACACACACACACACACACACACACACACACACACACACACACACACACACACACACACACACACACACACCACCAAGACTGTTTACCTACTTTGTATGCTGTTACAATCAGTTCCAGGATGTTCCGCGAATCTGTCGCCAGGACTCCAACCGTGGCGCCAGGTATTAGTTTTGCATAGTTCTGTGAGAAAAAAACAACAACAGATATACATTTAAGTCAATGTCAGAAATGTGGGCAGACTTGGCTCAAGATGACGAAAGCAGAGTACAGAAGAAAAGGCTAGTTCGAACAGGTTCAATGAGAATGCAGCTCCATTACAAATATGCTAACCTCAGTAAACATTGTGCTCACACAAACACTTGCATTTCCAGTTCTACGGTTTAGACATATTCTGCTGGAAAGAAATGAATGCATTTGAAAAGAAGAAGCTTTTACCTTATAGTTGAGTTTCTGTCCTTCTGTCACAGCAAATATCAGTAAGATATTGTTCTCCACCACCTTATCGATCAACTGACCAAGAGTTGGATACTCCTGGAAAAAAATGGTGAAATGTCAAGCGTGAATGTGCTTTAAGGCTGTGACGATGCATCACTCATGTAATGAAAGTTATGAAACTGAGGTCACAGAATGGGTTAAAAAAGAATATTGCAGCATAATGCAGAAGATAGACAAGTATTTCTACAAAGAACCTCTGTGGACTCACCTGCACTGTGGACATGGAGTATTCATTGTTGGCATCCAGGTGACACTGCCCATCGTTGGGAATCACGATGCCGGCCATCTTACTGTCCATCCCAAAGTGTGAGTCAGCATCACTGACAAACACCAGCAAACGCATCGAATCATTCCTCCAGCCTATCTTGTCCTATCAGGAGACACATTGTGTTGCTCATCCTTTTTATATCATCAAGTGACTAATCAAATAATGAAGTTGAGCCAACACAGATCACAAACTAACAATCTAAATATATGAATTTTATTTTGTTTAACATGAAAGAAACAATTATTTCCCACAATTTGCCACCGTAGCTAACCAAAAAAAGAATAGGCTGAAGCCAAGGCTTATTTTTGCCTATCCTATAATCCCCATAGAATCACCCAGAAGTCCAAAAAAAATAAATGAAACTAAATACTTGAGTACAATCCTAGTAATGCATTTAGCAATTTACACTGTAATCAAATCACGTCATAACCCTTATCTTATAGATATTTGAAAATCTAAATCTCACCCCACAAACAGCTGCCTGCATGACGGCGTCAAAACCACACTCTGGCACATCAATATTTGCAGATACACGCTGCATTGCGATTATCTTGTTGAATTTGTCAGTGCTGCTCGTCAAGGACAAGACGTGTTTGTAGCCAAACGTTGGCAGGCAGGTTGAGCCAACACTGCTGCAACACAGCAGAAGTCAAAACCAAAGAGTTGAAAAACTAGATTCTCTCAGATACCAAATGGCATTGCTGAAATGTCAAACGTCAGAAAAAAGGACGCTGTTGAATGTCATCTTGCTGAAATTTTAAACACCAGAAAAGAGGATGTTGTTAAAGGTCATATTTTAATATTTATTGTTTACCTGCAGGGGTTGACCAGCTCTTCTTCTGTGATTTTGATGAATGGCAGGACGGGTTTCTCCACAAAAGAGCCAAAGCCCATTCGAAATTTACTGGTGAGATTGGCCATCTCTTTAGACAAAGAGGAGCCCAAGTCTTTGATCATCTCCAGGTCGTCGATCATGGATGCTGACAGGTCCATCAGGTAGTATATGTCCACAGGATAGTCCTCCGTGTGTTGAATCTTGACCTGGAAAGTCACCTGGCTGCCTGTGCAAATAACATTTCTCGTTTGAAAACAAGGAACTACTTCATCGAACCACAACATCAAATCAGAATGCGCTGGGTGGCGTACCAGGACGCAGCTTGAGTGCCATTTTCTGTGGGGAGATCTGAGTGCTGTTTACGTTGCCTGTCTTCTTTCCGAGCGGGCGATCCTGCAGGATTTGGCCTTTGGAGACAGGGAACTCCAGCTGGTCCCTGGCACATCCCTTTTCTAGTAAGCTATCCAGTCTGTCACACCTTTCGCTGACTGAAAACCAGTCTGTAAAATTCTGGGAGGTGAAGGAAAAGTCAGATTGAGATTGTTTTATAGTTGGACATAAAATATAAGTTTTATTATCATGAAAAAAAAAACAATGTAATTTTGCTCACTTGTGCCCAGAATACTTTTTTTGTTTTAATGCATTATGGCCATCTGCTTATATGTTGTGTTTTCATACATGCAACCCTGGCTGTTTACCTCCTGTGTGCACCAGGCACAGTGAGAACTGAGCTGCAGACACTCATCACAGGTCACAGCGCTGCCAGCTGAACATGATCCTGCAGCACACATCAACACAGTGCACAGTCAGAGTGAGCATATCAACACCAACCAGAGTTTCCTGCAACACTTAAAAAAGTCTCTACAAGGAAGAAAATCTGAATTTTAAAAAGTATCTGGACCTGATAAAAATTAGTTTAATTTAAGATGTAATACATTCATTAACATATATAACTCTATGGTGAAGTTTAATATATATATATATATATATATATATATATATATATATATATATATATATATATATATATATTTGCTTGCATAAGGATACCCACAATAAAACACCAGTCATAAATGCCAACACAGCATTTATGCTCTGGCTCTTGTGCAACTGTTACTCTTTGTACGCATTATAAACGTGTTGCCATTGATTTTTTGAAGCCGAACAACAGTCCCGCTTACCTTCCACGGTGCTGATCCAGTACCGAAGAATCAGGCTCAGCAGTATAAGCCCCATTAGTCCGTGAGGTTACTGGTTATGAGGAAACAGAAGAATATTTCAAGTTGTCTCATATTTACACGAGTGAAACAGCGTCATGCCTCCTCTCCTCAGCCGAAAGTAGACTACAGATGGCAGCGCTGCCGTCCCTCACTACCTGGTTAGAGGAGGAGGAGGCTGCCTTCACCTGCGCTGCCTTTTATGTTCACTTCCGTCCAGGTGAGAAAGCGAGGCGGGCGCGAGGAGAAATCAAAGCCATAAGCTGCTGACATGCTGGCCGCTAACTGATTTGTTTCCAGCCCCTTAATAGTCTGATGAATCAGGGTTGTTCCTTCAACATGTAGTCATATTTAGAACTGATAAAGAATGCAAGAAGAAATATAACGAGGAACATGTATCAGAAGTTCAACACCAGAACAAATAGTAGCCTAGAGCAAAAAATATAATAAAGTAGGTATTAATAGGCCTTCAGGTGCAGTGGTGGAAAGTAAGTAGGCTAAATTTACTCAAGGTAGCCTACTTCTAATTTATGCCACTTCTACTTCTACTCAGATAAATATTGCACTGTTTACTCCACTTCCTTTATTTCAAAGTTATTGTTACTTTCCAGATTAAGCTTCTTTAAAAAAAAAAAACATATAGCTTAGATTATAAAATTTAATTTGCAAAAATTAAAAGCAGTGTTATGGGCCTCTTGTCACTTTTCAGATGTCTACAAGTTGTTAGCAGAATTTAAATATATAAATATTTCACAAAAAAGCAGATTTATCTTGTGACTTCTTTGGTTGGGAACCACTCGCCTAAACTTCCAAACTGTAGCCTATATAAAGTAGTTAAAACTAGCTCTTATCATGTAACAATATATTTCTGGCATTTTGCTGCAGAATGAATATACTTCTACTTTTATTATTTTAAGTACATTTAGCTGTTAATACTTTATTTTTAACAGAAGTACTTTAGCAGAAGTTTGAATGTAGGACATAGCATTTTTACATTATTGTATTGGTACTTTTACATGCCTAATTCAGATAGATAGATAGATAGATACAGTTAACTTACTTGCTTGCTACACAGGATTGTTGTGGTACCCACATTACATTAAGATATTGTTTACACCCTCATTACATTACTGCAACAATGTAATAGGCTTGAATTTAGCGTCACTCATATAGAAATGGCTTAATCATTGAACTCAAGCCAAAGAGTAATAATAAAATACAGACAGGCCACATCATGAGCAAATATAGGTTGTATACCTCTATTACCCAGACACCATAACAGAAAATAATGTTAATCTTTAATGACACAAGATTGTGAATCATTGTCTCACAAGAATGATTTCAACTTGACGAGTGACTCAAGGAAAAACCGAGCATGCAGGCCTGTCACAAGATATGAAATATGAGCGTGAATGTGTGCTTGTGCTGTGTGTATAATATGAGGGGGAGGAGGGTGGAGCTGTGTAGGTGTTAAATCATTGACAGCTGCAGTGCAAATATCGCTGCTTGTCCCAACTCAGAGGAATCTCACAATTCAGCACCACACCCGTCTGAATCTGGGTGAGTCCCATCTGTCACCCCAAACCAAGCCCCACCTCCACCCCTCTTATACTAATCCCTCTCAGCCCGCTTTTCTCCTCCTCCGTTCATCTTTCAATGGCATCCCTCTCTCCTCAGCTCTCTGTACTTTGATCCACCTTACCCAGTAGCCTTCTTGAAGTGTTGGTCTGTGAAATTGCCCTTTCATTTGTACCTCCTCTCCTCTCCTCTCCTCTCCTCTCCTCTCCTCTCCTCTCCTCTCCTCTCCTCTCCTCTCCTCTCCTCTCCTCTCCTCTCCTCTCCTCTCCTCTCCTCTCCTTGCTTGTCATTATTTTATGAAATTCTTGTGTCAGCATGATGCAATCAAACATCATTCTTTTGTAATTTCTGTTTTTAAGGTGATTTAATGTCCTGTATGATATGATCAAGTGGATTATAGATGCTTATGGTGTAATAAGGTGTCACAGTTGTATCATACAGTCACTCACATTTGAACTTGACTTTAATCTAAATTTAAAACATTGCCTTTCAGTTAGGTGCGACGGAAATCTGACAGTAATGTTTGAAGCACATCATGACATGATTTTTAAAGAGTGTCAGTCTCATCAAAAATTCAGCAATCCATAAATTACTCTCCCACATACTTCTCTCTAAGCACTACACATTTACTATGCATAGAAATGGAGATACACATTACTAACCCTGCAATGAGCCAACTCACCTTCAGGGGCGTCCTCTGATATCATGCTGTCTTGTCTCAGTCTGTCTTCCTTGTCATCAAGTGAAAAATTGAGAGAAATGGAGGAGCGTCAGGCCAGTACATTCAGTCCTATTGTATCCCGGCAGTCGTCAGAGTAACAGTAAACCTATTGTAACGGCGCCCTTTATGAAGCATGGCGCGAGGGTGACCCTGCTGCCCATGCTCCTTGGCTCATGTGTGCTTTTGTGTGTGTGTGTGCTTCTGAAAGAGGGTGAGTGGGTGTGCATGCATACTGGGTTGCACATGCTCCAACTTGCCTGTGTGTGTGTGTGTGTGTGTGTGTGGTGTGTGTGTGTGTGTGTGTGTGTGTGTGTGTGTGTGTGTGTGTGTGTGTGTGTGTGTGTGTGCGCGCGTGCGTGCGTGTGTGTGCAGGGGGAGGCTGGGATGATGATGAGTGACAGTAACAACTGCTGGCTGTGAGACCTCCACAGAAGCCAGCTTCTTTATTAAGAGACGACCTGACTGATGTGGTAGTGTTGCGCTCTAGAGGCTAAAGCTGGTGTGAACTGTCTTTGGATTTCTAGTTTGGTGTGTGTGTTTGTGTGTTTGTGTGTGTGTGTGTGTGTGTGTGTGTGTGTGTGTGTGTGTGTGTGTGTGTGTGTGTGTGTGTGTGTGTGTGTGTGTGTGTGTGTGTGTGTGTGTGCGTGCGTGTACATGCACATGTTTGCTCAAGTTCAATTACTTCCTGCAGTGAGGAGGAGGAGGGAGCTGAGAGAAGGAGTGCCAGTGTTGTAATACAGCCTCCTTCATACAGAAGTATGGCTGGAATGCAGGTGTTCACATACATGCATATGTGAGTGGAACAAAGGAATAGAGCATAGGCCTACACTATAAAACAATTGAAGCCCCAAAATCCTAATGTTTTGTCTCAGTGGGCTTAACCATTTGTATAGCATGCAACACTAACTACATTTAGACTGTTGGTTTAGATTAAAACCAAGTCTAAAGCCATGGAAATGGCAGTGTGAGGCTGTGCTTGAGCTAAATGTTAACATTAGCAAGCTTATATGCTCACCATGATAATGCTAACATGCTGATGTTTAGCAGGTATAACGTGTACTATGTTCACTGTGGTATTTGCAAATTAACAGCTGATGGTAATGTCATTAGTTTTGCAGGAATTAGGTGATAAACCAAAGTAAAGGACAAAAGGAAATTCTTACCAGATGATAGTGCTGGATGAAAAGTCAATTTTTTTCAATTCAGCCTCTTGAGGACCATGAATTCATGCACCAAATTTCACAGCAATCCACCAAATTGTTGTAGAGATATTTCAATCAAGAACTACATAGTCAACCTCGTGGTGCCACTACAGAAAAAGGCAAAGAATAACTATAGTCATTAAGATTAATCATCTAAGGAACATTAATGTCTAAACAAAATGTCATGGCATTTCCAATAGCCTAAAGGTCCTGACACACCAACCCGATAATCGGCCGTCGGACAGTCTGGCGAGGTCGGTGACTTGAGTGTGTTTGGTGTGTTCCGTGCCGTCGTCCATCGGAGGGGCTGTCGGCCTTCATTTTGACCGACTTGACTTGCTGGGTCGGACTCAATGACCAATCTGATTGGTGGAGTGCTAACCCGGAAATGACGAGCGGGATGAATGCGACAAACAGCCTCTCAAAATCTGCCGAAGATCTTTTAAACTGACCTTTGTCGATCTGAAATGAAGACAGATTCAGCAACTGCATGGCCTATTTCTCACTTAAAATGTTTTCAGAAACATGTTTCCATGAACTATTTCAGCAAAATTTGAGATTGTCTTCCAAAAGAGCTGTTTATGCCATTATGCCAAGCCAGACCCAAGTTCATCATTTAATTTTTTGGGCGACAATACAGATTAGCGCCGCTTGCTGTTATGGAGACATATTACGTCTCGCGCACGCGCAAAACGTATGCTCAAGTCGGCATAGCTTCGGTGTGTTCTGAGGCACTTTTTTGACCAACTCGGGGAGACTGATCAGACCGACTGTCTTTTCTGCCGATGGTTGGCACATCCTCATATTGTTGGATAGTTTGATGTATAACAAAGCATCGTATTTCATGAGCTCTTAAAATGTTTTGTGTGCAAAAATCTTAATTTGTAAAGTAACTTGTAACTAAAGCTGTTTGATAGATGTAGTGGCGTAAAAAGTACAATAGTTCCTTCTGAAATGTAGTAGAAGATAAAGTAACATGAAAATAAAATAAGCTGGTATTTATTCAGGCCACCCATTTGATCGGCGATCCATCAGGAAATTAAATCATCTGCATATCATCGATGATGAAAATAATCTCTAGATTCAGCCTTCTATTACTGTACGCTTCAGTATACTGTCTATTCAACCTTTTGGTTATTTTCTTTTTAACACGTTGAAATAATTTGGAAATTATGTTATTGAGAGCAACAAGCAGTAACAGTCTACATCTTTAGGAAGCATCCCATGTGCTGAATTGCTGACGTGGTGTATGACACTAAATGAACGATATTGGATACTGAAACAGGCCTCCCATCTTAACGCCTGTGCCCGCGGTCTGACCTTGGGCCTTCTCAAGGGATCAGTGCCATGTGTCCCCTCAGCTGTGGAGAATTAAAAGAGAGACGGAGAGCGGATGAGAGGAAAGAGAGAGGGACTCTACTTGGCATGTGTCTTATGTTCAAAGGGTTGATGCCCTTACAATAGGCACTTGATTGACATGTGTGTGTGCTACATGGGATGTGTATGTATATTCCTGGAGTTGGGGTTAAATGGATGGTGTTGGGTGGGTGTGATGGCTAATCTTGATCCCTTTGACTGGCAAGAGATGGGGGCATGGTGCCTTGATGTCTCTGGGATCAGCTGCGCTAAGTCTGAGCTTAAAGGGAGATCCGGTATAAGAGTGAAACTACAAAGGCAGTATGCCTGAAATAGTGCAGGAAAGGGCTCTACCATGAGCACACACATGTTGCACTTGTTGCTCATCCGATCCGTCATAAGTTGCATACATAGGATCAGACATACAAAAAGATATCCAAGCTTGAAAATTAGTTCTGGTTTCAAATATGCTGGACAACTTTGGCTCACAGCTCCCTCTGCTGCCAGTTAATTAGTACAGCCTATTAATTATTGAAAATACTGGACTTCATTTGATGTTCATTAAAGTCTTAAATGGGCACTTCACCATTTTAACATAATGAAGATCAATTTTCTTGTTGAGCACAGTAATGAATACGCTCTGGAGGGAGATCCATATTTTTTAAAAACAAAGTTATTTTGGCTTTGGGTTGGAGACATTTTAATGGAAGGCATGGGTTACAAATTGGAGTTGCAGAGTTTGAAACTTGTAAGCTTTTATTAGGAAGTGAAGATAAAAAAAAAAAAATGTTATGAGCTGCATAATGGAAATTGTAGGATCAAACACTTCTGCAGCTTGACTCAGACAAGGGATTTAAAGTGAGGATATCACGGCCTCTGCTGCCGATTTTGACCTTTGGTTTTGTTAATCTGTCTCTAAATACAGATTATACTGAGTTCCCCCAGTGTAAGAAAGTGCAGTACTTAATTGTTGTAGTCCTCCTTTAAGTCTCTAAATCTTTAAACGTGCCTCTGATTAAGGTTATAAAATCAATTAGCTTGATGTTAGAGAATAAGGCTGGTGATATTTTTAATTGTCAAATAATCAAAGACACATGATGCACTGGGTGACATGGTCCTTCATTACAGTGAACATAGGCATTGTACTTTATTTTGAGTCAATCCCACATACAGGTCTGATGTAAATACTCACTATAGAGCACCAAATGTTTATTAATCCACAGCCAAATATAATCACCCAAATTGCCATATGTTCTCCTGTTTGAAAACTACAGTGGCCAGCTAATTTTAGGAACTTATTTAGCTTTTTTTTCTTCTTTTAAATTAACTATACCAGTTCATCATATAAATAAATGGCCCGAGTCCCACATACAGGTTGGAAAGTATTGAGAGATGGATTAATACATTACTGGTAAGATTAAGAAAAATATAGAATAACACCAGAATTATCCTTTAAACTTCCAAACACATAACATTCCAAGCGTGCAATAGCAAAAAGACCAGTCGAGTCGTATCTGAGAAAGAGAAGAGCCTTTTATTCAGCACTGTTTTTATTCCAATGTTTTCAAAGGAGAGAGCAAGGAGAACATTGCTTGAGAATTTGTTGAAGGCGACGGGAATCAATGAGGATAACATGTACAAGATTTTTTTTTTTTTCATTTTAACATTTTTTTGCAGTAACAAAAGTTCAGAATGGGAAAGCACACTCAGTAAAAGCAGGTTACTGCTTGTATTTTCCAAAGGTGAGCATTTACTGCTACAGTACTATTGATCGGGGAAAAGCGGCGCGACCATACAGCTTTAACCATTTTTCTTGTCTCATAGTAGTGTAGAGTTCTTACATCGGAAATAATCAATTTGAAGGAAAAAAGCTAAGCAAACAATAAAACTCACGTATTCTTCACTTTTGGCCCTGAACGCATATATTTTTACAAATCTTATTCTGAACAAGCCAACCTCAACTCCCATCAAATTCTTGTAAAATACTGCTGCTTTTAAAGTACTTCATACATGATTGTTGCATTTATTCTGCATGAGGCAAGATTTGAGATCCAAATTGTTTGGCATGTTCACAATTAAGCTGCTGTATAACCAAATGACCAAAATTTGGCCAAACCCTAGCGTTATTTTTGGAGAGCAGTGTAACCCAAGATTATAAGGAAAAGGAGAAAAGGTAAGGGGAAGTGGTGAGTCATCTAAGATTTGTCTAAAATGCCAAAGGCAGAAGAATGTACAAAATAAATGCAATGTAGCCTGCATTCATTTGTCTCAAGCACATTGTAAGCCAACTATTTCAAGGAGTAGCTAGTAGTTGTCTTACATTGAATCTCTAAAATGGAGCCTCACAACCAAACAACGCTCATCATAGTGAGAAAAAGAAACACCAGAACAGAAGCAATGACAAATAAAGACGAAGTAAAGCACAATGTTTCTTTACAGATCAGGAAGAGAAACGCTGCATGTGGGAGACAGACGGGCAGAAGTCCTATTTAGCCAGCTCCTGAGCGTGGCTTCTGTTCTGCTTCGTCCATTCTGGTGAACAAGGGGGCTTTACCTGCAAACCCCATACCACCAGCAGACTCCAGCAGAACTAATGAGGTAGATCACTGGTCAAACTGACCACAAGAAAAAAAAAAACCTCCTAAAAGATGTCCATTGGGTGTAAAACTTGTAATTTCATAAAAGTACGGCTCTTTTTTTCATGTCACGTCTTGAAGATTTTTTAAAAAAGGAAAGAGGGAAAATAAGGAATTACCTTGCTCCGAGTCTGTCACAGTTCTTTTTTCTCAGTATTGCCGTGGGACTCTAATTGTCTTTATTGCTACCAGAAGACTAGATAGCGAAACACTCAATGGAAATCTCTATGATTTCATACACACACGTTTGATTAATCAGATATGAAATATGACACCTGATCGAGTTTGATGAAAGAAATGTTGGCGAATGTTTGATGTGACGTAAGGAAGGCACCTTTTCCAATAATAAATTCATTAATTACCTAGTGAAATGGCCACCTGTATCAGCTGTCGATTGCAGTTGAACATTATTTGATTTTGGAAGCTATTTTGTGGCGACTTTGAAAAGCAAAATGAGGATATTCTGAAACTTTAAACTTCAGTGCAAACAAGATTTTGCAAATTTTTCTTTCATATATCACAAATAAAGGAACTATAAAATCATAGAAATCTTGAAGGGGGGGGGGGGGGACTATCTCAATCTCATGCATTTTATCACATCATACTGGGGGAGGGGTGGGGCTCCTCTGGCATTTGTTTGAGAATCCTTGAAAAAGAGGGGAAAAAAGAGCATGTTGTTTTTTTTATCAAAATAAATCTTTTTTTTCTTCTTCTTTTTCTGTGATTAGCCAACTGCTTGAGTCCATTTACACTGTCCTCATTTTCCACCACAAACATCGGGGCTGTGCAAAAAAGTTCATGTATCTGGTCCAATCAGAGAAGGCGGTGACCGTTACCCCTGGGATGTCATTGGCAACCTGCCCACCTGCCCTCTGGCTCACAGAGCGGGAATCAAGCCTAAAACTAAAGAGACACAGAAAGAAGCATTGCTATAGAAACTATGAACTAATATTTAACAGCAGCATTAGGATCTCACTATCTTTGACCTACAAAGACACCTTGTATAAAGGTTTCAGAAATTATAACTTGTTTTTATAACCTGGTAAGCCCAAAATTATTCTCAGTGATGGCTTATAACTGATCTATAAAGCATTTTATTTTATTAACCAGGTATATTATCTATCTATCTATCTATCTATCTATCTATCTATCTATCTATCTATCTATCTATCTATATATATACCATTAATAAAGCAAATACGTTTAGGCATATAAGTAAGACACCAAAGGTGTTCTTATTAAAAAGTGGTACAATAACTTCTATTATGTGGCAGTAAAGTTGCTAAAATAAAAAACTTTCAGGCATTCACGTCAGACGGCTCAGAAACTAAAGTGTACCTGTGATTACTTGCTGAGTTGACTATAAGGAGACGAGTTGTTGGAAGAATCCACTTGTTGTGGCGTGCCGTTTTCCTGAAAAGCAAAACAGCATCTCTCATTTAGAGCGTGATAATAACTATCTTCACTGTGTTTGCACTGAGATAATTGATAGTTTTAGAGGACCAACACTAAACACACAAAAACAAATCAAGGCCCTATGAGTAGAAGATGATTGGAGTGGCATGGGCTGTTATGATGTAATATCATAACACAATTATTGTTTTAAGATATAATCATAGTTAAATGGACACCAGGTATGAAGCTGAATGTCTTAAATGAAGAGCTGAATTGGACAAAGATATAATAAACTTACAGCTGCTGCCTGCATGGGAGGATACTGAGGCATGTAAGCTCCCTGGACACCAGGGTTGGCTGAAATATACTGTAAGATAAGAAAGAATTAAATAAAAACTATTGAATGGTATTGCATTTTGTCAGACCTGAAAGTTTTGCTATACATGCATCTTGTGCTACTCGACTCAACAAATAAAATATGAAAGAAAGGAGAAAACATGTTGAAAAATGTTTACAGCATGCACAGAAAGCACATTCCTAGAGGTTTCAGAGGAGATATAAGAGCACATTCTAGGCCACAATTACATGCCACAGAGAAGAAGTGTGTTTTAAGTTGACTCTCCAAAAATAGAAAATGTAAGGGAAGGCAGAGAGCAGCTATTTCGAAAAACCTGTTGCCATACATGTAGCATTTAGTCCTGAGCGGTCTTTATTTACTTTCTACTATTTCTACTGTGCCATGCACATAACAGTGCCCAGCCCATAGGACTTTTTGACATTTATCAGACATAAACGTAACTTCTTACGTATGACATAACATTGCAAACTTAAAACTTTGTCTTTGTCTTCAACTGTGACACTTTTTGTTGTTGTTGCAATCATCGATTTAGAAGAACGAATCAGAAAATAAGGACATTTTATGTTCCTATAGCTAGTGCAAATGTGCCTGAACATAACATGTTTGACTTTTGGTTATATTCTGCATTACATAAGGCTTTACACTAGTTTCTAGTTTCTCATCAGACAATATGTTTGTAATTCCACAGACTATCTATCTTTGTATATCAGGAATAATTTGTGCTAAATGTGATAAACATTACATTGTAATCGGTTTAATCGATTAAATAAAAGGTATTTCATCTCACTAATCCAGAGGTGCAAAATGCCCCAATAAAGATCTTTCTAGTGAGCCTCTGTTCAGGCATATTCATAAGTCTATGAATAATCACTGTCATGCTACACTGAAACAAACATTTTATCCTAATATTTGTGAGCATTTCTTTCATTTAGTTATACTACATAGGCTTAATTTGATCAATGCTGCGTGTGATGTAGGATATCCCAGAAATCCACTCACCGCTCCATTGTTTCCCAGTGACAGCTGGCCCATCTGCTGAGTAATCATGGCTGAAGGGTGCAGTGACATGGAGGGATCCACAGAGGGAGACATCACAGCACCCTGTAATGCAAGGCAGCTGAGTTTTTACCACATATCACATTTCTACAGACTAATAAGTCAACTAATTCTTATAAAACACCAGATAAAATAGCACATAACAGTGGAAGGCAGTGTGTCTTGAGTACAAATATAGCATGAGTTACTGTTTAAACCCTATGTATGTATGTATGTAGGACAGACCAGAAAGATTAGCTGGGGAAAATATATATTTTGTGGCTTCGAGAAAAAGGTTTGACAAAATATAAAATAACACATTTGCAACAATAAAATGCTGTGATCCTTTTACATTACAGGATGAAAACATATGTAAAAGGTGTGATGTTGCCAGCGCTAGTCTGTTTTCAGATGGGGTATATTCCTTTAATTTAACATGACGCCTTAAGGGAATAGACCGTGGGGGAGGGGGCAGATCAGTAGAGACACTTGTTCCACTGGAAACCATCTGTTGGAAGAGTCACAAGACTGTCTCTGCTCCAGGCATTTCCTGCTGGATCCAGAGAAGGGGGGGGGGGGGGGGGGCTGGCTGAATTTTAGATGTCCTTTTAGTTGTTCCATATCTCTTTCATAAAACACTCTACCACACATATACACACTTACAATATGTAAATACACTGGCTATTTCCCAGAACTTGTCTCAGCTCTGTTCTGTTTGTTCTCCTACATTTGGGGAAGTTTTAGATGTTGTAGGTTTGATTGTGTCAGCAGAACGGGCTGATTAAAGTAACACTGTGAGCTCAGAGCCGTAGTGGCGCCACACACCCATTTCCTGTACACAGAAAAGGAGGTGGTCTACGAGTGTATGGGGGGAAAAAAAGCAAATGCCGTTGTTCCCTTACCGGGTGTTGCATGATATATGGTTGATGTGCCACCCAAGAATGACTCTGTACCTAATGGAGGGTCAGACAGGAAAACAGGAAGGGAGAGGCAGAACGAGAGACAGATGGAAAGAGAGAGTTATTCATGTGTCTTGAATGAAACGTTTATGTTACAAACTAACTTTACCATTGCAATTGTTTTTAAACAGACATACAAGAGTGTTATCAGTCTAAATGATACATTTGGACTGCAACAGCATATACTCTTTCCATCAGTCCATCCATGCGTTTTCTGTGCCGAAATTTTAATAAACCATGACAGTCCCAAAAATATCCAAAGCATTCAGATTTTTAGGGCCAATCTGTTTCCCCCTCTGTTGGCTAATGAGCTATTAAACTAACCGATGACCTTAGCAATTAAGATGGCATCCAAACTCCATGAATCTTACAGTTTGGCCTGCTGTTCTGAGGGCATGTCTGTCTGATTAGGAGTTAAATAAAGTTCTTCTTGGAGCTCTCAATAATATCCCCAGTTTAGGCTCTGCCTCCGCCTCCTGAGGTGCTCAATGGTTCTCCAAAAGTTCTTTGAAGCTAGCAGAAGGTTATCCTGGTAGCCTTTTTTTCTGAGAATGCCCCATACTTTTTAACGTTTTTGTATATGTAGATGCAGAGGGTGCAACCTTTTTGGCCTAAGTCCCTCACCTGTGCAAACCAATACTTGGCATGCTCCCCTGTTTAGCTATACAGCTTCCATCACTGCTAGTGTCTACCACTTGCCCACCTTCGAACCACAGATCTTTGTAGCCACATCCTCAACCCTTAAGGCAAAAAGGTAGGTATCAGGACAGATGCAATGCCAATTGGGCAAAGGGCAGGACTAGGGCGAATGCAGTCGTGTTGGCAGTACAAATTGTACAAGGGGGAGGAGCTGGAGCATAAAATTGAGAGATACCAACTGGATATAGTTGGACTCACTTCTCATCCAGCATTGCCTCTGGAACCAAACTCCTCCATAATAACGACTGAGATGTGGTAAAACTTTCTCTCAGTGGATGAGAGGGTTACTTGGATGTGACTGCTGGGTGAGGTCTGACTGTTGTCTGAGTGAGCTGGGTCCTTGAGAAAGCTTCACCTACTCCATCATTTTACTTGGAGACTCCAGTGTTCACACTGGCAATGACTAGGACACCTGAAGGCGAGTACCTAGGAGGAAGTGCCTCCCCCATCTGATTGAAAAGGTGAGCCTTTGTTAGACGTCAATACTAGTTGTGGATTAGTACGAAAAACTCATTGTTCAATCACAGGACAGCTCATACAGCAAGTGTACCAGAGCCCTTAAGGTGCCAGGTCGATGACTTACATTTCATCTAATGTTAGGCTGTTTTGTCTTGGACAAACTACACAAAGAGAATGTCTGAACTTATTACTTATTATTACCAACTCGCCACATGACGGGAATGTCTACCATACAGGCCTGGAGAACCCAAACAGGTTGTGGGTTCATCTGAAGAACATCTGGTAGAGGTTTATATTCAAAACTAAGACCAATCAGATTCATCCCCCATGTGCAAATTTATTTCAAGCGACGGCTGTTGTCTGTGGCCGAAAGTGTTTCTAATGCACAGAAAGTATTGAATCAAAATGTGTACGAGTGAAATATTACAAAACAGTGAGCAAGAACCCAATTCATAGAAGGCATGACTCTGAGAAGATGTACCTGCTGAAAAGAGGAGGGTTTATTTGACTACTTCACAATTGCTAAGCTTCCTGTCATATTACATGATTTTTGGCCCAGAGCAGATTTAACACCTATTTTTACATCTATAGCACACACAACACAAACAAGCAAAAATAAACCCTAACCCACATATATGTATAAACCATTATCTCAAATGTTGTCTCGCATTGTCAGACCTACCAGGAGAAAGGTCTGGCTAGTCCACACAACATTCCAGGATGAAAGAAAAAAGTGCTCTGGTTTAATCGCATTTATTTAAACCAATCGCAATCGTCTTGGGCGGCACTAAGCACCGAACGCAGTTACGGTGCCTCTGTGAAATAGCCTCGGGAAAGAACTTGTTTTGATGGAATATGTGTACGTTCAAAGGTTGTTTTAGTCATGCAACGGAAAACTCAGATTCAACAGATAGTCTAGCTAGCTGTCTGGATTTACCCTGCAGAGATCTGAGGAGCAGTTAACCACAGTCACTGAACTCGACCGAAGTTTAGAATGCCAACACAACCCCAAAAATGAAATGCAACATAGGGGGGGGGGGGGGGAGAGAGACAGAGAGAGAGAGAGAGAGAGAGAGAGAGAGAGAGAGAGAGAGAGAGAGAGAGAGAGAGAAAGAGAGAGAGAGCGAGAGAGATGATTTAAATTCAGTTCTGGCCGTTGAACTTGTTTATATTCGGGAGCTTCTGCAGTACCTGGTAAGCAGAGACTGGAGACATGTAGGGAGACATCGCTGGCTGCATCGTCATTATCCTGTTGCTCATTGGATATGGAGAAGGATAGTACCTAGGGAAAAGACAGTATTTCAAAATGAAGCTCAAGAATTATGACTCTTGTTAAAAGTGAAATGGTGTCAT
Source organism: Gymnocephalus cernua (assembly GCA_023631565.1). Taxonomy (NCBI): domain Eukaryota; kingdom Metazoa; phylum Chordata; class Actinopteri; order Perciformes; family Percidae; genus Gymnocephalus; species Gymnocephalus cernua. The sequence goes on along the minus strand of CM042426.1, from coordinate 19,094,836 downwards.
GACTTGTAGTGTAACTTACCCATTCTGTATAGCCGCTGAGGAGGGGTCATAGGTAAGAGTCATTGCACCCTGAGGTGAGGAAATAGGCAATCAAAAGTAATGATGTTATAATGGGTCTAAATGAAAATAATAATATAGAAAATATGACTTTTGATTTCTCATTTTCTTTTGTACTGTACAATCATTTTCCATTAAATGGCTCAACAAAACAAAACAAAAAGTTTAATGGTTATAATTTTGATGTGTTTAATTTGAACTTAAAAAAGTCTTAAAAAGAAGGGAAGATGGACTATTTAATTCATATTTACACTGATTTGATTGTGATGGAGCTTTTGTTTTTTAGAACTGGGCATGGTTGTATGCATGACACAATAATAAAATAATTCATTCATTCTCATCACACAGAGCGGGCAAAAGGTTACAACACATGTAAGATGATAGGTGGATACATACTAGTCTCAGATCCCCTGTATGTCCATTGGGAACAAATCCGCTGTGAGCATGTTTCTTCCTTTGACTGTCTGCAAACTTACACAGCAAGGGCTGAGAGGGAGCTGAGGGCAAAGCACAAAAAAGCCGACATATTAAGACTCAGCAATCAATCATCAGCGCCTCCACAGTTTTCATCAGAGGGAGAGTGAACAGAAAGGTGACATTCTCTCCTACCCAGAGTTCCAGAAGCTATCTTGATAAACTTCCCATTGAAGTGGGAGATGACTGCATTACACTGCTCTGTTGTGTCCATCCTGACAGAGGAGAAGATAAAACAATGATTCATCATCAAATCACACAGTGACGATCTACAGTTAAATACTAAGTGAGATCGTAAGGTGTGATGCAAACTGGGATAACTGTACTTCATACAAAAGTTAAGCATAATTATCCTTCCTCATTTTAATGCTAGTTCACATTCAGGTCTGATGGACAAACCAAAGTATACTCGGATTTCATTTATTTATTTTTAAACAGGGACAATGTACAATGGATTATTACACAGATACGCTTAGCTGTGTGTATATGAATGGGAACCGGAGCTTATGATCTCAATTTGTCTTCAATTGGCTTCCCTTCAAAACAATAGCAAGTTTGTCACAAACATTACATTAGGTTTGCTTTTACAAACTTACTGACAGCAGTGCAAATACAGAAGCACATCCTGCACAGGCAACAGGACAGACCAGTTTGACTGTCAAGCTCAAACATGCAAGTGTGAACGTGGTCTCGAAACCTTCAGTCATTTATTGTGTTATATTATGTCAAAAACATACCACGTAAGCAAAGAAGTTGTCGCAAATGTTCACATCTTATCTTTAACAAAAATCAACTACATTTTTGTTTACCTACTATTGTCCTCGAACAGTAGCACCATTGCAGCACTAGATAAAATTCATTGAGTGATCATTTTTTAGCTTGTTCATTATTTATCATCACAGGTTTGTGATCAAAGCTGAATGTGTATTCTACAACTCAATTAAAGATAATTCAACAGAGAAACAAACGAGGGCTCCTTTTTTATCAATCTTCTGTGACCGACCTGGCGAATCCCACGCCTCGGCTGTTACCGCTGTAGTCTCGGAGGATCCGGGTGGAGACGACCTGGCCGAAGGGCTGCAGCATGTTCTCCAACTCTTTCTCATCGACAGAGAGAGGCAGGTTGGAAATGTACAAATTTGTGGGGTCCTGCTCCTGTTGCTGTTCACAGAAAAGAAGATGGAAAATAAGTAGTACATTGAATGTCATATTTTTATAGCACATTTGCCAGAGAGAGCCACATGCTTAAATGCAAGTATAATTCCAGGCACATTTGCACTGAGCCACAGATAACTGCGCTATTTCTTTACTGACAAATGAAAGACTAACACAATATATTTTTTCTCTGCTATGAAACTTGTCTGTATGGATCAGGGTTAAGACCGAAGGATGGTTAAGGGTCAAAAGAAGATGCAGTATTTGGTTAAACGAACAATAGGCTCTCCTGCGCACACACGCACACACACACACACACACACACACACACACACACACACACACACACACACACTTCATATGTACTGTGCAGCAGCTCTGCGTCTCTACAGTCTTCCCTAGAAACAGCAAGAGAGCAGCGTAGCCTAGCTACCACAACACACAAACTGTGTTCTGCCGTGTTTGTTCCAAACAGAGCAGCTACATGCAGGTCTCCAGAGAGCAAGCCTTAATCAATGAACTCTCACCCATGAATTCAAGCAAAGCAACACAGACTGGGCTGGGAAAGGGGAGGGACTGAAAGAAATTAAACAATCCAGAAAATTTCCGCTGCTCCAGTACCAGACAAATCACAGACGTGATGCAGAAACAAACGGTTTGTCATCTAAAAATATTTTTGAAAAGTGAAACACTGCTTTGAATTAGTCACAGAGGATCAAGAATGGCTTAAAGCAGCAGTACTGTTGCTATAGTGCTTTGCTGCAATACGCATCAGTTAGCATGAATGGTAATTGTTAACACTCAGTGACATAGTAATAATACTGGTAAAAAAATAAATCTGCACAGTCTATTTAGTAAAACCTAACCAGGGTGGTGTGTTAGTGTGTGGGCTGGTGGTTGTGTGTAACGTGTCAAACTGACTGACAGGTTATTTGGCAGAGAGGCATGTGACATCTGGTTTCTACAGTGAAAGTAAATGGGGTCACGGGAAGAACAGCTTGTCAGTTGAGGTCATGTGACCAGTCTAATGTCATTCACCAACACACAACAGACACATGCACGCATTACAGAAGCACAGCCCCACAGAGATGTTCACAAGCAAGACAAATATGCACACACACGCACCAAACTCACCTTGGCCATCTGGGCCTGTATGCCGCTGGTTTTCAGAGCATGTACTGCCTTTAGAGCAGCCGCAGGGCTGTCAAAGTCCACAAAGCCGTAACCTGTAGTTTGGTAGAATGGTATTTATATGAACACTCGCTAAATTATAAAAGCAACCATCTATTGTACATTTTGTACCATTACTGGAGAATGGGTCATTCATTTTGATTCTTACTGTTTAGTACTGTAAACGTATCAAGATATCTTTTACATCATCAATCATGACGCACAATTTAGTTTTTTTAAATCATGACACACAATTTTGTTTTTTTTAATTTACACTACAAAACAATTTTAAAAAATCTGATTTCTCTCAGAATTATTTCTTAAATATTTTGACGAAATAGTTTAACATTTTGGGTAATGATTCACTGTCTACCCAAGTGTAAGATGAGGAGATTGGTACCACGCTCATGTCTGTGTGGTATATATGAAGCTGAAGCCAGCAGCCAGCCAAACAACTACCTCTGTCCAAAGATTGTTACAAAAAAATCTGCCTAGCCAATGGGATCTCATGGAAAGGTGTATAAATTGCACGCCACTTTTAAGGCCATTTTACATGTCAACACATTTAAAGCTTTTCACTTGTCATTTAATGCCAAGTTCTCATTCACAACTTCGTAAGTTTTAAACATGTGGTTAATGTTGTGGGTTAAAATAAGTAAGTTTGTTACATACATTAAGTTACGTACGCAAGTTAAGTAGTCTTGTACCTCGTACTCAGCATTCTACTCCCTATGCGGACTTTGTCGCTCTTTATACTACTTCACAATATAGGTCAGTAGAGACTAAATGGTGTGAAATGACACGTGAAAAGCAAAACCAGCATCTATGTTTATCTGGATTTATACATTTAAACATACTTTACCAACCATACCTTTCCTTTTCATCATTTTCCAAAGCATACCATGGTGTCTCTGTTTTTTGTATGCGTTTTCCCATCAACCAGTCACTCATTAGTTTCCATACATTTCCATAAAGCGTGAAAATCTGTTTCGAGAGCCTCTAAATCTGCTTGATTTAGGTAATCCATCATAATCTGCTTTTGTTTAAATCAAATTTATGTTTGCATTGCATTGTATTGCAGTGCACACTTTGCAAATCAAGCTGTACTTTTGGCTGTTATGGCATGCATAAACATAACATGTTTGAGAAAAATAAAAGCAGACACATTCACTGCTCATGTTCACATGGGGATAGATTACCCAACCCAACGCAAAGTATCAAGTTGCTGCAAATTGATTTTCATACACCATGGAAATGAATAAAAAGGAGCTGCCTGGTAGGTATGGAAATTCATTCAAAACATCTAAAATAACATGGTATGTTTCCATATCTTACAATTGTGCAGTCACATGGGTATATTGTATAAAATGTAATGCAATGCACAAAAACACTGTTGTGAAACTTTATGAACGTCAGCTGAAAACAACAGGCACAACTAAACAATAAGTCTCTGTACTTAAAACATGCAGTGGAGATATGTTCCAGCACTGGAATATAGTTAGATATATTCTTATATACATACTTGATAAATGTTGTCTGGTAAGTAAAAAAACGTACTGACCTTTACATTTGTTGGTTGTCTTGTCCAGGATTGCTTTTGCTGACTGAATCTTGCCATACCTGTGCACAGATCAACATGTAGATTACTTTCAAATAACTCTCTTTGTAAAAAAATGAATCAACAAGTTAGATTAGGGGTAGTATTTTATCAAAATGTCTCTTAATCGCCTTGGACTCCTCATTATGTATTGGTAATGTCAAATTTCGGTGTATCCATTTCCAGAGGACTTTGAGTACTTTTAGTCACCATTTCGAGTGAGATTAAATAAATAAAATACGACACAAGCAGAACACTTTATTAAAATAATAAAAAACTGGTCATACATCAGAGGCACATACTGTCCATCACTACTCTCTCCTACATGTTTTCAAACAAAGAATCTAGGCTTTGCTTTATCTCTGACTTTATATTCAATTTGAACTGTGGCAAAAGCTGTGAGCTGCTATCCGAGTGCACACAACATACAGACTGAATGCCTAGCTTACATCACCATTCAAACCTTGTTGCTATGAAAAGCACTTTCATTTCTGCTTTGTGCTGGCAAACACCATTGGGAACATGAACAAAACACAAGCAAACAGGACACAAACAGCTGCTGCTGCTGCTGCTGGTTACATGGGCGAATGCCTCTCTCCATATGCTTGTGATTCAGAGGGAAAGAGGGGAGACAAAACTCCACTAATTATGGCATTCACCACACTAACCACTCGGAATGAAGCTTATAGCATGAAGTATCGAACATGTTCTCTGCTTTACATGAGTGTTTCTTTCTTTTTTTAGAAAATAATTTTTGCAGTCCGCTTCACATACCACAGTCGAGCTAAGACATTTCCATGTGTGTCTGGTTATGGAGGTATGGTGGTGGTTGGAGCATTTTATGTGACACAGTGCATTATGGTTAAAACAGTGTGCGTCTTAGAATGCCAACATTGATGATTTGGCACTACAACTGCACAATATATTTTCTTTGACACATTTCAATTGTATTTCTTTATCTATAGTCATTTATATGCAAACACTTTCCTTTATCAGTAAATTGTCCCAAACATATCTTGTTATGAAACAGGAAACCTATCAGAAACTACTTTAAAACATTTGTGATTTACTAAAACCCTGTTGAAACCCAGAATAATTACATTTTTCATTTTTGAATGATCCCACATTTTGTTGTCTTGCCAAGAGTTTTATGAAAAGATTGATACCACTCTCATATCTGTGCGGTAAATATAAAGCCTCTGCATGCAGCTGGTTAGCTTAGCTTAGCACAAAGATTGGAAACAGGGAGAAACAGCTAGCATGGCTCTGTTTAAAGATAATAAAATACGCCTGAAGTTACCAGCCCTTAAAAACTCACTAATTACCATTACAAAAACTGAAGTGTAAAAATGACGTGGTTTTACAGAGGCTAGCTGTTTCCCCCTTTTCCTAATCTTTTTGCTAAGCTACGCTAACCCTCTCACTTCATAATTGACTGTACAGCCATGAGAGTGGTATCAATCCCCTCATCTAACTATTGGCAAGAAATGCCAAATATTCCTTTAAATTAGAAATTAATTTACAAAAAAACAATATTTAATTAAATGTCACAGCAAGTTTTACAAACTACAGACAGTATATGTGCCTAAGGTCAGGGAAAGACCTTCATCAAATCAGATTGGAATGACATTGGTAGCCTATGTCATATCTTAAGCCTGCTTTTGTCAGCAAACAAGCATATCAGGGACCACACACACACACACACACACACACACACACACACACACACACACACACACACACACACACACACACACACACACACACACACACACACACACACACACACACACACACACACACACACACTTGTTATGCTCATACTGTACACGTGTGTGTACTCACTGGTGACAGAGTTTGACCAGGTCCAGGTCTGTAGTGGCAGGAGGCAGGCCGCGGATGTACAGGTTGGTTTTGCTGAGCTGCTCCAGGCCTGTGCTGCTGCTGTTGCTGCTGCTGCTGGGACTGGACGGAGTCATGGGGTAGGACTGCACACAGGAAACCCACTGTTAGAAAGTGTATGGGATCTAGATAATCTAATTTAAACCCAGGTCAACAGTGATCACAAGAATGTCATCATCTGAGCGAAACAAAAATGCAGAAACACGCAAGAGGGCACGATTGGACTTTATTATTTCACGTACATGCTGCATTAAAGGTCACCCTAGTACTATTAATAATCCACATAGCAGCTAAATCAGATTAGCTTCTTCTGCATTGTGACACACCTGGGACAACATCAGGGTCCAGTGTGTTGGAAGTACATTTAAGTACTGTACTTAAGAGCAATTCTATGGTACTTGTACTTTACTTGAGTATTTTTGTTTTCTGTTCCTTTCTTCTTCAACTACACTACATTTCAAACTCAGAATATGATACAATGTTTTACTAACAATCTACAGTAGTGTATAAAGTACCTCAAATTAGCTACACATTGAAAAATTACAACATTAAGTAATAATTATATCTAATAATATAATACTCTCAATAGAGTGTTCCTGCATTATGAATGCTTTTACTTTTAACATTAAAGTAGGCTACATTTTGTGGATAATACTTACTTAAGTAACATTTTTAATGGAGGACTTTTAATTGTAATGGAGTATTTTTTAGCTTATAGGCTAGTATTTCTACTTTTATTTAAGTGAATGATCTGAATACCATCACTGTCAGGGTCTGAGTGGCATGGTAGGTTTGACATTTAAGCTCCCGGCTGTTAAAAAAAAGGTGATTCTGTCCACCAGTAGGCTATACCACAGACAGAGTACATTAAAACATACCTATTCTTGTATGTGTGCCTTTATGAATAACAATGTGATTAAATCTGTGTTCAGTTTTCTTCATACTTGTGAGCCAAACCAGGCAGCGCTGCCCTGCAAAGCATTTCCTTCCCCTTACTCATTCATTAAAATAGCTCCCAGCCACCCCAAACCCTCTCCAGATCAGATCAAAGACAAAGCATGGCAGAATCGCACCATCTGTCCATAACCAAAGGACAATCCACTCCAAGAGCCAAAGCCATGAATACAATTACAGCCATGCCAACAAGAATCACTGAGATATTCTCTCGCAGTCATAATGACAGAAAAATGTTCATCGCAGCTTCTTTTATAGATAAAGAACCGATCGCTGTGGCAGGACCGTCTGTCAGGCCTGTTGTGTCAAGTAAGAGGCCTTACATTTCTGTTGGTGTGGAATTCATTCTTACTTTGTTTGAGACCATCAAGGGTTCACCATCAGGCCTCTGAGGCTGTACGCCTACTCCATTAGAGGGCAGCTAACAGTGGTACATTTCACAGAGGCATCATCACACCTTATAGCAGACTAAACCTGTGTTACGCCTACACTGAAAACTCATTCACCGCTTCCCTGCAGGGATTCATATGTGGCTGCTTTCAGATTCCTGTCCTCCAAGTCATATACAGTGCCTTCTGGTGAATCAATATTACAGTTTAATCTGAGAGATGGATATTTGGGATTGTATAGGCTGCAGCCTCAATTCACTTCATCTGACCCAAGGCTCACATTTCCATCATCAGAGAGGTTAGAATGGCAGCTGCCACTCACCTCTGTGCCTGCTTTCTATTTCCATCTAAATCGAAAGGTGTGATGGGAAAGCAAAGGGGCACGGCCTTTCAATTGCCTTTTTGTTCACCTGAGAGAGGTCAAATGACGGATGCACGCAGCACAGTTGACTCCAGCACACTGACATACATTAGCCTACATTGAATTACACTCTCCCTCTCTCACTGGATTCACCCAGGATGCATTAATCTATAAAATGGACTACAATAACCGTCATGAATATTGACCAGAGGGGGCGGGTGACTGGGCAAACAAGGTTATATAGACATAGCCTAATAATTAAAGTCTCGGTTTTAGAGCTTTAGATCGGGTCAGCAGCAGCTGGTTTTTATATCTCCATATGTAGCATATCAGAGGATCGGCATCCCGTTTGACAAGTCGACCGAAAGCAGTGGATCTACATATTTTTTAAAGAATGTAATTAATGTATTGTTGAAAGGATGAGATATTTAAATATGTCCCATACGAAACCCAGAAAGGGCTTTCCAATGTCATTTGTGGCTGCTATCGTTCAGCCTGCTTATTCAAATGCTGCCTCAAGTGTGGGGGGGAAAGTAGCCTAGCCTAGGCAGAAGAAATAGCTCGATAATAAATAATAATAAAATAAAAACCAACGTGTGTGTGTGTGTGTGTGTTTGGCCTACCTGTTTACGATTGGCTGTCTTCAGCGGGTTGCCTGTGTTTGCGAAGATCATCCTGGAGATACAGATATATTACTACTAGAGACGGAATCCAAGCGGTGTAGGCGGCCTATGAAATAGCCAGTCGGTTTAAAACATACTGAACGGGCTGGTTGACACTACAAAAAAAAGCCTCGGTCCTGCATAGGTAGCGTATATACTGACTCATACAGTCAGATGCACACCAGGCGATGGACCAACCCTTCGGTCCGGTTCATTGATCTACGACGTCCTGCTGCAGACCGCTCGGCAGTCCCACCTACTACAGACCAAACCATCTCCGCCTCTGCAGGGTGTTTGACATCAAATAAACTGCGTGGTCGCCTCAAACAAACTCGCACTGGCGGTTTATGTCTCTGTGACAAAGACACGTTGAAACGTCTGGTGTCCTTGTCTCAGTTTATAATCGGATACAAAGTGATTTTGGGTTTGATTTGTAAGCGCACAATCGGTTGGGCTGAACACTCGTCACCTTTCGTGTTGTTGTCGTCCGCACATACCAAGCATTCCTCACCCCCACCTCCTCCACACACACACACACACACACACACACACACACACACACACACACACACACACACACACACACACACACACACACACACACACACACACACACACACACACACACACACACACACACACACACACACTCTCTCTCTTCCTCTTCCTACCCTTCCCCCCATCCAACTCAGTACATGTCAGAGAATCAGGATGCAATGAAATATAAGCAGGGACTGGGCTGGACTGGAGGTCACACTCTTCCCTACAAAAAGCCAACTATTGGAGAGAGTGAATTAATATACAACGATACAAACAAATATTCGGAAATACCATGCATTAAAAAAACTTGAAATCCTATCTTTAATATACTGTATTCTGAAATGAAGCCTGTGTTCTAGCTCATATGCTCCATATAGGCCTAGTGCTGTTTGTGACATAAATGGTTAAGCGGAAGCACAATATTGACTTCTTTGTGAACTTATAAATCAAGAGAAGCATTCATATGTTCCCTTTTGAGTGAATTCACATGATTGATTTGCTTATATGCTTGTGAAAATAAGCATTTTGCCATATGGCACATAAATAACACACCACTGAAAAAAGAGGAACTAGTATAGCTTTATAGCGTCTGGTCAAATGTGTCTAATCCCTTTTTAGAACTACGATGCTGTGGTATTGCTGTTGCCATCTTTCTACATGATGTCCTGCATTTGACCTGTAAGACCTCTTTAGGTTCATCAGTCACGGGCTTAAAGAAAGCTTTTACTTGCACTCAGATGGAGGGACAGCCCCCCTCATTACAGCAGGTCCACCCCCTCAATAGAATCAACCGGAAGTCATTTCGAAACGGCTATATTCTTTACAAATTTGTGTTTTAAGGTCTTTTGCTTGGTAATTCTTATCATATGTTGAGACATGGCTACCATCGAGAACACTGAGTTCATGTCTTCTGAATTTTTTATACATTTTTTATATGATAAAAGACAAAAAACAATCAAAAAACAAGTCTAAGAATCTGACCAATAATTTGATACCATTTTTCAGTTGGCCTACATGATCGTTTTTTTGATCCTACAGACACATTTCAGTTGGTACTCTCAGAATGTATTCAATACATAGTACTATAAAGACCCTGTTTCTCTTCACCACATAGTCTGGGAAACAGTGATTTTAAAATACTGTTAAGTCATACTGGAGTTTCTAGAAAATACTGGGACGTAGATGTAAAAGAAAAATGTAAAACTGTTAGAAATTAGAAAGTAAGGTGAATAAGAATCAGAATGAGGTTTTTTTCCAAGTAGGTTTTCACATGAATAGATGATCTTTCCAAGCTTAAAACTACTCAAGAGAAAAGCTGTTTATTAATGTTGTGTAGACATTTAATTAATTTCAATACAAATGTCCTTATGTGCCTTTTAAACTTGTGTTGTAAGTTTTTGACCTATATCACAAGTCATTATTCATGCAAAAGCCTCTGGGAAACAGATCAAGAAAGTGGACGGTCCACTCATTAGTATGATTTCTCTAGAGGTTTTGGGGATTTTTGCCTTCATTTAAAAGTGGACAGTACAGAGATGACAGGAAATGATAGGACAGAGAGGGAATGATGTTCAACAAATGTACCCAGTCAAAATCAATCCACAGACTTTGCATCACACAGTATTGCATGTGTCTAAAACACTATACACAATTATTTTTGTTTATTCAGACAGCTAAAGTGAACAGATTGGTAGAGATGCAACGGAGAAACATACAGTTACACAGGCACGTATGTGGCCCCTGAGATGTTGGACTTCTTGGTCTAGGTACACATTTTATCTAATGAAACTCCTTTTATATTCATATACAAACACTAGAGCACAAAGCAGTGCTTACCACAAGCACCCATCCTGCTGGACATTTATATAGCGAAGCTAAATCCAAATCCCATCAGAGTGCAAAGAAGCTGTTAAAGCGTCACATTTCTCTCCCTTATTTCCTCTGCTGGTAGGATTAAGGTTTCATGCTGGTGTCGTGTTACAAGCTACTTGTGATGTTCCTTGGAAAGACCAATCATTCCTTTCTGAATAATCAGCTGCAGTGGCTTTTGTATAGATGATTTCCCGTGCGTGTTGTCACCCAGTTGTATTGACTGATAAACCCATTAGATGAAATGTATGTAAGCCCTTTTGGTGACAGGTCAAATTTAAAATGTATTTTAATTTAAATCATTATATTTCACAAATGAAATCTGTGTGCAGTGAATCTTTTTTACATTGTACTTTTAAATAAATCAAATATCCAATGGGTCAGTTTAGCTCATGTATCCATCCATCCATTGTTTGTTTGGGTGATTTTTAAAAAAGGCGTCTCTCTGCTTGGAGCAACAACAAAAAAAGAGTAGGTTTCAAATTGAGCCGTCAACCAATCACAGGCAGAGCTGACTTCAATGAGATAACACAGTCAGCAATAATGATTCAGCAAACAATAAACTCGCTCAACTTCAGTGACAAAAATAATGACGGTTTGTTTCCTGTATTGTCTTTTTTTTTCTTCCTGTATTGTCTTGACTCTGATCAAGTCATTGCTTACATCAGATCCTTTATTGGTGGATGTAGCTGCTAAAGTGTAATCTGCAAGACTGCATTCATACTATATTTATTATTACATACTATTGAATTTAGAAACAACATTAATACTGTATGCCTTACTAATGTAGGTTAACTCAGTCTGGATCTTAAAAGCCATAGAAACAAGTTAAGCCCATCACAAGGAAGAACATCCTGGTTACGACTGAGGGTATAGTAAGAGGTCCTGTGGGTGTGGGGAGGGAGGGCCCGAGGAATGTGGATGATTATCTGCCCCTTCCTTGTCCATTGAGGAATGAGGGAATTTGAAATTCTCGTTGACGTCCTGTCTGGCCAGGGGGTGTGGTAAACAGTACTGGGTGAAATTGTATGAGTTGCTCTAGTGGTTTGGCTCAGAGTTTGTTGCTCCTCAGGGAATAATGAAATGCTTGCATGTTGAAATATGAGAAACCACACAAACATCACATCCGTTTTCATTCTTTTTTAGTATTGAAAGAGAGATGCTGTATATTATATCAGTGCTCTTTTTTATTTGTTTATCAAGATGACACCAGTGCAGCATGTCCCAGAAGGCAAGGTCAGGGTGCATCTTTACTTTCAATTCAGTTTAAAAATATATTGCTAACTGCCTAAAGATTTAGGCTTAAATATCCCAATTGCATGTACTGTTTTACCACCAGTCTCCTTAACAATCTATTAACACACTTAATTTCAAAATGAAAGCATACTATATGTAGCTGTACATAAAGTAGTAAGTAAATGAACAGCCATAAACCCAACATAAGCAAGCAACCACAAGAGAAACGCTGGATTTTAAATTTTCAGATTTAAAAATAAATAAATAACATTATAACATGTTATCAGAAGACTAAACAGCACAGCATGAAGTAGGAAAGAGTAGCTAGTGCAAATAAAACAAAATATAAACAATAAAGATGATCAATAAGGTGCAAAAAAACAAATGTAAACAGGTCATATAGCTAGCCTAATAGGTTATAATACATTAAGTACGTAGTTAATCAATCTTCTCATCACTTTCAAAAATAATTTGGAAATTGTGGAAGCTTTTGGTAGTATTTCACTGGAAATAAGACATAGCCTTACTAGATATCAAACAGTTATAAGCTTATGCAGTAATCAGTTCAGTGATAGAATAAAATTTGTTAACTGTGGCGCCCCCTTGTGTCTTAATTGTAAAATTGCCAGTCGGGCGACAAAAAGACACGTCATCAGTGCGACGGAAGCAGTTTCTCTAAAAAAAAAGACAATTCGGGCTGATTCATTGTAGCCAGTTGGTTTGACGCGACTGAACACAGAAATACAGACTTTTCTAAACACCCGAAACATTTAACAACAAGTAAGTAAGCTTACATATTTAACACAGTCAGTAAGTTTCATAAAACACGATGAGACGTGATAATTGTTAATAATGTGAGGCTGTTTTTCTTATGCGAAATGACAGAGGCTAAGCGTGAGATGCTAACAGCAAGCTAACACTTTTAGTAACGTTGAATGTTAATGAACCGAGCGATTTATTGTCACATTTATGCTTAGCTAAATCCCCTGTTGTTTTTTCTTGACAACAAGAAAATACATTATCATTTCAATCAAATATAAATGCGTAATTGTTCTGCTCTGCGTGACTATGGGTAAATTGGCTAACTGAAGCTAACTAACCATAACGTTATAACGTTAACGCTAATAACACCCATGAATTCAACAGCCTCATGTCATAAGATTCCCAATATATTCAATAATTTCAGCACATTTCGGCAAGTCGACTTCTTTGCTAACCAGTATTATATATGATATATAGCTAAACCCAAAGCTGATCTAATGTTCATTAGTTCTCAGTCACGGCGTCATTCAACGTTGTATACCGGTATTTATTAGGTAACTTTATGCTAACGTTACCCTTACTAGTTGGAGAGGAGAGCCTATTCTATGTCATCACACCTGTCACATTCACCTACAGAGAGACATCTAAGCAAATAGGCTACCCATACAGACCCAATCTAAAAATAATCGCTACATACTCAGTCAATTGTTTATCCTAAAGGACAGTGATTGATATATTTAACATGCATTGAGCTAAATGTCATATGTATTTTGAAATATTGGTACTGAATTTGTCTGAAAATGCTCTTCGATTTATTCATATCTCTTCCTATAAAGAACTTTTACGTATGTATCTCTTATAGTATAGCTGTCTAGCTTTATAGTTTGACGGCAAGCTAATGACTCTATTGTGTTTGCTCGTCAGATCTTGATATGGACCGGCTGCTGAGGCTCGGTGGAGGAATGCCAGGGCTTGGCCAGGTAACACAAAGTTTGAATTGTTGTTTGTTATTTATCAACATAAACAAAGGTTTCTAAAGCTTGCTAGCAGAACTACGGCCCGAAATGAAAGTCCCTCCCAGATACTCTAACCTTATTCTCACCAAAACCACAGAAATTTAACCTAAACCAAACCATTTTCATCTTTTATATCCTAAAATTACATTTAAACTTTAATGTATTAATACTATACGTTTAAAATGATCAGATATAATAAAAATAAAAAAGGCAGGCAAACTAGAAACTTCTGCCCATAACACAGGTGGGATCCTTGATTGCATCAATAGTGTGTGTCTCGGGGATGAGACAAAGTCTCCTTAAGTAGTCTCACACCTTGACACACAAATCTCACGTCAAGCACAAAGTCTTAATGTAGTGTACCACAGGATTAAAGGATACACAGTTATTACCCATTATATAGTACATGCATTTCAATTCTAAACGATAGTCAGATTGTTGTGGTTAACCTGAGCAACTTGTGTTTGAAAGGCCTGAAATGATAAATAAATAAACTCTACTTTGACTCCTCAGGGCCCCCCAACAGATGCACCTGCTGTGGACACAGCAGAGCAGGTTTACATCTCCTCTCTGGCCCTGCTCAAGGTAATCCCACATCGGCACTAAATGTTTTTTTGTTATAGTGCTATGTTCATTTTTTAAATTTAATATAACATTTTTGTGACTTCTCTCCCTTTCGTGTTTTCCCTTCATTAGATGTTGAAGCACGGGCGTGCTGGTGTACCAATGGAGGTTATGGGATTGATGCTGGGAGAATTTGTTGATGACTACACAGTGCGAGTGATTGATGTGTTTGCCATGCCCCAGTCTGGAACGGTATGTATTTTCATCAATAACAAGATGATTCCCCCTATAACATAATTAATGAAGCTAACCTATTCTTGTTGTGGTGTGTAGTTGGGTAGTAAATGCCTTGTGTCTATGCTGAATGTGCCAATTTGACAAGAAAGTGCATAGTGCTAATTTATGTTGTAGCTCTTAATTACTGAATGAATATGTTCTAACCTACAGGGTGTGAGTGTGGAAGCAGTGGACCCTGTGTTCCAGGCCAAGATGCTGGACATGCTGAAGCAGACTGGCAGGTAAAACACATATCTGCAGATGCACTATTATTATTATTATTATTATTATTATTATTATTATTATTATTATTATTTTTGCCTATTTTGAACAAGTTGACTAACAACTTAAGTGTAAATCCAGGGCTGAGTAGTTTTATGAAACCTCACTTTGATGTTGAACAACACATCATTTTAGACTTTTTTTTTTCTAAACACGTATGCTGTCTTCCACCCCTGTGGCTCATCAGACCAGAGATGGTGGTTGGGTGGTACCACAGTCACCCTGGTTTCGGCTGTTGGTTGTCTGGCGTGGACATCAACACACAGCAGAGCTTCGAGGCCCTGTCGGAGCGAGCCGTCGCAGTGGTGGTGGATCCCATTCAGAGTGTCAAAGGAAAGGTAAAGATGTATGCCTGCTGCAGAAGAACCTGGTTGCTCAGTAGCTTTCATTTTACATGCATAACCTACTACTCAGTAAACCTGCTTCATGTGTTTTCCCTGTCTTCTACAGGTTGTTATTGATGCCTTCAGATTGATCAATGCCAACATGATGGTGTTGGGTCATGAACCAAGACAAACCACATCCAACCTGGGTCACCTGAACAAGCCCTCAATCCAGGTAACGCATTGTACCATCGGCTCCGTTCAAGGTGGATTTCTTCTAAAATGCTTCCAGGCGGTTTGGAGATGGGGTTTTTCACACCTCTGAACAATACTTGTTTCCTCGTGAAGATGAACAAAGTTTCATCCATTAATGGTCGGATTAGCATCGCATCAGCAGTCATCTTGTTATGAGAGGAAAGGCACACGGGCTCAGTATCAAACCACTCTAATGCAGTGCTCTGTTACTGCCAATGATCCAAACAGGATTGAATCACAATAAAGTAGTGGAATATTAATTCTAATGTTTGGGATTTTTCTCTCTGCACCTAGAGGTTATGCGTGCTATTACTTGATATATTGACCTTTTAGGTTTCTCATGTTTTCAGGCTCTGATTCATGGCCTTAACAGACACTACTACTCCATCACCATCAATTACAGGAAAAACGAGCTGGAGCAAAAGGTTTGAGAATACGCCTATCGCAGAATGATTTATTTGGGTGTTAGGAAATGGAACGTGAGAAGCATAACTCTTGTTGTTCTTCAGATGCTGTTAAACCTGCATAAGAAGAGCTGGATGGAGGGCCTGACCCTGCAGGACTACAGCGAGCACTGCAAGCTCAATGAGACCATCGTCAAGGAGATGCTGGAGCTGGCCAAGAACTACAATAAGGTACACCTTTTAGACCTCGCCCACCAATCCTTCAATTCTCTGGAAAAGCACATTTTACTGAACTTATTATAGGCAGCACAGAAGGGAACACCTTTTGTAGTGTGCATTATTTCATGGTTATTGTACATTTGGTTAAACATGTTTACATACATTCAAATAACCTTTTTACAATAATGTATTTAATTAGGTATTCGTAGTATTATACAGAGACGAAAGACTCTGTTAATACAGAGAATGAAGGACAGTTTTGTAACTGACAATATCACCGACTTATCATTTAATTCAACTGTTGACTCCGGTGCAGCAGTCGGAGGATCGGTTGAGCTGCTTTCTGCTGTTTAGCTGTTCACGATTCCACCCTCAAGTCTTTTGATACTCGTAGAGACTCCCGTCGTACTAATGCTGGTGCTTAACTGGTGCGCACACGCACTGTAGTTTCCTTTTTATACAGGATCTTTAGGGTCTTGTGAGGCCCTAAAATGATATACAGTGTTTCTGCAGAGCAAATACGGCAAAAAGCGTTACAAATATGGACGCATGGCATGCTCCTGGTGTGCTCCCCCGCAATATTAAGACACTGTCGTGTTTTCTTCAGGCTGTTGAAGAGGAGGACAAAATGACCCCAGAGCAGCTGGCAATCAAGAATGTTGGAAAACAGGTAATGACGAAATTTCAAGCTTCAGATAATAAACATTTATTCATACATATTCTTTTTGTAATATGACATATTGCTACATCAAGGACAGTGTTTGTTGATTAGAGGTAAAGAGGTCATTTAAAGAGTACAGTGTACACGTCCGTTCAAGCAGAGACTTTATGAAAGCAGAGATCGGGTGCTTTGTCATTAAAGTTTCCAGGAGTTTGTTGAAAGAAAGACTTGTCAAAACTGAAATGCGTTTTAAAACTTTATCGCAAATCCCATCTCATTGTTTGTCCTAATTTCCTGTCTCTCTTACAGGATCCCAAGAGGCACCTGGAGGAGCACGTAGATGTTTTAATGACATCCAACATTGTTCAGTGCCTAGCTGCCATGTTGGATACTGTTGTTTTCCAGTGATGGGCCTGTGTGTATAAGTGTTAATATTACAACCCTTGTTTTCTTTTATATAAAATAAATGTATGTACGGAATGAAGACGTTTGCACGGGCAGTACCTTATTTTATTATCCAAGCGGTAAGGCAGTGAGCATATCTTTTTGAGTGAGCATATCTTTTTCTCTTTGAATCACATCTTTTCTACATTTTGTATTTAATTTTTATATTTTATACAAATGCATCATTAACAGATACCAGTTTTATTACACAAGTTATCTAGTGTTCTTGTGTTTATCTGGATGCATCCACGATTATTAACAAGGGGAAAACAACCTTATTTGGTTTGTTGTGCTCCTTGGTTCTAAATGAAATGCAATCTAATTTAGGGCAATTTATTTAGAGGTGGAATAAAACTCATCAGAGAAGCTTCTTGGTATAGTAAAATAATCAAATGTGACACCCATCCTTACCACTTGGTGGTGCAAGAGTTGCAAGTTAACATGAAGTTGTGATAAAGATGGAAAGCATCAAATCACAGTAACCGTTTTCATTTTCCGACAGGTCTGTTTGTTTCATTTGAAGGTGATGCCTCTTGAAGATTTATACAACCTTTAGTCAAGAGCTTAAACATCATAAACTGAATTCACAGACAGCATTATTTGACAGTTTTGTGGCGTAATGGTTAACAAGGCATATTTCAAGCAACACTTTCGCTGATTCCTTCGCCAAAATATAAAACCACAAACAATATCCTCTCTGTCCAGTTTCAAGTCTTATTGCTCCACTCAGAAACCACTGTTTGATGACGCACTGTATGCTTTTTACTGCTACTGCCTGTGTCGCAATACCAAAGTTAGGATTTCTTCATCTTTATTTGTCACATAGGCACAAAGTTATTTATGGTGATAACCATTTACACTCTTTTAAAAAAGGAAGCTGATCAGCTGGAGTGAACTGTGTTTTTTTTCAGTGTAGTTATGCTTATGTTTGCATCTGTACAGAAGTGAGTAATAAATCAGCAGTGAGGACATTAACCAGAATATATATATATATATATATATATATATATATATATATATATATATATATATATTTATATTCCTTATATCCGGGGTTAGGAATGAACAGAAGGTCCTGCATATAGCTTGATTCAGAAGGGCACCTCTCATCTGATACCAGCATCCAAAAGAGCATTTGCAGATTATCAACGACAGTTTATCCAACGGAGTGTTCTCATCGGAGTGGAGTCATGTTATCATAGCGAGAGCTGGGCCTTAACGGCTGACATCCCTCTTAGCTCATTACAGTTTGAAGGAAAATAAAATCTCCCTAATGGGTTCACAGGATCCCAGCCAGAGATGCAGCTCAAATTGCAGTAACTCGAGTGATAGCGAAGAACATGGAACATGTGTTTCTCCTCCATGTCTACTATATACTAACTAGACAAGAGCGTTATGACAGATGTGGTCCCACTGTGATTAATTTGATCAAAAGGGTCTTCAGGTTACGTCATTTAAAAAAATAAATAAATAAATAATCTTTGCAACTCACGCTGTAGGAAATCTTTGAGCACACTCGGAAAAATGTGAAAATGTAGGGCTGTGAAGTGAAACGCCTTTCCTATGAGGCATGGGGGAGTGACAGTGGGCCCCAATAGTCCACTGCTAATTTTAAAATCAATCAAAACAGTTTTCTTAGGAATCATTTTATAATAAAAAAAAACAACTAAGAAGTTCAGGGTAAGGCTCATGTTAAAGATTAATGACTCAATGTGATTGTTTCTACTGCTTTGTATACATTTTTAAAATATCAGTAACACAATGGAAAAGTACTCGGTTACAAGTCTTGATTCAATTTATTTTTTCAAAGTATTAGCAGACAAATTTAATTATATATCAAAAGTACAAATGTTCATTATGCAGAATGGCCCCTGTTACAGCATTAGTTAGATTGTGACATTGGGTTGTTTTTACTGAGAATGGTAATGTAGCTGGTTGAAGTGGAGCTTTTTATGTAAAATGTTAATCTGCAAAGTAACTATTGACTGTAGCTGTGAATTAAATCTAGTCAATCTAAAGCACTATTTCCCTCATGAATCTAGTGTAGTAAAAGTATACACAAATCATAATGTACATGGAGTTTTTCCACTGCTCCTTCGTTGTCACTGAAGAAAAAAAAAAATATATATATATAAAGGTGATTTTTTTGGGCTAAGTGTGATAGTGGATGGGCAAGAAAGGGGGCAAAGTACACTGAAAAGTCAATTCTCAGTGTTTGTGCACTAGAAGTTTCAAGTTCTCACATCACACTTGTGTGAGTTACATAGTGGACCACAATTGGCTTCAAAACTAGTTGTCACAAAATCATACTTGTATGTAGATGCCTTAAACTCAGATTTGAGGTGAGCACACAAACTTTCCTCCTTTAGCAGATGAATGTGGTAACAGCCTCCTAGTGTCAAACTGCACATAAATAATGAATATAGTTTCATGTATGTGAAGCTGTATTTGTTGGGTTTACTGTGCAAGTTACAATGCTGATGTCCTTGCAGTTAAGGTGGATGAAAAGGTTACATAAAAATAGTGATTTTCAGTGATTGTATCGCAACAATGGATGTTTTGGAACTTACCTCTAAAAACCAGAAAGCTCTGAAGGGCCATATAAAGCCTGTCTGGTGTCTCATTTGTCACCACTGTGTTTATAGTGCTGAATCATCATACAAGTATTTTTTTATTCTGAAATCATGGAGACATTTTCAGACACAACATCCTGTTAAAAATGTCAGGGTGTGTCTCAATGAGTCTCGAATGAAACTAGTATGGGTCCTGCATAGAAGCCGTGGGCTTTGGGACAACAACAACACCACAATGTTATCTTTCTAGAGCAGGGATAAGAAACTTCCCCTCAGTAAACTTCAGTGCAGCACACAAGTCTGAGCCAGCCTTTTTGTGCTGGGTCTCTTTCTGAAAGCAGGATAACATAAACCTCAACTATGCTTTCTTCTCCTTAGATGAAGCTGAACGTTTGCTGCCACTCTATGGTTGTAATCATGATGCTTTGGGGTTTGACAGAAGACTCACTAATGCTTAGGTTTTGGTCTGACATATTTCGTCCACCTCTTTTGCTCAGTCAGTCTTTGCTCCTACTCATTGCATGGAGGCCCAAAGGAGAAACAACTCATCTCATCCTCCTTTCGTAACATTCATTTTCAACAGAGTGTTTGGATCCCTGCTTTCCTCTAGTGGCAAACCACTTCCAAGCAGATGAGTTAAAGAGGGAGGCTGTAAACAAGAAGGGCTCGGGCTGTTTGGTGTGGTTTAAGAGGACAGATCATTCCCATGAGGCCATGGCCAAGTACACAACACTGCCCCGCCTCAGTGGACAGGAGCCATAGGATGACAGAGTTGAGGTTTTCTAAGTGCGGGCTCTAACAGATGAACAGTTAATAGTGTCATAGCATGTGAGCAAGTACAGAATGAAAAATGCGTATAAGCTAAATCTTTTCTTCTTTGTTGTTCAGTCAAAGTGTTGTGAAATGAGGCGAGGCCGTACAGTGAGCTTTCAAATCCAAAGTGATCAGTTTGAGATCCTTCCCTTACTTAAATTTCAAAGTTCATTCTGGACCTTGAAAGCAGCTGTTGACAAAACAATCTCCCTCATGGTTCATCTATAATCTGTTCTGGAGCTTTCGATCATATCACACGATCCTTCACCAGCAGATGTTTTTTTTGTTGTCGGTTGGGCTGTCCACCACTTTGGTCCAGACTGAAACAACTACTGCTCGACAACAGGTGGTGGTTTGGAATGAAATGTCTCAGCAACTGGTAAATGGATTGGTATCAAATTTGGTGAACTAGTGCCACCATTAAGAAACATTTTTAATTTGTCAAATACTTTTTGAGCAAGTGCCTGCAAAACTTAGACATTCCCAACAGCCTCAGCTGTACTTTGTGTTTTGTGCTAATCAGCCAATGTTAGCATGCTAGCATGCCTAACTAAGATGGCGAACATGTTTATAAACATTCTACCTGCTTAACATTAGCATTGTTAGAATGCCGACATAAGCATTCATCTAAAAGCACCTATGTGCCTAAGTAGGCTACAGCCTCACAGAGCGGCTAACATGGCTGTTTGTGAATTTTTACATGTCTACATGTGTGCACATCTGGAGGAGCATCTCTTTGGGGTGCTAAACACTCAACCCAGATCTGTTTTCACACAGTCTCCATGGAGCACTTTCTCCATCCCAACTGTATTTCACTTTTCCTCACTGTCCGTTAAATGTAACCAAGTACCGTTAATGTGGACGCTTTAGTGTAACACAATCTGCCAGACAGCTGTGTTATATCAGCTTAGAGTCTGACTCCCTTTCCCATCAGTCAGAGTGCCCTTAACCTGCAAAGATCTTCACTCTCTCAACACATCTGTTAGCCAAAGAATAAACAGATACGCACTCCCTGCTTTAGTTCAGCTCAGAGCTGGAGGGCAGTTCATACCTGCAGTGTTTTCTCTGGCAAATACTAATGTATACAACGTGAAAAATGGTGCCTGCTACTGTAAGAGGGGGCATGACATCTTGGATATGTGGAATGTGGACTGTATTTGTATTTAGCTCTGAATCAAACTCAGAACTAGACAGAAGACTTGGATCATTGTTTGAACGATCAGTAATAGTCTGCACAGCTAGCCAGCCACAGACAACAAAACCCATTTATGAAAGCATAAATAAATGGCAGAGACTGCAAAGTAGTCATGCTGCCTCTAGCATGCCAGTTCAACTGCATTTAACCTTGAGAATACTTGTATGATTTTTGTTTTGGACCAAAATAAGAGTGAAATAAAGGTTGTGGAAAAGTTTGCATCTAGGTGCTAAACATTACTAGGAGCTAAATAATTATCCATTTTACCTCTACAAAAACAAGTTACGGGAACCTCTGATTTGTATTTAGTAAAGCAGTGTAAAGTAACAAAGGACCATTTCCCTGACCAGAGGGTGTAAAAGCCACAGTGCAGAGACAGAGGGTGTGTTAGTCTCCTTTGTTTTGGACTTATAAAACCAAGTGACAGGCTCTGACCCCCGCCCATCAGCACAGAAATTATTCATTCTGTTCTCTGGACTCAAAGCGTGTACTGCCTCTGTCCTGCTGAGGAGACTCTTCTGTCAGAGTAGCCTACACAGAAAACAAACAGCGCATATTTGTTTAGTTAAATGATCTGCGTGTGCATCTGAACTATGTCACATTTTAGGACAAATTTTGGACTTCAACCAATAAATTGGGGCCAGCATGTTTAATAATCAATACAATTGGTTTCCTTTTTGTACTTTTTAACCATATAAAAGTGAGGTAGCCTATATTTACACACAATTGAGTTAAACTTTAGATTAAAAATAAAAAAAGAGACACTCTCAATTTAAGGTAGATCTATTTTGGATCGTTCTGGACATTTCGACCGTATCATGTGGTCTCCATGGTCTTCACACCTCGAGTTCAGATTATAATGTCAACTGATGTTTCTCAAAGCTCAAAATTAGTAACTTATTTTGTTGTCTGTTTTGAGTCCATGCATTTAGTTTTCAGTGGTTAGCTTAGTGGGGGTGCCATTCTTTTGTTTACATGAGAATCAGAATTGCATCTTCAAGGTTTGGATAACTTGGGCTTAGGTATTTGGGCCTATTTGTCATGGTTTAGGTTGTGGGTAGTCTTGCATTGCCAGACCTATCTCCACAGTGCTGTGGATAGGTAATCTGGACAACAATAATATAAAAAAGTTTGTTGTTTGATTACAAATACAACACTTTTATGCAGCCAGTTGACAGTTAAGCAGACATTTTTATAGTTTTAGTGAAAGTATTTATTGGTCTTATTTGGTGCATTCAGGAAGACTGGTATGTAAAAGCAAAGCAAGAGATTTGGATTCCAGAAGCAATTCCAAGTGAACACTTTTTGTGAACTCAGTTATTTTATTATTATGATGTTATGTTGCTATTATTTTTTAGATCCTTTGTTTTCTCCCAGTCTTTATTTGTATGCTGTTGTTTGCAGACTTGATGGATTAATTCAGTAATTTGAAGTGGTCTGGATTGCTTTACAGATGTTAGTTTAATGCAGCAGTGTGGATGGGGAACTCTTTGTCCTCTGGATTGTGTCAAACCGTATTTAACTGCTGATTCCTGGGAAAAGGAAACACTGACTAACACTCCATTTGTTTTCAGGCATGTGCTAAGGAGCTTGGGGTATGCAGGGGAGGAAAGTGGTCAAAATTCAAAGCTGTAGCCCAACAGGGGAGTCTACCGACCTACCATTTCTTATAATTATGTGAAGTCATCTCTCCCCATGTTTGCCCTCTTTGTCTGTGTTATTCAATGAAGCCATATGCTTCCAATCCACGGAAGAGAGTCAAGAACAAATAAGCACAAACATTTACCAGAACCTCTTATCTTCCACAGCACAGATAAACAGACCACCCCAGTGTTTGTATAAAGGTGTCTCTTGAGATATTGAAGATACTGATGGAAGGAGGGATATCATAGCAAACAAGTCCACAGAGGCCATCAATGGCTGTCCAGAATATATAATTTAAGCATCAGTGATGATTCATGTTTTTTGGGAAGCAGAGAAGATTTTAGATGTCACTCAGATGTTTTGTGTGTGTGTGTGTGTGTGTGTGTGTGTGTGTGTGTGTGTGTGTGTGTGTGTGTGTGTGTGTGTGTGTGTGTGTGTGGTACAGTAATACAGTAACAAGGTGCCCTTGTGTTGTGATGGTACTCGTTGCCTGGGACTACATTTCCAGTCTTCTCTGTAATGTTACTCAGTGATCTCGAAATGATGATGTCACTGTCCGCAGAGTTTCCACCACAGCAGAGGGCCTGCGGAGATGAAGCAAGTGTGTGTGTGTGAGTTAGTGACGTGCAGTCAGAGTGGCTGCGTTTGCATAGGGAAGGGGGCTGCGTTGAACACAACCACAAAAGAGAGGTGCTGTTTTCATTGGTCTGGTTTTCAGGGACTCACCGTCTGGGTCAGTGTTATGTAAGTCAATAATGAACCCTACGCACGCACGCACGCACGCACGCACGCACAGCGGCTCTCCATTTCATAGTTTATTTACTCTTCCTCCCTGAATTTATGCTTACATTAAACATTTGCCCTCTCAGAATGGCAGTAACGAGATAAGTATAATGGAGTGTAGGAAATGGAAAGATTCTTTCATTTTGTATTACATGCATAAATTAATCCATAATTCAGGTGGAATTATTCACATTTTAACTGAGAAAGCTGAAACCGCTTGGAAAAATATTAGTGGAAAGTGAAGTGTTTTGTCTCCTCCTCTTTCCTGTAATGCAGACAATTGGAAAACCGCACCAGGTGAATCTTAAATGTCAATACAGGATATTTTATTAGTCTAATATTTTTTCTGCCAAATAATGATGACACTGAGTCACTGGCTAATAAGTTTGATGAAGACAAAAGTAAGATGTCGACACATGATGATGAAGCATTCTTGCTGATGTGGATAAAACACCAAACACATATTCTTAAAGAGACTTGTGTGGGATGTCAGAATTTGTTTTTTAGGCAACAGAGTCATCTGAGTTATTTACAAGCCTCTGCTTTTTCCAAGATATCTTCAAATTCATTCAAATGATACACTCGGATATTACCTCATTGACATCTTCAAACTACTTGCTGTTGAAACAAGTCTGTCTCGAGTATTAGGCATGTTTATCGAGACACGTTTGTATTACACATGTTTGCAGAAAGGATTGCTCAGTTACCTTCTACTGAATGTTGCTTGATTTAAAGGAATACTTCAACCTCAAAATTACTCATCATGCCTTCACGGCCAATAAAAAATCAAAAAAATGAGAATAATAGTGATATTTTACCTTCAACTCATCAAGACTTTTAGAGTGCATGGAAATGGTGCCCACCTACAGAAATTAGTGCTCATGAGGAATTCTATGTAATGACACCCAATAACACTGTTGGCATGTCCACATGATACAAGCCTTCCGTGATTGCGCACAGCCCCCACACCTCCTCCACACAGTTGCTAGTAGCCAAGGAGGACACAGAGAATTAATAAAACATGATGGACTCTTCAGAAGAGGTAATTATCTTCACTCAAGTTTCTGTGCACGAAAGTCACCGGACAACACCAGTTTCTGAACATAGCCATACTGAGTAAATACAGAGAGAGTTGTGTGGAGCTAATAGTTTTAATTAGTTTTATAGCAACTCATTTGGCAATGGCTTGAATGTAACAGACTTTTTTTAATATAGAAAGTTACACACTAAATCTTTAATAACTGCGTTGCACAAAGGATTTATTGGAAATCTCCAGACTTCCTCTTTAGCTCTAAGACACTCACTGCTGACCGAAGCATCTCCACAACAAACACAAACTTTCCCAATGCCTCTCTATGTCATTGCACATTTGCAACAGCAGAAGTTAATTTAGTTTGTACAGTATATGAGTCAAACACTTCTGCATCTAGATGTCCTTTAATCCATGTCTGCAATGTTTAGTTCAACTATAGTTCAAACTGATATACAGTATCCACATAAATATCAGCAGAGATGTTTGTTTTCCACACAGATAGGTATTGAAAGGTGGTTAATCCCAGATATGCCATTCCCTCCACCTGTATGTGCACTTCACAGCTTCTGTTGCGTCACACTGTCTCAGCTGAGTCAGATGAACAGCAGGTCACATAAGCCTCAATAACGTGTGAAGATGTTCCCATTTTTCACTTTTAAATACGTAACTGGCTTGTTGTTTCTGATATCATCTCCTTCAGGGGAGGTTCAGCTGTGTAATTATAGGAGAAGAGAGACATTAAACATGCACAAACACAAACATGCATGCACATGCACACTGTCATGATGTCATACTTGTTTCTTCTATTATCATCTATTTAACAGTCTTCAAAGCTGCAGGATGTGACAGATTACCCCGAGTTGACAGTCTGGATATTGTCTGACAAATAAACTACAAAGTCAGCCAAGGTGGATGTGAGGCAGCGGACGATGTTTCACAAAAAGTCTGATTGTGGTTTGGGCCTCGTGTTCTTTGTGATTTTTGCAGCTTCATTGCCCTCTCGCTTGTTACTATTTCTCGTAAGCACCACACAAATCAGAAATTTATGTTACTGGCACAACTGAGTAAGGAAGTACTAAGTCATACATCAAACTGTTCTGGCTTTATTACAAGATCATTTTGTTTCCAAGAGTGCGAGTAACTCCACTTGCAGTGGTGAACTATAATGGTGTGCCTACTTTCGATTTAACAGGGAAAGCTTTGGAAACTCCTTTCAGTTCATTCTTAATGTTTTCTCCATGCAGAAAAGTATTCTGCTGGGAAATAATGTAATACGGTCTGTCAGTGTGCCCATCCACAGACTGTGAATCATTTTCTCACAGCTTGGTTATGATTTTGTATGTGTGTGCTGCATTGACATGTGAGTCACGGCCAACCTGGAGTATTGTTAGAGCCAAATAAGCCATGCAGTTTATTATAACAATAAGTTTCCTTTATTTGGCTCTCAGTCTGAGATGTCAAAGATGCTCTAAACCATTAACAGTCACATTCAAGTAGCGAACGCACTGTAGGCTTAAAGCGTTGCGGTCATAGTGTTTGGCTCTCTGTTGCAAAGTCTGTAAAACGTTTCCCTCAGAAAACAGCACTGTGGCAAATGGTGTGAGGAGGGCTGCAGTCAGTCTCACATGGAGCCAAATGGAGAAAGGCATTCAGACTTGAGACCAAAAAAGGTAGTGGAGTGGAAAGAGGAGTGCGGGGGATGGTGACTTGGAAAAAAAAGGGTAATACAATACAAGGTGGTATGACATCCTCGGCCCACATAAAATTATTCTTTGATGCTGCTGCTGTGATGTAACTACCTCCACTTTCCCTTTGCCTGAACACTATTTGGATCATTATATCTTAGCTTGAAATATCATTCCAGTGTTTTTTTGTCTTACCAATTGAACTACAAATTTACAATTATTCTTCATTATTGTAACATTTTTTTTCTCCAATCCCACCATAGGTTTTTAGATTACATTTCTAGTGTCCAGGTAGCCAATGAGCTCAGTTTATTTCAGTATTGAGAAATATAAAAATAAACATGTCTATAAAGACTCTCGGTCAGGTGTCGAGATAATATGACATCAATGTGTGAACAACCCATAAAGATTTAAATGTGTGGGAACTGACCCCCCTTGTCAGGAGAAAACAGTAAATCAGGGTTTCTTTGACTTACTATCCCCAGATATAATATGAAAAGCAACTTGCAAAGACTTGTAACATGCCCTAGATAGTTCCTAGATAAGACTTGAAACACTACAGGGTAGAATCAGAGAGTTTAACATAGTCTGTTTAGTAGTGCTGTATTGACAAGCGTATCCAAAACTTAATTAAATAGGTCTAAGACCCGAATTCTTCAACAATCAGTTTTTGCTTCACTGAAAAGAACTGAAACGGCTACCTGAAAAGCAGGACAAACTATAAGCAAGGTGTTCTTATTGCAGTAATGTAAAGTAAGGGTGATTTGAAGTGAAGGGGTTAAAACATTAATACTCAGCCCTGTATCCCTGGGAATTACTTTCTTATGGACGGAGGATTTCCCTACCTTAACCAAAAAAGAATTTACATTTTTTTTGTCTTGGCCAGGACACTCTTGAAAAGGAGATTCTTAATCTCAATGAGTCTCTTCCTGGTTAAATAAAGGTTAAAAAAATAAAAAAAATAAAGGTTAAGCTGAACATAATCCAGGGTTTTGCAGAATCGTGTAATATCGATGTTCTTGCCGTTTTTTTGTGTGGGCATTTTAGGCCTTTACTTTTTATAGGACAGCTGAAGACATGAAAGGGGAGAGAGAGGGGAATGACATGCAAAGAGGTTGGAGTTGAACCCGCGGCGTCAATGAGTAAACCTCTATATATGGGCGCCTGCTCTACCAGCTGAGCTACCCAGGCACCCTCAACGTTCTTGTCTGATGATAGTTTTGTAATTTCACTACTTGTCTGTCTTTGCAGGATAGATCACAATATACAGTCCAAACATTATCACCACCATACCAATGCTGAAGAAATGCTATTATATCCCTCCTGTTAGCCACTGGTAGAACCAATGTCTGGGTGTGAACCGTGACCCAAGCTTCACTCAGCAACTACAGCAGACAGCTCATCCACAGCTGCTCCGCCCCTTCCTCCACCATCTTCCCCTCTGAATCAGGCCTCCCCAGCCCTGCTGTGCTCATGTTGGCACGGCTGATATGGAGGCCAGTGAATAATATCTAGCAGAGGTGTCAAAACAGAAACCTAACACAAGTGTGTCTACAAAACCAAAGACAGGGAGGAAAGATTTTGCTGTGAGGAGTATTACACTGAAGTACTTCTTCAATTCTTGTTTCATTTAGGCTACAAGATCCTGAGGTGACCACATGCATCACACAAAAGTCGGTGTGCTGTTCAGACTGTGTTTGCTGAGGTGTCTGTGTATTTCTGTGGATGTGTATATTTGTGGAAGTGTCTGACTATGTGCGTGTGTTGAGGGGACTGTGGTGGTCTGTACATGAGTGATTCTGTTAAAGGCATTTTCCAGTTAAGGAATGAGCCACACTGTGTTTCCTACGCTTGCATCTCAAATGACAGAGGTTGTTATTTTTGTTGTTGATTGTTACGGTAATTTCCAGCAGGCTCTACCATATAATGTTAATAGAAGCAGTGGAGCTTGTCATGCATTTCCCAAAACAGGCTGACCTCACCTGGGATGAAGCAGGTGGGTCTCCTCCTCCATACAGTCCCAGGTGTGCTGGCATGTCCATGTCGTCTAGACGGGAATAAGTGAGTAATGGTGATGCTTACAGCAAGGTACACAATTAATGATCTTTCCCCTCACTTGTTTGGAAAGTGTGTCTGCATTATCAGGGCTCAGTTGCAGAAAATATCTAGGGAAGATAATCGCATGTTTGTGTGTGTTTGTGGCGCACAAAGTTAGGGAGTTTCGACAAAGGATTGCTGCTTTAGTAGGGAAATAGTTTTGCCTTCAGACCTTAAAAGTCCACATTTGCAGAGAGAGCAGGAAAGTGCAGACAATGAGAAAAACACATGGCAGAGAGAGGGCGAAACAATTTAAATTTTTTCACTTGCTAGGCTCTCGTAAACCTCCGTTCAGCTTCCCTGCGGGGTCGCTGCAGTGAAAGTCTGCTTTACGTCTATAATGTCGTCAGGAAGTTTTAGGAGGCAGGCAGGAGAGCTGGAATATACCCTGCTCTCACCTGCTCTATGCTGTGTGCATGTATGCCTACCATAATCAAGAGAAAACAACCTATTGTCCAATAAAGCACATAGTGAAACACAACATAATAGACTGGGTAAACCCCGCCCGATCTGCTGGCAATTTAATTTCGCCCTGCAGCTCAGGCTGGAAACCTTATCTATCCTGCTTCCGTAACAATTTTGTGGGAACCAATCACAAACTGACTTATCCACCTGGCGCGCTATTGGCGGGTTTACCACAATGACAATAGAGAAGCAACCAAGCAGCTTTTTGTTTACATTCAACAAGCCGGCCACCGAAGAGCAGCTACCCGTTGATGCCGCTGTCGCTGCTACGTCACCCGGATCGTTGGTCTGATTGGTTGAAGGACTATCCAATTGCGTACAGAGTCATTTGAACTATGCCTGTTGATCACGCCTCTTGTGCAGAGAAAATACAGAGCAGACTCCCCAGACCAATGTTCAATCTTAAAAGATTGAGCTTGGTCTGGTGATAGCCAGACTAACAACATAATGGAAACTGCTTACTCATGAATGTTTTAAAAGATGGGGAGAAATACCACAAGTAAAACAGCTAGGACATGGATTTAAATTGGCTCAGCAGTTTAGGCACAAACAGTCTTTACTGCAGAAGGAAATGAATGTATTTACTCATCAACAACAACATCTTTGTGTGTTCCTGTATATGTTTTGCCTGACTGTTGGCTGGCTTATTGGTCTGTTTCACATCTCCAGAAGACCAGCTAAAGTTCTGCCCACTCAAAGCCCCTCTTTGTCTCCTTCCTCCTGGAACTTTTGAGGACAACCTGCTCAGTGAGACATGACAAGGCAGGTTGTTGCAAGGGTGGGGGTGTGCAAACGCACGTTGCAGACATACCAGCAGTGTGAGTAACACGACTGACCAAGGTCAGTCAGAGTGACTCTCTACCTGCCTTTGGAGCTTACTGTAAGTCCTTTGGAAATGTGCCCTGTCTGTGTGAATATCATCACCTTTCCGCTGGCGGCCTATTCATAATTTCATTAATGTGATGAATTGTGGCCTCTGTTTCATAAGACAATCAGTCTTAGTTGGTGTGACAGCAGGAAAAGGCACAGACATTTTCACATGAGTCCCAAATTCTGTGCATGTTTGCGAAGCTCATTTAGCAATGCTAACAAAGAGGCTATTTTTTTTTTAAATTCCGGCAGAAAAACAAGATGCAGACTGGTCTCCTCTATTTTTCCCATTGGCCTTATTAAAAACACTGGGGCAGTCTGGGAAATGTTTCTCCCTTTCACATTGAGTATATTCACCATGGCCAAACAGTTGACTGTGTGTGAGGGCAAAGGTGAAAGGAGCACACTAGAAGCAAATTGCGTACACCTCCACCAAGAACTTTTTTCTCTCTCTTCTTCTTTTCTTCTTCTCACACAAACACACAGCACACTGCAAAAATGGAACACATGTGTTACCCTATTAAGATCATACTTATTTACACTTGGTGTCATGGTATGAAAACACAGGTTTCCACGTCCCTGATTGATGGAGAAGTGTCAAGAAAGACTGCTGTCCTGGAAATGGCACAGCTAATGTCAGGTTTGACTGGAGCAGGTATAAACTATGCACGTGCAGCTGTCAGCAGAGGTAGAGGGTGAGTAGGTCAGCGATGACGAAGCTTTTCAGTGGGTGCGCTGTTCTTATATCAGGATGGGCCCAGGGTTAGATAGGTGGAAGAGGTGGTAGACCTTGTCACCCCATGCTACAGTTCCCCTCAGCGCTATAAATCGTTTTAGGTTCTTGTTCACTGCCAGTGTCGTCGTTTTGATTTACTGTCCGAACTTTAACCTTTCTAGTCTCTCAGCAGACAGGTTGGAGTCGAGCCCGCTGCGTCGAGGAGTAAACCTCTATATATGGGCGCCCGCTCTACCAACTAAGCTAACCTGGTGCCCTGACATGAGACTTGAAAGCAAAAACATTCATGTCATCAACTTTTTGACTTAAAATCTCAGACAATACAAAATAAACAGTGACAGACAGGTCCTGCACACCTTGAATTATTGGGCCTGTGCGGTCTCAAACACTATTAACACAGCTGTGGAGGTACCAATGTTCAAATGATGTGTAATTTTAGCATTCTGAGACCTGAAAGACTTATCTTACAATTTGCTTATAAAAAGTTGTTCCTTGACTTGAGATTTGCTTTGATGAGACAGATAACCTCACTTGGATTTTCCCCCTAAAGACCCCCAAAACAGCTTTGCGAATCACTGTAGATTGAAGAGGATCAAATAATTGAAATGATGATACTTTATATGATGATATGAAAGATATTTGATCTGGTCCCTCTGCTCCTCCTCTGGACTTGTGTCATGACACCGTGTTTGTCTTGTGTGACTCAACATATAATTCAGTCGATGAAGCACTGCCATCAGTGCCCCTCACTTGTCAAGTCAAACCCTCGCTGTCATTCTCCAAGCAGTCCCACCCAATCTGGTTTCCACGGTAACTCTCTTTTGTAGCACCGTGTTGTGGAATCTCGGGAAGTGCTTCGTCAGAGTGTTGGTCTCTGCACAGCCGCCTGCTCTTTGCGACCTCTAACATTTGTCGTCAGCAGACCGGCAGATGCTCTTCACATCCTGTGCAGAAAATTCAGACTGAATCAGACTTGAGCGATGATGAGGAGTGCTGACAACATCAAATTCGGTTGCTCAACCGTTTTCCAGCCATTTGAAATGTGTGAAATTCTGCATAACTGCATATTTTCAGGCCTTTGAATGCATTGTGCAATATTCTGTTCCTATTTTAACTGGAGCTTTCAACTGGAGTCAGACAGACGGACGGACAGACTGATGTACGTAGGCCTACATACATACATGTTCCTATTGCTCCCATCATCTCACCCTCCAGCCTTCTAGTACATAAACCAGCCACCTCCAACTTTCTAACTTTCTGTCTTCTAAACCCGCTCAACTTTCTTTCCATCTCTCTATCACTTCACACATCCCCCCAAAACTCCCCAATTATTCCATCCAGCTGTGGCCATCTGGCTCTCACTCTCTCCAAGCTGCCGTCCACAGTTTGGTGAAGCTGGGGTGGAGAACCACACGTTAAAAACAAACTACATGTGTTAAAGCTTGGCACAAATCGTGCACTTTTGATTAGTGAGCTTTAGAGGTGGATTTTATTACATCTGGACAGAGCCAGGGCGTGCTGTTTTCCTGTTTCCAGTCCATACTAAAATAAGCTAACCAGCTGATGGTGCTAGCTTCATATTTAGCACACAAACATGAGTTTTATCTTTTCATCTTACTCTTGGCAGGAAAGTGAAAACGTTAATTAATTAATTAATTACTGTACAGCGTTAAAATCAACTTGAAGAAACATTTTGTTTAGGTAATCTATGCTTTTATTTTTGTCAAAAATACATACACTGCAGACTTTCCAAATCAACCTATAGCTTACAACTTCATTCCCATGCAAATGTAATGCAACTGTGACAGCAATAAGTAAATGTGTTTTGTTGTGGATTGTTTAACTCTAGTCATTTCCATCGTTGTTTTGAAATTAGTGGAAAATGATGCTCAACTGAAACCATAAATGAAACATTACATCATTTTAGAAAATCCTCTGCAGTAATGCCAGTTCCAGATTCAGGTCCAGATCAGATCAGGTTTTCACAAAACTAATCTTCAAAATACAAATCACTCACACTTAGGGTCAACAAAACAAATCACTGTGAACAACCAGAGTGGAGATCAATCTCTGTTGAATTCTGGATGTATGGAAAGCAGAGACAGATAAAGAAGAAGAGGTGAGGTGAATCACTTTGATATAAACCAGACAGCTTTCCAGAGCCCTCGACAGAGACAGCTCGTAAATCTCATAGCGAGACCAAACAGCCCAGGAAATTCAGTCATACCCCAAATACACCATTCTAGTAGGAACTGAATGTCTCTTTTGTTCACAAATATTTATACGTTCTTTTACACCGGTTCCTCCCAGATACAAGATAAGTGCACAATTCAGGGAAAATGTGAATATGGAAATTACACTTTCTAAAGTAAGATTCTGCAGCAGCTTGAAACGGTCCTGTGTTTTGATTCTCCACAGTTTGGCGCAGTTTCAAAAGTGGAAAGCATGTTGAGACTTTTTCCACACGGGAGAGATTGGTGACTCAGTTGGACTTTAAAAATGGATGAAGGAAAAAGGATAGTGTTTTGCTGTTTTCTTCC
The DNA here is from genome assembly GCA_023631565.1 of Gymnocephalus cernua. Taxonomy (NCBI): domain Eukaryota; kingdom Metazoa; phylum Chordata; class Actinopteri; order Perciformes; family Percidae; genus Gymnocephalus; species Gymnocephalus cernua. The sequence continues at coordinate 19,060,830 of CM042426.1, read as the reverse complement.
GTCTGTTTCCCCAAAACCAGCTGTGTAATATTTTAGCCCTCAGTTACGATCCATAAGCCCTGTGACGGGAATTGTTACATTGCAGTCACACACACAGTAGCAGCTCTCCAGACCAGAACTATGAGTAAGTTTAGTTGAACCAGCAGCTCCTGAATATGACCAAGGCAGCATGCTGTGGTCAGTTTTATTATGTTTTCCCCTTTTTGCACATTGCTTTTAAAAACATTTCCTTTATTGGTAGAGGAATTAACTTCCCACAAATTAAACCCACAGACCTGTGGTTGGTACCTATGACTAAACGACCCTCACATATGCTATGTGTGGACAGTCCAACCACAGCTTTTTTTCTAATCTATAAGATCCCAAGGTTTCAAAACAATACAATATGTTGTGTAATAACATGGTAAAGTGTATAAAATGTTGCACTACATTTCTGGATGTATCCATTAAATGCAAAGGTGCCGCCATAAAAATGACATGTTGAATGTGAATATTTTACTATCATTTTAAATGTTAAGCTAAAATTCAACTGTAAAGCACATTTACCCAAATTAGCTTTATACAGTATGTGATCAGTGTTAAAAGTGCAATTTGAGGTCACCTATGCCGAGATGTCGTCACTTTCATCTGGTTGACATTCAAAGACAAGAAAACAAGCTGTCTCTTTATGGAAGAGATAACAGTTGACTTTCTGGAAGTTTCTGGGGTTATAACACATTTTGTCAGTGCTGTATCATGTTTTGGGAATGCATCTTGCTCCTTTTTGTTTTGCCACTTTAATGTCACTGTATGAGAGTTACAATGTTTTTTTTATGCACATTGCAACGTTTATTATGCTAAAAAATTAATCTCAAAGAGCCCCAGAAAAGAATAGGCTATGATAAGATCACTATTTCTTAATATCTTGTGTGTGTCTAGGACTTAATTGGGTTTTTAGCGAGCTGTACTGTAGGCTACTTTATGGTGGTTTATAATTATGGTGGTTTGTCATTCTGATGTTCTGTGTTAACATTACGTTATTCTCTGCATTGCATCTCTCCAGCGAGTATCAAAGATCCTGGAGCCATCTCCCCTGATCTGATTTCTGATTTCATCTCTGAAAGGAACAGACTTCAGATGGTCATTAATCTTTATTATAACTTAATGTTTTTTTTTTCTTGTCTTGTGGTTTGTTGTCTTGAAAGTGAAGTGTCGAGTGTCAGTATTGCTCACGCCCGGGCGGGTCATCCAGAGCTTAAAGCCCTCCCCTTCAATAGGCTGCAGCGGGGTGTCCAGGTATAAAAGCAGCGCGCTCCCGTCTCCTCGGTCTGGTGCACCAGCTGCGAGGTGGCAGCTTGGAGCAGAGAGTAACGGATATTTAGATCTCTCCAAGCTAAACTTTAGCTCTGAACTCGCTTCTTCTGTATAACGTGCTTTGTTAACTAGTCTTTTTCTACTTTACCCTGAAATCATTAGTATTTTTTTTTTACAAAATGACTGGTGGTCCACTGACAGGGTTACTGCTGGCGCTGTGCGTAAGCAGCGCAGTCCACGGTTTGCCAAGGAAAGGCAAAACTAAACGACAAAGTGGCCAGTATCAGGTGTATCCTGTCCTCCATGACGCAGAGGCCGTTACTCCAGGTTGGTACAAGGACTTCCATTATAATCATCAAGTGTTCTTGAGTTAATTAACTCTCCTTAATGCGTGATAAGCCAAATCAAATGGTCATCTTACGGTGCAAATGTATAATAATCTCTGTGGGACATATATTCCTATGATTTCTAGTCGGCTGCGAGGACAACGGTCGCTCATACAGACAGAACGAGCAGTGGGAGAAACCCTACCGTGGTGGTAGTACACTGGTGTGCACCTGCAATGGAGCAGGAGGCATCAAATGTAAAAGTAAACCTGAAGGTCAGTTAGATAACCGGTTTGTAACAGAAATGTCTTAGCAGACCTGTTCTTCTCAGGCTCACTTTACACATCTGGATACGAGTGGAAACTTTTGGTTTGGAATAGTTGTCTCCCCCAATCCCTTGTTTCAGAACGTTTGCGTCAATACCAACAAGTAAAGTTACTTAAAAAAGTTGGAACATATTGAAATATCCACTTGTTAAATCGTCAGTGCGTCTTTACGCAGCAATACAAACTCGTAACCTTCAGGTTTTCCTCTGTTTTATTCCTCAGTGGAGGAGTCCTGTTATGATAAGTACAATGACCGGTCATACCGTGTTGGTGAAACCTACGAGAGACCAAAGGACGAGATGATATGGGACTGCACATGTATTGGTTCTGGTCGAGGCAAGATCACCTGCACCATTGCAAGTGAGTAACCTGAATATTAAACTGCATGCACTTCAAAAATCAGTATTAAGCATGGACAAATAGTTTAAAAAAGAAACCAACTTTATTGGTTTTTAATTAAATTTATTAAACGGAGTGTACTTTTCATGACATTCCTTGACACATCTTAGTAGGTTATTTTACTTATGTTCCCTGCTTCTTTCATTCACTGGAAAGATACAGCATCACCTCAGGATGTTGTAAATGTTTTACTTAAATAGTAATGACAGAATACAAAAGCTGAATGATGTGCCATAGTGCGTAGCCTATTAAGGACATATTTTGTAAGCCAATGCAACTTAGTACATTGTGTCCTTCACAGATCGTTGCCATGAAGGTGGGGTGTCTTATAAAATCGGGGACACTTGGCAAAGGCCTCATGACACCGCTGACTACATGCTAGAGTGTACGTGTCTTGGAAATGGCAAAGGAGAATGGACCTGCAAACCTGTGGGTGAGTACAGTTACCTCATACATTCAAACCTGCGGGGAAACTAAGTGGTCAACACTTTCCATATGAACTGTGGAATGCAGATAAATGTGAAATATCGACACACACACACACACACACACACACACACACACACACACACACACACACACACACACACACACACACACACACACACACACACACACACACACACACACACACACACACACACACTTAACAGACATTTCAGATTTCTCAGAAGCAAGACCGTGTTTGATAGCATTGTAAATATTTCACATGTTTGACAAAAAGTCCAGACGGACACGGTAAGTGTGTGAAAGAGCACGCCGCTCCTCTTTGCCCATATTACGCCACATCTATTGATTTTGACTTGATTTATTTCACCTGGAACCTTCTAGGGGGGATTTACACGCTGTAATTTCAAGCCAGATCTTAAATATAAACTGCACATGCAATACATCTTCGGCGTTTTCTGTGCAGCTGAGCGTTGCTACGACAGCAACGCTGCATCATCGTACGTCGTGGGGGAGACGTGGGAGAGACCGTACCAAGGCTGGATGATGCTTGACTGCACCTGTCTGGGAGAGGGAAATGGACGTATCACATGCACCTCAAGAAGTAAGAAGAGTATAAACAACGCACACTTGAACACACACTTTTGCATACTTCAGTAGCAGCTGTTGACCACTGTTGTTCTCCAACCAGACCGTTGCAACGATCAGGACGTCAGGAAGTCCTACCGTATCGGAAACACATGGACAAAGACGGACACAAGTGGACACATCCTGCAGTGTCAGTGCTTAGGAAACGGGCGTGGGGAGTGGAAGTGCGAGAGACACAACGCAGGCCGAAGTGAGACTCCTGCTCAAGTTACATTTTGCAAAAACTTTATTCTGATCTTCTCTGACATTCATCATTCTTTCAATCTGTTTGGTGGTATACAGCCCCAGGTGATGTCGTGTTGACCCCCACACATTCTCTGCAGCCCCCCATCGAGGGAACGTGCCGCACGGACTCTGGAGCCACCTACTACGACGGGCAGCGTTGGTTCAGAAGCCAGGGCAGCACGCAGATGCTCTGTACCTGTCTGGGCAACGGAGTCAGCTGTCAGGAGTGGGGTGAGTAAAAAAATGGGGGCATCTGTGAAGAAAAGAGGAATTATGATGATGAACTATATGGTCTGTTATGTTTCTAATTGGGTTTCCTTGACATTAAATAAGTCTCCGCTATAATTACCACTGTCTTGTTCTTCCCTCTCCTCTCCTCTGTGCAGAGGCCAGGAAGCAGACGTATGGTGGCAACTCTGACGGCCAGCCATGTTCATTCCCGTTCGTCTTCATGGGAAAGACCTACTACTCCTGCACCTCAGACGGACGCGCAGATGGCCAGCTCTGGTGCTCTACATCCCCAGACTATGAGAAGCAGTACTCTTTCTGTACTGAGAAGAATGGTGAGACTCAGGCACAGTGATGTAAACCTGGACTTTACCACTTTATTGATTTGTTGGTTTTGTGGATATATTGGGCTGGTGTTGACCTTTTATTAAATCAAGCCGTTTGCCCATCAATGTCATCCACCACCAATTTATTGAAGATTCCCTCTCAAGTGTCTTACCTCTAAATAGTCAACAACCTGCAATGGAATGTTATTTAACAATTTTATAATTGACTTGTTCATTTGTGTTTTGATGTTAATTCATGTATGTATCAAGAATTCCCTCTCTGGGATTCTTGGATATTTGTGAATTTTGGCATCAACGTTTTTTAAAGATACAGGACATTTGTGCAAATATTGGCAAATCTATCACAGTCCCTAAACTCTTAAGAAGACATGTTCTGGTAGCATGGTGATATGAACAGTGTCTCTGTCTCTATTCCAGCCATTGTGGCAACACGAGGTGGAAACTCCAACGGCGGCCTGTGCCACTTCCCCTTCCTCTACAGTGGCCGTAACTACACCGACTGTACCTCTGACGGGCGGCGTGATGGCATGAGGTGGTGTGGCACCACTCACGACTACGACACAGAGCAGCGCTATGGATTTTGCCCCATGGCTGGTAAGTGTGTGTGTGTGTGCTGCTTTGTTTGTTCCACACCATGCATTTACTTTGAAACTTAACAGTTAAATGTTAAATAGCATCAAGTAATTGAAGAGATTGAAGAAATGACAGAAAACATAAACAAATCCAAAAAACAAAAAAACTTTCTTTATTGTTTCTAAAATGTAGCATTTTAAGCAGTTTTGCTCATTTGATGAACTGTATATAGTCGCATCACTGTGTGCAATGTTTTTGATATCTTAAAGGTGCTGTAGGTAGGATTGGGAAGATCCAGGACTTAGCCAAAGAATGTGAACATCTACAACTTCTCAGTCCCTCCCCCCTTTCTGCTAAAGCCCAAACGGTCTCCTAAGCCCCTCCCCCCACAAGGGAGAATGAATGCGTGTGCCTGAGCAGTGATTGACACGCAGTTAGACATAGTCATATCTGTACGGTAAATATGAAGCTACAACTAGGAGACGGTTAGCTTAGCATGAAGACTGGACATGGGGAAACAGCTAGCCCGGCTCTGTTCAAAGGTTAAACAATCCGTCTACCTCAACCTACAGAACGAGAAAGCGAAAGATGAAAGTTATTCAAATGCTTAACTAACATGCTATAGATATATTTTCTTTGTAGAGGATGTAATTACACTAACTTCTTTGGTCTTTATCTCATCTTGTCACAGATGCTAATGACAGTTTGGTGGCATGGCTCACTTGTAGACAATTGGGAACTAATTATGTTCATGGGAGAGTAATGACTTGGTCAAGGCTCTTACATTTACAGCATTTCATCACATACAGTATAGAGTCATGCCACTGTGCTAAATGGACCAAGGAGAATTCCCAGTTCTAACACACTTAGTACTGTTTGTTTTTATTTATTTATTTTACTTTCTTTCTTTATAAAGCCCATGAGGAGTTATGTACCACCAGTGAAGGAGTGATGCACCGTGTAGGCGACAAGTGGGACAAACGCCATGATGTCCTAGGTCATATGATGGAGTGCACATGTCTGGGAAACGGCCGTGGGGAGTGGAGCTGTGTTGCTCACTCACAGCTGCGAGGTCAGAGAGCTAACTCCATTTTGAACAACACAGTTAAAGTTGTCTTGAAGCATAAAGGTTTTATGTTGAATTCACTCATTTTATTTTTTTACATGTCCAGATCAGTGTATTGTTGATGGCTTGTCCTATGAAGTAAACCAGGAATTTACCAAGCGCCACGACGAGGGCTACATGATGAACTGCACCTGCTTTGGACAGGGACGTGGGCGCTGGAAGTGTGACGCTACTGGTGCGTTCATGGCTCATTAGCTCAGCTGTTGGAGGATTAAAATACTAATGCACTTTTCATCTGAAAATTACAACCCCACCCTTCTCTGTCCCATCCAATCTCTGTTGTTTGCTTCTGTTTTCTGCAAATAGATCAGTGTCAGGAGCCACAAACCAAGGCGTTCTATCAGATTGGAGAAACATGGGAGAAAGTCATCCATGGCATCCACTACCGCTGTTATTGCTATGGCAACGGCGTTGGAGAGTTGAGATGTGAACCTCAGCAGACCTACCAAGGTAGGGAAAAATAATCGTCCCAACATCATCAGTTGAAAACTGCTATCCACTTCAGTTGGTTTACAGATCGGTTTCTGCAGAGTCCTCGTGGTCAATATTTGAATATGGTGGTTTAAGTTTATTCATCACATACATCACTTATTGGTGTATTCATAGTCATCAGTCATAATTCACAGACCTGATACATGTATATTACGATATAGACTTTCACATTTATATGTGATGTCCATTACGATAAACGTTCATAAATCCTAGAAAAAAACACACTTCTTCTTCAGATATTCCTTGTAATCATTGTGTTTGCTTCAGAATGATCAGAAGGTGATAACAGGAAGTTAGCGAGTCCAAACAGGAACTGCAAATAACTAATTGGTCCCATTTGGGGATTCGGCATGACCTTTCATGGTGCAAATTTGCTAAAATGCAAACAAATATAGGAAATCTGCAATCAGATTTCAGCATCATTTTCTAATTTGTGGAGTGGACAATCCATTCGATATATAATTGTGATATCTTTGGCTTGTCTGAGGCTCAATCATGGGATGAGCGATTTAAATCCCTAAACCCTTGCACAAGATAACATGCATATTATTAAATAGGATTATTTATTTGTATTAATTACTTGGGAAGTGTTAATTCCTCCAATGCCTCTTTGTCCTTTCCTGCAGCTTTTCCCACTGAGTCAGACAGCTGTGTGTGCTTAATTTGTGTTTGCTTTACTTATTTAACCCTCCTACGTTATTGACCTCCTTCCTCTCACCTACCCCTAACCTTCCATCACACGTCACTGGAATGAAAAGTTCACTTGCCAGGTTAGTGGAGGTAAGCGGGGGTTTGTCGTTTTTCTTGACTTTGAAGTCTGGCAAATGGAGAAGTGCTTGCCAGTCGCATCACCTCTGTCATACCCCTTGGTCTTTGTAGTTTGAGAGGTTTTTCCTTCCCCCGCCTGGTGTTGTTGTGCTGACCTGCTGAGGGGAAAGGGATGCTGGGCTGGGAGGGTAGGGAAGGGAGGCGCTTATACACACTTCCTGCCAATATCTCTTTCTTGTTGGGTAAAAGTTGCTTAATGTGGTACTTTGTACTGCAGCACATTGTGTGTCCTGAATGAAACATTGACCTAAACACTTAATGTTGCAACATTTATCTTACCATGATCAATGGTGTGTGTAGAGCACGTTAGCTCGATAAACTGGGATGAATATAGTATACTGGTGTTATGTCAGACTCTAAGATGTCAGCGGGTGTATGAGCTGGTTTAGCACCGTCTGGTGGTTTGGTTCTGTCCCAAAACAATGAATCTGTCTGACAGAGCCTCACCAAAAAGTAGCCAACTTTCACCCACACTCTCTACAGGTAACACTGTTATATGTTTTTGACAACGTGAGTCTTTTTCTCATCGGTAATAGCAGCTTTGTTCTGTGTCTCTCCTACTCTCTCCTGATGTCTTCCCCTAAATCTTTTCCTACACCCACTGCTCTAACTCCTCAGATGGCCACAGACCTGTCCAGGTGATCATAACAGAGGCAGGAAAACAGCCAGACTCCCACCCCATTCAGTGGAACCCTCCTTCATCTGTTCAAATTACCCAGTACATCCTCAAATGGAGAATTGTAAGTCACCCTTTTGGTTCAGGTTAGAAATTGCCTTTGTAAACGCAAATGAGCTCTTTTTTTTTTGTCTGTTAAAGGTTGTTTTAAATTTGCTGACCACTAGCATACTTGAAAGTGAGTAAACAGTCAAGTGCTTTTGGTAATGTTGACTGAAGTTTGAACATGGACAAACAAGGTGATTAGAGGGTACATGAACTCCCATTTACAGTCTGCATACATAAACACATTGGACTCCAAGGAAATATTCCCCGTCCTGTGATTTCTTTTCTCACATATCTTTTTTTCTTTGAAGACCCCAAAGCCTGACAAGCTGGTTGAAATGTTTATGAAGCTTTAGTTAAAGTCAAAAACGTTTTCTCTGAAGGAGTTTGTGTATTTTGGGTCAGGCCCTCTTGCTGAGTAAGTTTGTAGTTTTCCAAAAGCCAGTCTAAATGCAGGATGTGGCAGTAAACAGGTCTGAGCCAGAGTCCAGTCCAAAATATACTTAGACCATGCAAAGTCTTAATTTTTTGATTCCATTCCATTAATGATTCCAGTATATTCTCTCAAATGTTCACATATTTGTATTTAATTCCATATCATGTCTGTGCTGTCAGAATTGTTCATTACTTTTAAGATTTATTTTTGCCATCAAGAGTTTAGAAATCAGATTATCCAGTTGAGAAAACAATCTCACCACGAGGTCCATTTAGTAGCCGTTCTGGAACTTTTAATCATATAGCATGCTCTTCATCAGCAGATGGAGTTTTCCTAGTTGAAATATATGTTGTAGATTTCTTTACTGAGCATTTTAAATATTCTTGTCCATTTTGTATGCTTGTCCACTCTTCAATGTAAGCTTTTTGTCATAAAAACTTGACCTATAACCTATAAACTTTTGATCTTTTCACCCCTACTTGTAGAAAAATGCCCGTGCGCCCTGGAGGGAGGTCACAGTCCCCGGCCACCTCAACTCCTACACCATCAGTGGGCTGCGTCCAGGCATCACCTATGAGGGCCAGCTGATCAGCATCCTGCGCTACGGACGTCGCGAGGTCACACGCTTCGATTTCACCACTACCGATGGTTCCTGTGAGTAGACTTGAGCAGTAACAGTTCCTCAATGCCACACATCTAAATAGATGTTTTACAGGAACATTATATCCCTTTATCTCTCAAGTGGATACATCAGAGGGAGAGACGACCCAAATTGCTCCAGAGGTGGACACTTCTGAGTCGGTGACAGAAATCACCTCAAACAGCTTTGTTGTGTCCTGGACATCAGCCTCTGCTACCATCTCTGGCTTCAGGGTGGAGTATGAGCTCAGCGAGGAAGGGGCCAAATCAAAAGTCCTGGGTGAGAGCCTCCATACCTCCGTAATGTCACATGCAAATAATTGAATGCATTGATTAATTGGGTAGATTTTCTGTTGAGGTTCTAAATGATGTATCTCAGGTTAAATGTGATTAACATAAATTCCAGTATGAGTAGGCAATACGGATTAAATCCTCTATCAGTGGCACATGGCAAACACATGGCATAATTATACTGTAATAAATACATAAAACGGATATACTGGTATGTGTATTAACTATTTTTGAATCGGCTTCTCCAGATGTTCCTCGTACAACCAACTCTGTCACTATCGCGGACCTCCTGCCAGGACGCAGATACAACGTCAACGTCTACGAGCTCCCAGATCAGGGAAAGCCAAACCTCATTCTGACTACGTCCCAGACTACAGGTGGGAGAATCCCTCTCCTCCTCTTTGTCATGAAAATATGATCAAGATTATGCAAATGTCATACATTTTTACACAAAATATTAACGTGACTGATTTCCATTCTTTTCCTTCCACCAGCTCCTGATGCCCCTTCTCAGCATGCAGTCGATGAGGTGGGTGAGTCCTCCATCCGAATCAGCTGGTCCAGGCCTCAGGCTCCTATTACTGGTAAGGAACTTGTTACAGTATGTGTGTTTATATGTGATTTTAGAAAGTTCTTGATATAAAGATTAATTTATTCTGTTTTGTGCTGCCAGGTTACCGCGTGTTGTACACACCTTCATTGGAAGGCAGCAGCACTGAGCTGAACCTGCCAGACTCGGAGACCTCAGTGACCCTGGTTGACCTGCGCCCCGGGCTCCTTTACAACATCAGCATCTACGCTGTGGAGGAGAACCAGGAGAGTGAGCCTGTGTTTGTACAAGTCAACACCGCCGGATCCCCTCATCCAGGTGCACATTTTTAAACAGATACGATATCTTTCAGTTAATAAAGATGCTGGAATTTATGAAAACATAACTTTAGCCAATAAGAGTTTTTTTTTATTTTATTAAAACATTCACAATGTGTTATACTATTCTTTAAATGGTAAATTATTCTGTTTATATACATTTTTGTCTTTTGGCTGCAAGTGAAAACTGAGCAGACTACGTTTGTACTCACAGCTGAAGATTCCTTTTAGGGCCAGGCAGCTTTACGAGGGGCTTTTCAGTGTTTGGGAAAAACAATGCCTTGTCAAAATATGCTTTTACAACCATAGCTATACACCATGGTGATATCTTCTTATCTTCATCTTAGTCTGTCATGGCCCCTGAATGACCTCTAATTTAATCCATTGTGGGTTTCAGAAACAGACACCTGTTCAGACGTAGTTAAAGTACTTATGAAAGCAATCATGCATGTACAGCCCACACCCTCACAGAGGCACAGACACTTAATAAATCCACGGTATATCTTAAATTGGATTCCCATTTCTGACTCTCTCCTCCTTGCGCCTGGCAGGGCAAAATTTACTAGTGCTCGAAAAACAAAACCAGATGCTGTTAGAATGGCTCTGAATTTCTTTTAACCCATGTCTGGTTTGGCATTCTCTCATATTTTCTGCTTTATCTGTGCCATTTTTGAGATCTGTAAATTGTTAAAAGCCTTTTATTGCATTTTACTATACTTAGCATTTTAGGTTAGAGTACAGTACATACACAACTATTAAATAGGTGAGAGTTTTTGGTAAACACAGTTATGTTTACATTCTCCAAACAAAATGACGACTTGTAAAGAAATTGCTCTGTAGTGTTACTAGCTGTCAAGACTGATTCTGACTATATGGCTTGTCAATCAATCTACCACTTTCTGTCCACAGAGGAGGTCCCGGCACCCACAGACCTGCAGTTTTACGAGGTTTCAGATATGAAGATCACCATCACCTGGACCGGTCCACCCAGCGAGGTGACCGCTTACAAGGTGCACTTCACCCCCGTTGGTCCTGACGGCACTGAGACGAGGCTCCTGCAGCTGCCCATCTCACCCAATGCCTATGCTGACATTACCCACTTGCAGCCGGGCACACTGTACCGCTTCTACATCCACGCCATAAATGGGGGAGTGGAAAGCAAGCCGCTTGTGGGACAAAAGTCTACAAGTAAGTATCACCGTGGACATAAGAACCCAAGTTAGGCACAGAGGGATTACAATTACGACACAAGATGAGAGATTTTCTGCCTTACATGTGTTATATTTTCTATCCCTTCCAGAACCTGATTCGCCCAGCGATGTGCGTTTCACTGACATCGGCCCCGACAGTGCATTGGTTATCTGGGAGGCTCCCCGCGCCATCGTCAGTGGCTACCGTCTCTTTCTGAGCATCGAGGGCTCCAGCCCCATCGAGAAGAGGATCCCTGGCAGGGTCACCCAGTACCCTTTGAGGAATTTACGTCCAGACACCCAGTACACTGCCACCATGCACTCTGAGCTGGACAATACTCTCAGCGAGGGCGTCACTACATATTTCACCACCAGTCAGTATAAAGAGAAACACAACATCTGCAGAGGGTGGAATACATTTTTGCAAGGGAATTTAATTTATTTCTTCCTCATTCTGACATTCTCCCAGGTCCCCAGATGGGAAATGCTCCAGCTTTCAGCACTGAGGTCACTGATACATCTATCATCATCAGCTGGATACCTGTCCGGAGGTTCAGCTACAAGGTAGACACCTGCATCTTCTCATTACATAACAAAAAGTATATCATCTAGAGGAAGAACTGTTCATAGTCAAACAGAATTAAAGCTGTTCTAATCAATATTTGATCAAATCACTATGTGTAATGTGAAAGGGGTTACTCATAGTGACAGCATCAACTGTTTAAGGTGACATGTGTCAATGTTGTGTTTACAGCTTGTTGCGCTGCCCCCGGGTGGCCAATAAAATCACTTAATGCAGATGTCTTTGCTGCGGTATATTTTAAGGGTATTTTCTAGGTTTCTGATCTCTGCTTGTCTGCCTCCTTCTCCCCAGCTGTCTGTGCTCCCCAGCCAGGAAGGCGAGTCTCCCAGAGAAGAGACCTCTGACTCTGGACGTATCGATATCCCCGGTCTGATTCCTGGAACTCAGTACACCTACAGCGTTCAGCCCATGTTCGGCGGACGCAACCGTGGAAACCCCATCACCCGCAATGTTGTCACTTGTGCGTATCCAATTCACTTTATTTGAAGAAAAAAAAACACTATAAACACTATAAAATAAGTTGTATATCTGATCACCAGCTTTATTTAATACTGCTGTGAGCCCACATAGCGCAGTTCCAACCATTCGGCATGAGTTAAGAACGGCTGCATCGAATTAAGTTTGTCATGGTTATGTTATGATCTGCTTTCCTCTCCTCGCAGCCCTGTCTTCTCCCACTGACCTCCGAGTAGAGTCCAACACTGTCACAGGAGATCTCACTGTCTACTGGGTAGCTTCCAAAACACCAGGTAAATATTGACTGTGCTCCCCACGCACTGCCTCTAGTCTAGCCTTTGAATGGTATTTTTTTTCACAAGGACAAATGTCTCTTCCCGGTATTTCCTTTTGACTCATACATTGCAAGAACCTCTTGACATTACCTCCTCCATATTTGTCATGTTCCCCCTCTCTGCAGGCATCACAGGCTACAGAGTGACAAGCACGCCGACCAACGGCCAGCGGGGAAACACCCTGGAAGAGTTAGTCGGACCTGATCAAACCGCATGCTCGCTAGAGAACCTGAATCTGGGAGTGGAGTACAACATCAGTGTCTTCACTAACAAGGGTCATTTGGAAAGTGTGCCTGTGTCCACAATTGTCACACCAGGTAGGAGCCACCAGGAAAGCATTCACAGAAGTTAATAGGCATCAAACACCCAACTTGGTCCACAGAAAAGACCAGTGTGTCTATGTTAGAGAGGAGAAAAAGAGATAATTTGCTGTCATCACAGTATTATTTTAATTATTCACACCCTTACAATGTATTCCTTTTCATGCCGGAACATTTTCTATATGAATACATCTTTTTGAATTTGGTGTTGAAAAAAAGACAAGCTGGGTGCCCGGATAGCTCAGTTGGTAGAGAGGGCGCCCATATATAGAGGTTTACACCTCAACGCAGCGGGCCCGGGTTCGACTCAGACCTGCGGCCCTTTGCTGCATGTCATTCCCTTCTCTCTCTCCCCTCCATGTCTTCAGCTGTCCTGTCAAATAAAGGCCTAAAAGTGCCCAAAATGATGAAAAAAAGAAGAAGCTTTCGGGCCTTCATGAAGCTGCATTGATGGATTTTTGACCACTAGGAAGCAGAATAACTTCAAAACATAGTTGCATAGATAATGAGCATCATTCCTCAATGCCAGAGTGACTCGCTGAGCAAATTCAAATTGTGCTCTCGCGAGAACTCTGGATTTCCAGGGTAGTTGTGGCTAATGGGTTAGCAGAAGAAAATCCTACTTGCACATTCAGGAGACATAGATCAACATTTTCATCTCTTTGATTTGCTACCTGAATATTTAAGAATGACATTAAATACTTATGGTTCTTTGAGCTCTGTTTTGGTCTCCATCAACTCAATGGCCAGCCCCTGTTTAATGCATCTTTAATTATCATAACTTACTACTAACATGATCAATGTCTGGCATACCATGCATGGCAGTCATGTTTTTGTAATTGGGATAGTGAATTATTATTCTTTTGAGCATGCCTAGAATGGTATTGTAAATCACTGCTTTAATTATAAAGTAAATTGTCATTGTCAAATTCAATCATTTGTAATGATCTCTATCTAGCATGGCTACTGTTACACTTCAGATCTCTGACTGCTTTATTGGGAATGAAATGAATGTTTTTGGTAATTATTATGGCTATTGGGTCTTTCTGTCTCTCTAATTTAACTTGCTTTGCAACTGGCCTAACCCTTTCAGAAATCCCCACACCAAGTCACATTGACTTTGTCGACATTACTGACACCACCATCGGCCTGCGCTGGATCCCTCTGAACTATTTAACCATTATTGGTTACCGGATAATGGTAGTAACGTCAGGCGAGAACATGCCAATTTTTCAAGATATGGTGGAGGCATCTGCTGGTTATTACACGATTCGTGGTCTGGAGCCGGGCGTGGACTATGACATCAGTATCTTCACTGTTACAGAGGATGGGGAAAGCGAGCCGACCACACACACAAAGCAAACACAAGCTGGTGATTTAATCTTTCACTCCATCCGTGGGAAGGGCTTGGGTTTTGATCTAAGAGAATTGATGAAGGCACATTACCAGCTTTTTATTCCCGCACATGATAAACTCAAACACTACAGTACATTTTAGAAATGTATCACGTTAATGATATTGTCTTCATGCCATTGTAAATCTGCTTTTATTTAATTAACCTCTTTGTTTTTCCTGTGTTAGCTATAACCTTTAACCCCTCATTCTTACAGCCATTCCAGCTCCCACCAACCTGCAGTTTAGAGGGGTGGGTCCTGACCACATAAGGGTGACATGGACAGTCCCTCATGTTGCCACACCAAGCGACATCTCTCGGTTTGTCATCCGTTACCACCCTGTAGCAACAGACGATGACATCAAGGAGGTTAATGTCGGCGGAGCCACCAACACCTTCGTGCTGGAGAGTAAGACGACATAAAGATTGTGTCTGTTTAAAAGTGTCTGACAGAAAGCTGGATTTAAAGTCCAGATTAGTTTTTTTGTTTTTTTTGCAGTGCATTAAGTCATTCTAACTATACTTTTCCATTTCCATATAGACCTGCTGCCCAACACTGAGTATCGTATCAGTGTTGTGTGTGTGTACGGTGAACGAGTAAGTGAACCAGCCACAGGGACTCAGAGGACAAGTGAGTATGACAATGGTTTCCCAAGGGGGGCAAGGGTGCCGCAAGACTTTTTCTTGTTTATAATTTCATGTTCATTGTTTCATCGCTTATAAAAGGCAATAATATTTAAATTAACCGTTTTATTTTCAAACATAAAAACCGACAGAAGAAGCAATAAACATTAAATCAGCAAATCACTGCATTAAAGCCCCTCTTAGATATGCAATTATGCGGCAGTTAAGATTTAGTGACATGACTGCTCTGCTCTTGTCATTAAAACACAATCACTCTGAAGTGGTTTTAAAAAGGTTTGGGAGCCACTGGATTACGACAGTCCAAGTCAACATTATACTAATTTTTGAAATGGATAATAGCGTTGCCCTGCAATTTTGTAATTGCCGTTGTCATTGCATGTAATTAAAAATCTTTCTTTTACACCTCCGTCCACCTTTCGTGCAGCTCTTGACTCCCCCACTGGCTTGGACTTCTCCGATATTCGCACCAACTCCTTCACCACTCATTGGGTGGCTCCGACTGCTGCCATAACCGGCTACCGCCTCCGCTTTCAGAAGACGAGCGGCGGGCGGCCGAAAGACGAGAGGCTGCCCCCAACCAGGAACTACTTCACTTTAACTGGACTGACACCAGAGACGGAGTATCTGATATATGTGTATGCTGTCAGCAACAATCAGGAGAGTCAGCCTCTGACTGGCACACAGGCCACCAGTGAGTTGCTCTACTGGTTTCTACTATAACCTCTCTTTTTCTTAAGTGACACTATCAGCTAAATCTTACTTTTTATAGCATTTCTTTTTATATTAATGCACCTCTTTCCTCTCCTCTTCTAATCCTCTCCAGTCTCCGATGCTCCCACTGACCTGGAGGTAACATCGTCCACCCCGTCCAGCATCACCATTCGCTGGGACGCCCCCTCTGTCACAGTGAAGAACTACAGGATCACCTATGGAGGCACAAGTGTGTACATGTGTTTTAAGTCACAGTTTCCTCGAAACCTCAACCATTTTTGGTGTGTAACACTCTAGCCCTTCTTCACTCTCCCCTTCTAGGTGGCGAGGCTCCTCAAGAGTTCACAATCCCAGGCACACAGACCACCGCCACCATCACCGGTCTGAAGCCCGGTACTGACTACACCATCACAGTCTATGCGGTTACTGGAAGAGGGGACAGCCCTTCCTCCAACACCCCGGTCTACATCACGCACAAGACTGGTACATCAACGTGAAAAAATCTGTCCCTGGAAAAAATAAATGTTGAGGGGTAAACTGAATCTAAAACTTAAGTTATGTGTCCATCTCTCCTTTAGATACTGAGTCCCCCACAGAAATGAAACTGACGGATGTCAGTGACAATGCCATCACAGTGCGCTGGTCTCCTGCTCAGGGACCAATCAGAGGCTACAGAATCACCAGTGTCCCTAAGAATGGCTTGGGACCCTCCTACTCTGAGGTGGTGGCCCCTGGTAAGTTAGGCCAGGGAAAGAAAAAAAAAAAAAGAACCAGGCTCAAATCTTAATGATATATTCTAATATTTTTTCCAAAATGATATCCTTGTCTCATTGGCTCCTTTTCTGCCCCTCTATTACAGATCAGACTGAGATGACGTTCACAGGTCTGATGCCCACTGTTGAGTATGTCGTAAGTGTCTATGCCCTGGGCAATGATGGACAACCCTCTTCCCCCTTGGTGGAGAATGCTATCACTGGTTAGTTTAACTCTTCAACTAAGCATTGTTTTGGCACAAGTGATGCAAGTTACTCTCTGTTAGCGTTATGCAGTGGGTTTACGTGCACTTAAGTAACCGTGTTACAGGCCTCTCCTTTATGTTTGTGATTTTTTAACATCATGTTAACCTGGTTTTCCTAATCAGAGTAGGGAAACTTCCCTCAGCTAGAAGAAGCCATGTATATACAATTTTTTTCTGATGCTTGATTCTCCTCTCAAACATTTATTTTGGCTTTGTTTGTTGACAAATTCCACTGTATTACTTTGCAGTAGTGTGAAATACAGTATGTATATGTGGCATGATATGCAAACAGTAGTTATATACTTGCGTTTACTAGACAAAACAGTTCCAGGGGAGCGCTCAGAGGATGGTTGGATGGTTCATACTTCCTATTTTGCATGCTGTTATGGCTCAAAATGATTTCAAGTTAATTTTGTATTATTACTATAGTATCTATCAATTCAAATACAATTCAATATGCTTTACAGCAAAGGTTTGCTGCTGTTCATATTCACAAACTGGCTGCTAATTGGCAGATCTCTTTTTTAACGTCTGTTTATTGCCATTTAAGAGAACACAACAGGAAATACTGTATACAAATTATATAAAATGTTACAAAAAAGTTATACATTTACTTACACAGACACAAAAAACAATAGGTCCTGTAAAAAATAATAAATGAAATAAAAGTAGTTATTGTAGCCAAGAGTTAAGCTAAGAGCCAAGAAGATAATTATTGCCTAACCTCTATGGTTGCCTAGTCTTATGACATGTCTCACTGGAACCAGATAATGCAAATCTGAGTTTTAGGTGCTGCATTACATCTTCAATTGACAGATCTCTGACCAGGAGTCCTGCCACCTCAGCCAAAGTTCATTCTTGAATATTTTTACCAGAGTAACCTCAAACAAATGAGACAAAATAAATCTGGTGTCGCTTTTAAGATTTAGAAGTAAATGTACTTTAATCAAAAACAAAATAAACAACAATCTTCCTCCTCTTCTGCAGCTATGGACGGTCCCAAGGACCTGACCTTCTCTGAAATCGACTCCACCTCCATGCGCATTACTTGGGACAGTCCAGACGGCACGGTGACATCATACCGCGTCCTGTACTCCAGCGCAGAGGAGAGCGAGATGGAGCTGCGTCCTGCACCCAGAGGTGACCAGGACACTGTGGTGCTGAGAGGCCTTCGCCCCGGGACAGAGTACACCGTTAAAGTCATCGCCTTCCATGACCGCACACCCAGCACGCCGTTGGTGGGAACCCAGGCCACAGGTAGAAATACATATAAATGAAGTCATGAATGTGATAGATGTGTTCTATTTTCCCCGACTTCATTTCTAAATGTGTTTTTGCTGCCTCAGTGATCCCTGCTCCGACCAGCCTGGTGATCTCAGAGGTCGGTCCCTCCACCTTCACTGTATCATGGCGAGCCCCCAATGCACGCCTGTCAGGCTACCGCGTGGTCGTCAACCCCAAGAACATCAATGGCCCAACCAAAGAGATGAACCTTGCTCCGGACACCACACGTGTCGTCGTACCAGGGCTCATGGTAACGAACGTTCTTGTGTCATTATTTACATGGATGTATAGTCAGTCAGTGAGTAAATATCCGTATGTATGTCTGTGCATCGTAGGTGGCAACCACCTATCAGATATATGTCTACGCTCTGAAGAACTCTGTCACCAGCAGACCGCTAGAGGGCGAGATGACCACACTGGAAGGTAACTGGCTGCACCATAAATTAATACATTTCCACTCCCCACCAGTTATTATCCACTGCTCTGTTTTATGTCCGTTTCCTTTCTTCCTCAATGCAGAAGTAAGTCCTCCTCGACGTGTGCGTATCTTTGATGTGAAGGATTCTTCCATCACACTGACCTGGCGCTCAAAAGTGGAAACCATCACTGGTTTCCTCATCAATGCCACGCCACTCAGTGGCTCGCACCCTACCATCAGCAGAAACATCCCAGGAGAAACAAACACCTACACTCTGACAGGTACACCACACCTTTCTGCTAAAATAGACCTTTTAAAAAGGTGGAAATGGTTTATAGATGTAAGTTTTAGAAGTGTGATTTCACTGTTTATTGTTATGTTTTTCTAAGGTCTGCAGCCAGGCACCAGGTACACTATTAACCTGTATACTCTGAACGGCAACACAAGGAGCGCCCCATTTACTCTCACCACAGAAACAGGTACTACGCAAATCTGAGTCTGATCATTGCCGTTTTGTGAGCACATTTCATTATGTGAACTTAAGTTTAAATCTTTTCCATATCCAGAAATGTAGTTGCTGGTGTTTAATCTCTATCATTATACAGTATATAATGTATGTACAGTGCTATGTGAATACAAGCAATGTAAAGGGACAACGAGAGAGACATGGAAACAAATAAGCTACACAATGCTTTATTTAAATGCAGCCACAGTAAATGCACCTATTCTGTGGCTCCAGAGGTATCTGCACAGAATTGCCTCAAGTGATGTCACTTCAGTCTGTGTCAGTTGGGGCTGAATACTTCAAAATTGTAAATAAAATCTGTTTAAAATCTGTTTGTGGAGTTAGAAAGAAGTGAGTTTACCATACCATGATAGCTCCTCATCTCTGATTGAGGCTAAATTAGCTGCTACTAGCATAACACTCGGCTGTTGAGTTGCATTGTGGGTAATGTAGGTGCCAGGCTTTGACAAGGATAAAGTAGTTATGGAATAGAAAAGATATCTCTGGTTTTGTCGCATCATTTCATTTATTTATTTTTTTAACTTTCCCTCCTCCAACAATGTTATAGCAGTGCACTGCTAAATCGGTGGAGTACTCTTTTAAGTCAGGTCTTAAGAACCAAATTGAAATGACGTGCAGCTATAGCACTGGACTAATACCACAACTGCACACAAAGACACAAGCAATAAGATGGTCTAACATGACATTTTTCTTCATAGCTGAACCAGTGCTCCAGGCTCCCACCAACCTCCAGTTCACATCTTTGACCCCGACCTCCATCTCCTTCACGTGGCAGCCACCTGCCACAACCATCACAGGATACTACGTCACCTACGAGGAATCAGGAGGAGCACCACGACAGCTCACCCCACAACCCCACGCCGGCCAAACCTACGCCACCATATCTGGTATGTGCTTGTCAACCAGTCCATTGTCACTACAAACAATATTGCCACTGCAGATATTGTATAGGGCATATTTGCCAGTAAGATAATACATATATTTTTAATTTCCATTTTGATTGAATTTGTTGTTTTAGATTTAGGAGAAGCTTCACACAGGCTCCTCTGATTAGATCATTCTCTTACATTTACAAACATGAGTCAGGTGCAATCTACAAATTCCCCTATATGATCATTATTCCTCTCCTCAGGCCTGAGACCAGCCACAGAGTACATCATTAAGATCATTGCCTACCAGAACACACAGAGGAGCACACCTCTGGTTGGCAAAATCAGGACTCGTGAGTATTTTTGAAACTTCTGCACTGTACAGTGACAAATGTGATGGTGAAGGTGATGCATTTGAATTATGTAATGAATTGCGAAAATTCTTATTAGTTATGGGTAAACATCCTATAAAATGTAAGGGTTTGAATGGCAGCTTTAATCTGCTTAGCTGAATCACCGTGTTTTGCTGCAACATCTGAGGCCTTGAAATAAACTGTGCAGTCAATCAGCGTTAGTTCTCCTAAAACAATAATACCCCTTTTTATTTTGAATGCCTCCAGGAATGCCATTCAAAATATCTTGTGTGTTTGTAATACTGCATTATGCCGTGAAGTAGTACCTCAGCAATGCTGTATCTGCGCCCCCTCCTGTTGGCTGAGATATGTTACTACACCTCTGCTTTACATGCCCCCTCATCTAACCTGCTTGCTTCCCTAACCCCGTCTCTCCCGCCCAGAATCAGAGTCCTTGCTTCCTCTGCCTCTGCCCAACCGCCCTGGAGGTGATGATAGGCTGGATGTGCCTGATCCTGACTTTGACAACAAAGTCCAGGTAGTTGGCAACAATGGCCAGGATGGGAGTGGTGGCCAAAGCCAGACTGTGGAGTACACAGAGTACAACAACAACAACGGAGACAACAGATATAATGGCAACCCACAGTCTCCCAATGGGCAAGTTCGTGAGCCCCTGGTCTTTGTGCCCCTTCCTGATGCAGAGGGCCGCAGACTGCCCATCCTGAAGCTGAACGTGCCCATCGGCTCCACATTTGGTAATGAGACTGGGGTGCCGCAGGAGGCCCAAACTCAGACCTCCATCTCCTGGAAACCTTACAAGCAGAGCAACGCCTACCTGGTGTCCTGCCATCCCCTCACACACTTAGAGGAGAAGATGTTCCAGGTAAGAGACAAGGGCCATGGTTTCCAGGCCAGCCTTTCGTGCCGTCATATTAGATGAAATCTCCTTATTTCATATGGACAAACCTTGTCTCTCTCTCTACCTGTCCAGTTCCGCCTGCCAGGCACAGCAACCACTGCTACCCTGATAGGACTCTCCCCCGGAGCGAACTATAATGTGATGGTGGAGGCTCTGATGGGGGCGCTCAAACACAAGATACTGGAGCAGGTCGTCACTGCTGGAAACACAAGTAAGCTACAGCAACCGCTGTGTCTAAACTGGGCTAAACTAAGTCCAACTTCAGTGACAAGCAACTCCTGCTAATTAAATAAGGGCCTTTAGTTACCTCAGACGTTTTAAATTGGACACAGGCTTTTATTCCTGATTTTCCCTGTGACCTCAGAACTTCCTCTATGTTTACGTGTAATCTTTACTTTACTAATATAGCGTACGTTTCAAAACACAGTTCCATCAGTTCAACAACAGGGGCATGAGTTTCTCTTCTCTAACAGAAATAGTTTTTATTCACTGAATAATTTCACTTGTGCTGGCAACAACCCATCAATTGAAAATTCAAAACTAATCTCAGTGATTGGAAGTGACCACTACTACTCTACACTCTTCACAGAAGGGTAGACACTAGCTGCATCTAATCACATTTATAATTGGCACATTTGATGTACCATAGGATTTTTCTGTTGGCTTCCTTAATAGCTATATCAAAATTTGTAATAAGTTGATCATAAGTAATTATTTTATCAGCTGCAGCTGTGTTTTCGTGCAATGACACTTCAGTGAAAAGCACCGATGTACTGTACAATTAAATCTACATTGTTGTCACACTTTATTTTGTTTGCTTTTGTGTTTTAGTTTATCATCTACGAGTCATGATACTGATGAAAAATATCATTATTAATAACTAAATAAAAACCATCATGGCCCAAAACAAGTTCATTTAAAACGGCGCAGGCAGTTACTCTGGAGAATCAATCTTCAAGTAACTAGAAGCTTTTTATGTCGTGTGTTTCCCTCCCCATCTTTCTTCAGTCCCAGAGGGAGTGCCCTCCACTAAGGACTCATGTTATGATGCCTTTACTGCAACGTACCACGACGTTGGTGGTGAATGGGAGCGGATGTCTGAGACAGGATTCAAGCTGTGGTGCAGGTGCCTGGGTCTGGGGAGTGGCCACTTCAGATGTGATTCATCTAGTAAGTTTTTTGGATATTGTTTTCCTGGAGGTACATAAGCATATTTGGAATTAGAGTATATTTAACTTAGGTGCTCTACCTTTTATTTTTGTCCATCATTAGAGTGGTGCCATGACAATGGCAACAACTATCGCATTGGAGAGAAGTGGGACCGCCGTGAACAAAATGGTCACTTGATGAGCTGCACTTGCTTGGGAAATGGCAAAGGAGAGTTCAAGTGTGAACCACGTAAGGCCTCTTAAGACCCAAAGAAATATTCTACGACTGTCTCAAAAAAGGTGTGGAGTTGCATGTGAATTTTAAATGTGTACGTACACTCACACAGATGATTCAGTGTGCTACGATGATGGCAAAACTTACCAGGTGGGGAACCAGTGGCAGAAGGAGTACCTGGGTGCTATCTGCACCTGCACATGCTTTGGAGGACAGCAGGTACGACACATCAGCCTCCCTGGCTTTTGGGTCTGATGCTCAGTGATACTTATATCGACTTGTTAGTAACTTGTGGTCATTCTGCAATTTAAACGAAGCATGTTTAAATGTACGCTTGTCTACGTTTGGTCTCATCAGGGCTGGCGATGCGAGAACTGCCGCAGACCAGGTGGCGAGGTCGATGCTAGTCTGCTGCAGCCTGTTAGATATGGAAACACACTACGCGTAAGTGGAATTCATATAAAATGAATTATTTTATTTTTTAGAAGAGCACAGGGTTTCTCATTGTTTTCTGGCCCTTGACACCATTTGTGGTCGCAAGAATTTCAAGTTGTCATACAAAATGAGTATATTTGAACAACTGCATTATACAAAAATATTTTTCAAACCTATTTGTCCATTTAATAGGAATAAGTAAGCATTGCATATCAAATGTCCTCTCTTGGAAAACCAATCAAATCAAGATCAAATATGATGAAAATACAGAATTGTTTGTACCTATGCATGTGACTTTACGTCTTCTACTCTTCCTCCAGAATATCCATTGCCCCGTTGAGTGCCTCCGACCCGACCTGCTGGCAGACGCACACGCTCCTCAAAATCCTCGGGAGTAAAGGATCGGTCTTCTGCTTTGCTCCCTCACCGTCCAATCGCTGCACTGTCTCACCATTTAGAAGCCACGCTGTCTGCGACTGAACTAACTGCCTTATTACTTTCTGACAAATGTTTAGCCAAAGATGTTACACTGCTCTGTCTTTTCACTGTTGACTGTCAAGTCTCTAAATCCATGCTCTATTGAAAAATTAAAACTAATTTTCTTTTTTTGGTGTAACATGTCCCTCCACATACTTGAGTGTGTATGTCAATGTAAGACGCCCAGTCAGATTTGTATACTTCTTAAATTGGCATTTGTTTTCCATAAACATATTCAGACATTTCATAATCAAAGAGCAGAAACTGTTAGAAAGTAAGCACTGTTATAGAATGTCAGCGTAGTTAATGTTTAAATTATCTATGAAAGTGTGCTTTTCTCTTCTGTAGCCCTTTTGTTACTGAGGGGTCGCACTGTGTGTGATTGACACATTCTGATTTGTAATCATCTTTTTACTAATTTATCCCTTTAATCTTAACGTGTGAATGTGTGAACTGGGATGGGAGAATTTGAACTGATCTATTTTTGTACTTTGTTGTCCGTGCCAAAGTTGTTTCTACCTTTTGACAAACAGAAGTCCCTTATTTTAATAAAGCTGGAGAGATCCTGAAACCTAACCACAATGTTTATTTTTTCTAAATAAAGTTTAAGGCCCAAAAAAAGGCGTATGTAAAACAATTAGTAATAAAAGTCAGGGTCCAAACTGAGGCCATTTGGGAGGTAACAAAATCATGAACAAAGTACAGTTTAAATTGTATTTTCAAACTGTCTTTAACAAGACTGAGGCTGTGTTTTGAGCTAAATGCTAATCTCAGCATGCTAACATACAATGACAATGCTGTTTAGCAGATATGAAGTTTGACATGTCTCCTAACCATCTTCTAAATAGCATTAAACACAAAGTACAGCTGAATAACTTCAACTTAATGATAAAGCTAGTTGAAAAGTCAGGGGTGACCAAAGTAATTCAAATTCATCCTGAGGGGCACCATAAATGACTGTACAAAATTGCACAGCAATCAATCTAAAAATTTAGCTATTTCACTTAAAGTGCTCATATTATTATTATTAGGCTTTTCCCCCTTTCCTTTATTGTATATTTGTGCATGTTATAGGTTTACAAAGTGAAAAAGCCCAGTCCACCCCAAAGGGACTTACCATCTCCAACAGAAAACACTGTTCACAAACTGCTCCAAACAGCTCTGTTGTAGTCCAGCATTTTTCTTCCGTGCCAAACGTGCATCACTTCGTAACACGTTATAATGCTCGCTTAGCTGCTAGCATGGCACTCCCTCATACTCTGCTTCTGACTGGCTAGTAGTCTTTACCTAGCTACTGCGCATGTGCGACTCCCAACAAAGATGGAACAGAAGTGAGATGTCTCACTCTGTAGTTAAAACAGAGAGCTCAACACACAGGGTGAAAAGAGGAGCTGCAGCAATGTGCAGTACAACAAAAATAGTGTTTTTTGAAAATTAAACCATGTAAACCTATTCTGATATAACCTCTAAATATAATAATGAACCTGAAAATGAGCATAATATGAGCACTTAAAATCCCAAAAATGTTAACCTGATGGCACGGGAGAAAAAGTCAGTAGGCTTCAGCCTCTGGGGAACATGAATGTCTGTACCAAATGTGGACCAAAGTGGTGCTGCTAGCATGGCTAAAAACAGACAAAACACTCAAACTGTCATTAACAGTATTTATTTCATACTAAATAAACGAGTGACCTGGAATGAACATCAACAGTTACCGTATCTCTCTCTAATGTTAGGATCACAAGTAAGGAATACAGTAAATGTGTTACAAACAGTGCATTTGTGACCTCTACACTTGAGCATGGTGAAGGAATGTTTTGAGTATTAACAATGTTACAAAACAAATTGGACTCTAATGATGCAAAAACTGAGTTGAGTTCAAAGTACACCTGCAGAAGTGTTCAGTGGTGGAAGAGGCGCAGGTTGGTGTGCACCAGAGTGATGCCCTGCTCATTACAGGCATTAATCACAACCTCGTCAGCAGCAGAGCCAGCTGGAGCTGCGATGTACTTAACACCGCTCTACAGACAACACGGAGGGAAGAAATGTTAGTAAAGCTCGTCAGCACGCTAATGTTTCAGCAGGTGTCTGCAGGCCATTCCCATGCAATGTATTAATGAAATGCATACAGTATGAACCCATGCTTCTGGGAAAGGTGTGCGTGTGTGTTATATTTACCCGTTTGGCACGATCTATGTTATCTCTGAAGGGGAAGAAGGCGTCAGAGCTGACGGCCACGGCCTGCAGGAAGCTGAT
The DNA here is from genome assembly GCA_023631565.1 of Gymnocephalus cernua. Taxonomy (NCBI): domain Eukaryota; kingdom Metazoa; phylum Chordata; class Actinopteri; order Perciformes; family Percidae; genus Gymnocephalus; species Gymnocephalus cernua. The sequence goes on along the minus strand of CM042426.1, from coordinate 19,035,047 downwards.
CCAGTTGGTCTTTTCAGTCTCTGACAGAGGCTCGGGCACCTCTTCATACATCGACTTCCAAACTGCAAAGTCTGGGCCCTGACAACACAAAACACAAGACTTTTCATTTATTTGCAATGGCTCAAACTTGACATCACATCACAGGGCAGAACGGTGGACAGCGTGTACTTGACGACCACTGTGGGAACCGGTTTACATGACAAACAAAGACGATCTGCTGCTAGCCATGCTAGCGCTAAGCCTACACCTTTACCTCTCCAATGGTGTCGCTGACATACTGGTCGATTGCGTTGGCCATCTCCGCTCGCTTCACACCACTGCGGAACTTCATGTTCAGGACACGGGGGTGGTGTCTCAGCCACCAGTTATCAGCTTTGTCACCTGCCAGGCGCGTGCAGTGGATACGAGACTGCTGACCCGCTCCAATACCAACAACCTGTAAAACACAGATGACGAAACATTAGACCAAAAAAAATAAAATAAAATAAAATAACTTGGCTCACACAGAATTCTCTCTCATCCTTCAGCCGGATCTTACCTGTCCATTTTTAGCGTAGCAGACAGAGTTGGACTGAGTGTACTTGACAGCGATGGTGGCCACGGCGAGGTCACGCACAGCTTCCTCTGAGAGCTTGTGGACACAGAAACAATTAAAAAACAGGTGAACACTTGTCACTCAGACTGGATTGTGTACATTATGAAAGAATGATTTAAAAATGACAAAAGCAGGATGAGGAAGTGACTCACCGATCCCTTGGAAACAACGTTGCTGAAGAACTCCTTATCGATAAGTGCTCCATTCCTCTTTTGTTTGAGATAGAGACCAAACAGCACTCTCACCTCAGCCTCATCAGGCTCGTAGTCAGGATCCATCTGGGACAAAGAAAACATTTTACAAAAAGGAAATTTATCTAAACTCTGATACCAATAATCCTCATCTAAAATACAAAAAATTATGAATGATAAAAATCTCTCACCTGAAGCACACAGTAGTTGCCGTTCTTCTTCTTAGAAAGGATCTTGAGTGCCTCCTCGTCATAACCAGGAGCAATGATACCATCGGACACCTGAGAGCAAACAAATTGAATCCTGGTTAAGCAAAGCAATGTTGCAGCAAAAAAAAAGTATTTGTTCTTTGCAGCACAAGCTTACCTCTCTTGATATAATCCTGGCGGTGGGAACGTCACAGACATCTGACACAGCAATGAAGTCTCCAAAAGAAGACATCCTGTCTGAACCCCTTGCCCTGGCGTAGGCCGTGGCCAGCGGGGTGAGATCCTTCAGCATGTCATGCACCATGCACACTCGGGCTTCCTCCTCAGTCAGAGGAACTCCTACTGCAGCTCCTTCAGAACAAGCGTGAAAAGAGTCATTTTCACATTTAGGTGCTAAATTCCAAGTCCATATTTCTACCAATCAGGGTGTCACTTTTTGTCTTACCAGCAGGGCTGACGTGTTTGAAGGAGGTGGCAGCAGCCATGCCGAGGGCGCTCTTTAACTCTCTGACCAGCTGCCAGGCGTTCAGAGCATCACACAGGTTGATGAAGCCGGGGGAACCGTTGACAACTTAAGAGTGTGGGGGGGGAGGGGGAGAGGGGCGGGGGGAATTAATGATTAAGGATACATTTTTGTAGTTTTCTGCATTTCTATGGAAATTGACATCTTTCAAAAAATACCTCACATCACATAATTATCTCCCCCTTCTCCTGTCTTATTGCTTTTATCAGCTGTTCTCGGACATGGCCATTTTAGGGTGACGCGGACATCGACAGGGAACTGCTGCCAAAACCTCTTTGGTCATATACACTTATTCGGTTTCTGGTGTAAAGAAGATGAGTAGAGCAATCTCACTCTTGTATTTGTCTGTTAAAGACTGGAAATGGGGAAACATAACAGAATTCAGCTACCACCCCCTTTAACGCTGACTAATTCTCATATTATATATTGTTGTGTTTAATTCCTACAAAAAGTGTAGAAGCGACAATTCGCAGTTTTACAGATGGTAATCTGCTGGACTATTTCTTGGCCTGGCACAACTCACTGTAAAATGACAAATTGTCATTTTTACACTTCAGTTTTTGTAAAAATTAAACAAACCGGATATAGCGTGTTCATTAGTTAATTAGCTTAAGACGTCCTGGAAGGTTGACTTTGTTACCTAGTGCTAGGCTAGCCGTTTACATTCATTTCCAGTCTTTGTGCTAAGCCAACTGAATGCTGCTTCATATTTAACTGACAGATGAGAAGATTGATACTACTCTCACATCCAACTCCTCCGAACATTTCCCCAAGTGTCAAACTACTCCTTTAAAAGACAAAGCACAAAACAATGCTAACACTGACTCCTAGAGATCAGTTGAGACAGTTGTGATGTGAGGTCTACCTTTGAGGGGGAGGGCTGGGCGCAGAGTGTAGAGTTGGGCGGGCGCTTGGTGAGGGTTCATGCCGTAGCGCAGAGGCAACTGGGAAACACCTCGGCTGTACTGTCCACGAAAGTAGTCCGATATGGCCTCGTCATACTGTGCTGTGTGTGTGAAGGCCTGAAGAGCAAAAGGACATCAAATACACTCTGATGACACACAATACATCATCTTCTACTGTGTACCAAAGCCAGAGTTCTAAACCTCAAAAGCATTTACAAATTGACCACACATTAAATTCAAGGGCATGACTGTTTTATGGAAACTAGATCTGCATTATTTATGTTTAGTAGTATCCCAAAGCAAAGCATTTTGTTTTAGCTTAAAACAGATCTATTTAACTAATCACTTCAGTTGGACTACTACAGGTCATCATGTTGAACTCTGAACTAAACACACATTTTAACACTTGTGATGAAAGTCACACTGAACTTTGTCCTACACTGACCCTCATCTCTAAGCAAACACCATCAACATGACTGGCCATAAATAGTACTGAGAAAGACACAATTTGGTGACTAGAAAAGGACAATTAACTAAACAGTGATATGATCAACACATGTATAACAATTTCACAGACTTTTGCCCCAGATTTGTGGGCAACCATCACTATAAAGCCAAAGGCAAGATTCACCTCTTATTCCAAACAGAGTCTTTGCTCACAATTGAGATAAGACTGCAACCAGTCTGATCAGGGATTAAGGGATGTTTGAGGTAGATGTGATTAGAAGAGCAAGGAAGGCTGACAATAACAGACAATGCAAGTCCTTACAACTTTAGAAAACGTTCAGCTCAGGATAACGACGTTCCTGTTCTCACGTCTCCTCAAACGTATTTAAGATGTTGTTGCTATACTTTAAAAGGAGGAGCATCAACAGGTTTAAGGGAGTTACTTAAGTTATTTAAGACTTTAAGAAGATTGTAATGCAAGGCTGCAAAGATCCATTCTTTTAATTATCAATCTGCTGATTATTTCCTCGATCAATCATTTGGTGTGTAAAATTTCAGAAAATGGCGAGAAACGCTGATCGTGATTTCCCAAAGCTAAACTTGTAAACGGCTTGTTTTTGTCAGACCAACAGTCCAAAACCCAAAGGTACGCAGTTTACTATCACAGAAAACAAGCAAACATCTGTCATTCAAATTCATTGAATCAGTGCATTTTTGATTAAAACAAAATACTTAAATAATTATGAAAAATGTTGCAGATCAATTGATTAGTTGATGGACTAATCCTTTCAGCTCTAATGTATAACTTTCTGGTTTCGGATTCAAAACCAGATAAACTTTCGAAGAAAAAGCTGCTGCCAAAAGGCCAACTACTGGAGATTAAACCGCAATGGAATGCGTAAAACTACACACAAGCAATGAAAACATTACAAAGACACAAATTACTTAGTTTAAAAAAGGGGGATTTTAGATTGAGATACTTTGAGCTCTTGAATCCAAAAGTTAAGTTGCAAAGGGGAAGAGGAAATTGTGTCACTCTTTTGCATGAATGTGCTCCAGAAAGTGTGCAGTACTTTTTGCAGTTGTTTTAGTCCGAGAAATCCCCCTAAACATACTAGTCCTGTACAAATTCAGTTCATACAAATTAAAATAGTGGGGTAAAGAAACAAAGTCATGTTACTTTGAGGGCCAGAGTCCTGCGTGTTTCTACGGTTGTATCTTTGTCTCCTGAACTCTCCATCTCCTTGGCAACCAGCGAATAGTCAGCAGGATCGCACACTACAGTGACCCGAGCATGATTTTTGGCCGCTGCTCTTAACAGAGTTACGCCACCTGGGAAGAAAGGGAAACTTTTTTTGAAAGCACATGCTAATAATCGGGGTTTTTTTTCTTTGCAATGTGACACAGTCATCTTTGGGTAATTTACTACATGCACACAATCTCATCTGCACAACTCACCGATATCAATCTGCTCCACAGCATTTTCCACCGTAACACTCGGGTTAGAGACGGTCTTCACAAATGGGTAAAGGTTGCACACCACCACTCTAAAAAGGATCAAACACAGAAAGAATGTCACCATCTTCATAAAGATCATCGGTTTGAAAAAACACAACAATACAAATACATACATAACCACACATACATATCATGAACAATAAGATTACCGTTAAGGGTGACCTTCCTAATTTTTAGACAGTGACAAGGTAAGACCATAGACAGTTAAAGAAGTGGACCAACAGATCCCGTTGCTCTGGACGGAGACCAGTGAAGTCTATTAGAAGCACTTTTCTGGTGAGGCTCGAGCGTTACTGCGCAGCTGCAAACTGAGCTTACTGACGTAGATGTGACGTGAGCAACGTGTCTGAACGTTGTAAGTCTTCTGGTAGCTGTGCCAAGAGAAATCTCAATCATTCCCAATCTTTCAGAGACGGAGAGCGTAGGTATACGTAAGGAGATAACATAGGCACAGGCTAATTATTGCTAACTAAAATGCTAGTTGACATTAGTAATTAAACTTAAACAGCTAATGTAAGTCCAAACTACCTGCGAGCTTCTCCTGTACTGTACGGTAATTCATCTACTATGCGACAGTAGGTCTGGTGGTTATGACACAATCGTTAGCCTATTTTTATAAAAACGTCTGCTACGGAGCCATAACGTGAGTTACAAGGTAATGGAGCCTTTTATACATTGTTGAGTTTCTTTAGAAATAAACGATGGACAAATAGAGTCTTTAAACGCTTCAGATGTAAAGTTATTCGCTGTCAAAGTGATGCCAAAATGAATGGCAGTCAATAGAATGCTAACGGCGGGTCAGTGTCAGGTAGCATCAAAATGGCGCCATAGGAGCTACGTGTTGTGGGGTGAAGCTTGCCCCCTTGGGTAAGACTGGCACTTAATGACGGTCAAATGAAGCACTGAATTGCCATTCCTTTAACCTTTTTCTTTGAACAGAGAGCGCCATCTAATGAGCTCAGAAAATAAAGACAGGGGTTGGCGAAGCTTCATTTGACCATCACTACTTGCACTTCTGGCTTTGATTGTGTTTATGATCATGGCCCTCAGAATGAACCAATTAAGAGAGTTGTTCCACCTTAAACAATAGGTAAAATTGTAGAGATGCAACGATTTATTGTTTAATCGATTAGTTGTCAACTCTTAAATGAATCGCCAACTATTTCGATAATCGATTAGTCGGTTTGAGTAATTTTTTAAGACAAAAGTCAAAATTCTCTGATCCCAGCTTCTTAAATGTGAACATTTTCTAGTTTCTTCTCTCCTCTGTGACAGTAAACTGAATATCTTTCAGTTGTGGCCAAAACAAGACATTTGAGGACATCATCTTGGGCTTTTGGGAAACACCGATCCACATTTTTCACCATTTTCTAGACCAAACAACTAATCAATTAATCGAGAAAAAACAATCTACAGATTAATCGACTACGAAAATAATCGTTAGCTGCAGCCCTATACAATTGTGGCCATTACAAAAGATTAGAAAGAACATGCGAGGCATCGTGCACAAGGATCCTTGTGTGCTCAAATTTAAACAATTGAATCCACTCAGTTCATTTCTGAAGGTTGTGTGAAAAACGACACCCGCTTTTGTTGTAGTTTTTTGTTAGAGAAACTACTCTCCCATTCTGAAGTCAGGACTTTCTGCTACAGCGACTCCAATTTCAAATCAGTTTGCTTTCATCCACTTTGAGCCTTTCTCTGTCCCACAACCAAGCTGCTAGGATAACAATTACTCCCATTGATTTGTCTGTTGAGTATTTTATCAATACATTGTTTTATCTTAAATATTTAAAAATAGTGGGAAATGCCCAATGTGATGTCTTCTAATGCTTATTTAGTACAATACCATTTTTTTTGTTTTTAACAATATACAGTTCTAAAAAACAGAGAAAAACGTCAAATCCTCACAACTGAGCCGTTGTTGCACTCACTGAAGCTGAATGTCTGGCATTTTTATTTTTATAATTATAAATGATTTAAATGAGTAATCCACTATTAAAACTATTGGTAATTAATTTCCTGTCGATGAGCCCAACTACCAACACAGCCACACTCTGCAGCATTACAACATACTTTATTGTGCTTGCTCTTTTGGCCTTTAACTAAAATGTTATCATTGTTGTCTGTGTCTATAGTACATATCTGACAATTATTACTGTATCACTGCTGTTTAAAATAACACTGATCAAGGGTCTCCTGGACTACAAACCCTCTGTTATTAACAGCCTTAAAATGTGTGCTCATCTTCCATCCTAATCAGATGATCCACTCAAGCTCTTATCACTTGCACACAAGATGAAGACATTATCACAATTATCTTGAAAAAAAAACAAAGAAATATATTAAAGAATATTTCTATGCGTCCATCAGATTTTAAATCAAGTGTGTAGTAAAAGCCTCTGATGGCAAAAGTGGGAAATCTCTGATCTAATCACATTCTTTTTCTTGTCCTAAACAAATGAGAGTCACAGGACCAGCATAGCAGGAGCAGCCCTTTTCCAATTAACCAGCTGCTAAATCAACTACATGTGCTTCCTAATGGGACAACGCAAGTCTATACTCTACATATATTAGTGATCTGCCACAGGTCACTCGCTGGCTTTGATTTAACTGCGCTTTTATTCAGCATTCCCCCCCCTTGATTGCAAATAAATATCCACTATGGTATTATAAACCTGAGAATATTTTGAAACATGACTGTCTGTGTTTGAATGCTGTAGACTTCTTTGCCGTGCTGCTCTCACCGGACCAGGCTGTAGCCCAGCTTCTCCATGTCTGCGGTGTCAGTGGGGGTTTTCCTGGCCAGGATGCCTCCATGGACAGCAGGATGAAGGGTCTTCACTCTGCCTCCCAGCATCTCTGGATGTCCAGTCAGCTCAGACACATCCCTGACACACAGCAGACACACTGTTAGGTTAGAGAAGCCCCCCCACACACACACACACACAGGTAGCCGCTACATTTAGTGAACATGGGGGAAAACAAGAGCACCCACCTGACAGCCAGCCCAGCATCACGCAGGGCTTTGGCTGTGCCACCTGAAGCGACCAGAGCCAGTCCAACATCCACCAGCCTTTTGGCAAAGTCCACCAGTCCAGTCTTGTCTGACACACTCAAAAGTGCTGCGAGGACAGATAAAGAGGCTTAAAAAAAAAACACGTCTTCATGCATTTTGACGGACACAAAAGATAAGTAACTGTATGTTTTAGCGAGGTAAAGCAGCTAACCACGTTGGCTAATGTTAGCCAGAAAGCTAGCATCCTGCATGTCGCAGGACAAAACTTTATAATGACGAGAATTAATGAAATCTGGAGGAAAACTCTTACCAAGCTCTGCGGATGCCATGTTTTCAGTCACAGTAGTCTGCAGTCTCTGTAGGTGTAACAACTGTTTCTCTTCTTCAGCCGTCACTCAAGCAAACTCTGCAGAGTAAGATTGTGGAAGAGGCAGGCAGTGGCTTAGACAGATGTACAAGTTTTTCATTTGCTTCATGTGCTTGAAAACTACAAAGACCCGCCCTGCTGAGGTCGGCCCGCCCCCTGACACACAAACGCACATCAAGCGCACCCAGAAGAACCACACGGCGCACAAAATGCGCATTTAATCCGCGAAAAGGAGCCGAAATATTCATGAGGTAGGCTACAACAACAACAACAACAACAACAATTAATTATTAATAATATTTAGTATGACGAATAATAGTCATCGTACCGACTGTTGCTATTGCAACACATCGACACACTGAATAATAAACAATTAGTATTATAGCATGCAGATCTGCGCGATTTAACAAAACGTAAAGAAGTATGTTCTGATTTAAGAACCATTGAGTTAAATAAAAAAAAGTGATATCGTAGGTCTAACACAAACCAGTTAAAATGTAATATTTTTAATTGAGCACATTTCAAGATATCTCAGTCAAGTCGGGCGAAGTGTCTCCTTTTATTTTGCCACAAGATGGCAGACATGGACCTTGTTCATGTCTGCCATCTGCCATCTGCCAAAAAAAAAAACAGTCTATGGTTCATACCTATGGTTCATACACATGTCATCAATCATAGCAGTTTTATCATTTAGATTAATATCATTTCTCCACACATAATCCGTATCTTAATAACATGAGATGCATGTGCAGAGCTGTGTCTGAACTTTTGAGTCACTGCAAGTTCTATTTTTGAGACAGATCTAGGCTACTTTATTTTATAGCCCATTTTAGTCCATATATTTCATCTCTATTTTAACTTGCACTATGTTTAGATTCTCTTTTTGTTTTTACTGGCATGATCTTCTTTTTTATACGTTGGCCTATTTAATTAGCACTGTTGGAGGAGTCTGAGAATTAAAATTGCAATGTCATTGCCAACGACTGCTTCTCTGTAGCCTTGTTGTGCATATGATAAACTTGACCTTGATACTGAGCAATGTTTTCCTCCTAATTATTACGTTTTTGCATATTTTATTGATTATGATTAGGCCTATATGATTATATCGTATGTGTTCTTTTTTTACCTCAAGATGAAAGATCAGATAACATTGATTATCCTTTAATAAAAGGACACATAGCCTACTAGTGTTCATGTTTCCTTTTGTTTGATGCAGGTTAAATCATTTTCGCTGATCAGCACAATTGAAGGTTACATTGACACCAAGAAAGCGCCACGCGCATCACTATGTCCACTGTAATTGGTAAAACACCTGTAACATACATTTCCTACAACAATAAATGACGCTCATGAATACATGCCACGCCTTTTCAATAATCTTTATTGGCAAAAAAACGGGGCCTTTTTCCTGCTTTGGAACAGCGTTTTAAGTCGGACAGATGTGAATTTATTGGGGCCCGTCACTCACTCCTTTACTCGCCCATTAGTTAAGTGACAGGACAGAGCCCGGGGAAACCTGCACCAATACGTGTGATTACGTTAAAAGATCGCACAATCTGTTCATATTTACGTAATGAGCCCCACATTTTCCTGATTGATTAAACTACAGGTTGTAAATATTTTAAGGGCTCAGCTGATTTATAATCCAACAAAGCAACAAAAAAAAAGAAAAAAAAAGAGGCCGGTTTATTTGTCTAACTATGAAAATGGGAGTTTCTGGTAACCACTCTGTGTTTGAGGGGCCGAGCTGACATCTCAGGGGCGAGTTAAGTGATTCAATAGACAGAGAAACATTTTTTATAGAAAGACACAGGCTTCACTATGCATTATTGGTTCAAAAGAGAAAGAGGTATAGGAAGGCCGTCAGCACTTTAGTTGAGAAAACTGACAGCATTATCAGCAGTAACTGTAATTTACGCAGGGGATTTTTAATCAACAGGACTGGTGTATTCAGATTAAATTAGAAGAGAAACGGAATCAATGACCTCCATATATTGCTGCACTGCCTTATCAATTAGCTGTGATTTTTTTGTACTGTGTCGGAGGGGCCTGTGTCATAAAACAAGCCAAATGGCATTTGTCATGCAGCTGACAAGTCACACAACTAAATGAGCTCCTATTGATTCTTGTGATTTTTCATCAGCCAAATTAAAAGCTGCAGTTTGATAGAGGGTCTGCAGGCTTGTTATGTATTCTACTCACCCTTATTTTAAATAGTTCAATGGAAACTATTTTGAAGTTCTTTTAGTTCAATGTGTAACTGAAAGTGTGTTGAATTGAACATCAGTATGTGATGCTGCTGAATCAGGCCTTTACCAGGTTGATTAAAGCTGTGCTGCCACTTAAATTACTGCATGTTTAGCTCTCAAACTGCAATGCAAGTCACTCCAGAGCATTTCTAATTGTGTGCATCTACATTTTCCCATCCTTCTGTTGCTCTAGGTTTCTTCCATTTCAGGCTTGAGAATGTCATGCTTTATTTTGATAGCTGTTACCAAACATGGTGCCCCCATAGTACTTAAACCAGAGTTGTGAGAGTTGTGAACCTGTATATTAGGATATCAGAGACACAAATGGGATAGCACATGTGTGGTAGCGCCAACTGTGGAGGGTACTAACACATGGATGGGAGGAATATTTGGTCGACACACACACTGATGGGTCACATATTTCGACCAAAATCACAATTATCAAGTTTTGTGACCTTAAACTGGTGGCAAAATAAAGCATGCAATAAACTATAATAAAAACATTTGCAGTAGCAGTATAGCTGAAATTCACTGTTTAGGTCACAGACAACAAGCCCTCCAAATTAAATGACAAAACATGTTATGTGTCAATATGTGTTAAATAAATAAAAACTAATAATAAAAAAAGTGATTTTGGGCTCCTTAAAAATATTTATTTGCATTAAACTGCTCATAAAGTGCACTGATTAAATGGAAAACATAAGACAGAAACACAAATACGAATGAAATGTTAGTGAATGTAAGTGGATGATTTTGTGAAATTCAAATGATAACACATCATTGTATACCGTATATCCAAACCTTCAGATAACATAGCCAAACTACTAAACCACTAATCAAGTAAATGTTTCTCATAGATTACTTTTCATACCAATATGATTTTTTTTTTAGAAAAAGTGTATTGGCCTATTACTTTTGGTTTGGTGGCCATTGAGCTGTAATTAATGTATGTGGGACAATCAGGACCCAATAAAGCCTAAACCTAAATATGATAATTGCATTCACAATAAAAGTCATACTTTGTCATCATGCGGTGGTAGCCATACATCCTAAATAAAATCTGGACATTAGAATTACTTCTGTTGTAATTTTTCCTTTAGAGATATTATAGTGAATAATTTAAAAGATGATTGCGGATATTTAAAAAAAAAACTTTTCTGACAAACTGTAATATTTATTTACTTATTCTCAGGGACAATGCACATAGATCAACATCACTGTAAATGTGACAGTGTTAGCCAAAGGGCACATTTTTAAACTGTTGTCCCTTGGCCAGATGTTAAATCCGTGATTAAAACAACAATAAAACACACAACTGTAATGTAAAATTAGAAACAGGAGAAAGCACAACATAAACAGCGGAACAGAATAAAGAGCTTAGAAAGCAGCATCAGGCAGGCAGTAGGACATGTACAGGCGATTACTCATGAATGTTATACATGATCTTGAGACTGTTGTCACCTTCTCTGTGCTTTTGAGCAGACTACACCACATAACCACAAAGTCTCCGCTAAAAGTCCCATCAGTGTTTAAAGGCACTTCCAATCATTGCACAGCTTTGTTTTGGTTTTTTTCTCACAAGAGGGGTGTGAGTGTGTGTCCAGCCAGTTACGAATGCATTTAATCACTATATAAACATGGGGCTGTGGTCTGAGAAGGGGCTAAATGACACCATACTGCATGTCCTCCAATCTGCTCTCTAATCACAGCCCTTACATGTGTGGCCATTAAAACGCCCCTTCGCAGTTACACACACTCATCATGCTGTTGCTCTTGGAAATTAAAATGGGCCTATGTGACATCACCATCAGGCTTTTGATTGCTTTACTTCTTCTTCATTAACTTAATTATTTGGCTATCAGTAAACCCCATCGAGTAATTAATATCTAAGAGACTTTGTAATAAATTAAAACTGTAAAGAATTGCTTTTGCTACCAGAGGCAGCGCAGTGGGGGAAGGAGTTGAAAGAGATGTGTACACAATAAGGTTTTTCTTCTTCATTATGTCGATTTGTTAATGAAAATATGGACCATTTTCCTGTGAGTGAGATTTACTTACTTTACTTTCTTTTGATCACAAGTCACATATTTGTCTTAACATGAATTATGATAGGGTAGGTCAGTCTGCCCACCACTTTGGTCCAGACTGAAATATCTCAAAGACTATTGGATGCATTGCCTTACAATGTTATTCAGACATTCGTGGTCCCCAGACGATGAATCCTAATGACTTTGGTGATTCTCTGGTTTTTCCTCTATAGCGCCACCAGCAGGTTGAAATTTATGGTTCTTACATTATAGACACAGATCTATCTATCTATCTATCTATCTATCTATCTATCTATCTATCTATCTATCTATCTATCTATCTATCTATCTATCTATCTATCTCTATCTATCTATCTATCTACCTATGTATGTATGTATATCTATCTATCTATCTATCTATCTGTATGTATATCTATCTATCTATCTATCTATCTATCTATCTATCTATCTATCTATCTATCTATCTATCTATCTATCTATCTATCTATCTATCTATCTATCTATCTATCTATCTATGTATGTATGTATATCTATCTATCTATCTATCTATCTATCTATCTATCTATCTATCTATCTATGTATGTATGTATATCTATCTATCTATCTATCTATCTATCTATCTATCTATCTATCTATCTATCTATCTATCTATCTATCTATCTATCTATCTATCTATCTATCTATCTGGGACCCTCTTTACTAAACCCAGTTTTATGCCCCTGCTTATCACTATTTCTTTTTAAAATCCATGAATTACATTTGATGGGATATTAGTCAATAATTCATTCATTTTTCAGTTATTTTTTATTTCTTTTTTGCTGTCATTCTTTTTAAATTCACAGTTACACTACAAACACGTTTCAGATAAATACATGAATGATTCATCTTTTCAATCTTTCAAATAAATTAAGTTAATTCACATGACGTGAGTGACGAGAACAAATTCATAAACCTCACCGAGAACAAAAAAAAAACACACCAATATTTACACCTAAAATCCACAAAAGTAAATGTAATACATGAGATGTTCTGCAAAGTATTTGCTACCTAAAAACATCTGGAGCAGCAGATGTTTGTTAGCTTGTATTGTTTCTTCATTTACAACATCACACTGCTTGTTTAACTTTTTTTTGTCTTCATGATGCAGTGGAGGCTGCACCTATACTGTACATTCTCACGCTGTCTGAATGCACAACAGTTCACTTGTCTCACTTTGCATCCTACATTCATGTAGCCATGTGTTCACTGGAGCTCCAGCTGTCAGTGGATGGAGCAAAGACAAAGTGACCAGAAGGTGATTGGAATGAAAACAGCTAAATTTAGGGAGGAAATGAGCACCTTTTTTTCGGCATGCTACAAAATGTACAGTACTTAGAGATGATTTTTTCCATAGATATTTTATACAGTATATTTGTGTCTTTTGTGTGTGTTTGTAAATTGGGTTACACTTTACTTGAAGGTATCTACATAAGAGTGACATGACACTGTCATGAACGTGTCATAAACATTATAAACAAGTCATAAACGTTTATGACATGATGCTTCTTTTAGTAAGTGTAAGTCAGGACAAGTTATGGTTAGGGTTAGGGTCCATGTGTCATGACTGTGCCATGACAGTGTCATGTCACTCTTATGTAGATACCTTCAAGTAAAGTGTTACCGTAAATTGTCTTCTCTAGTGACCACAAACACAGTAATGTCCCAGTGTAATGTCTCTGTAACACTCAGGAAATCAGAGAGTCTGTTCACAGTCCTGCCCCGATCTTCCTGTCACCTCCTCCTACTTGCACCCCCTCCAGCTCCTCGTCAGAGAAAGGGCTGTGGGGACTGTAGCCAATGTCGGTGCTACGCTGTAAGAAGTCTGTGGACCGTGGCATCCCAATAGGAAAGCCATGCTGGGCTTCCTCCTCCTCCTCCTCCTCCTCCTCTTCCTCCTCCTCGTCGTCTTCCTCCTCCTCTCCATCCTCCAGATCAAGATCAATCCCTCTATCGTCTGGTTTCACAGCTCGTCTGCTCTCATCAGGTTTGTCCGTGGCTGTTTTTCCTCTGCTGCGTAGTCGCTGGGACTCAGACGGTGCAGAAGCGATGGCCTGCTCCTTCGCCTTACGGCTGCGTTTCCACTTCATCCTCCGATTTTGGAACCAGATCTTGACCTGCGGAGAGACAAAAGAGCAAAGAAAATGTGTTCACTCGATGGTCATATTTAGGAAATGTAGTCCAGAGTTTATCTGAACAGATTTAGATGTATATTTTTGTTATTGCATCTCTTATTTGCAATTCTAAAAGCTGCCAGTATGTTTTCATTCTTTAAAATATGTTCTCACTATGTACACCAGTCCTGCAAGAGGACTTCTGTCTGAGGTTTCTACCTTTTCCCAGCTTTGCCAAAGCTGTTCTGATTGTAAAATCCTCTAAGAAAGATCAGTAACACAAAATCTGTAGATCTTAATATGTATTTACTTTTCCCCCCACTGATACTAAAGAACTCTCTACTGAATACTAACGCTTTATCTTTGTTCTCCTGCATCTGTTCGTTGTTGATCCAACAATAAAAGCACCCTACCTTTAAACAAAGTACTTGAAATATATTTATGATCAAATATATTGTTGTTATAATTCATCAACACTACCAGAATTATGAAGGAATATATAATGAAAATAGAAACAGAAAACTAAAAATGTAAATCTTACAGATAAAATCCAGAGAAAGCAAAATAAAGTCTTTGTTTGGTTCTTTGGGAGATTAACTCACCAGTTTTGACTCACAGTCAAACAGTCAAAGATGGTTGATGAGATATCACCACATGAATTAAACATAACGTGGAGACATAGTAATTTAGCTGTCAGCTAAATCCGTACATAGGGTGATGTTTTAGCATGTCAGTCACAATTTGTTAAACGATGAACAAGAATGAAAGTATTTGATTTTAACATTTCACAGAGACTAAACTACTACTACTACTACTACTACTACTACCAAAGGACTGTTGTTTACTTATTTTTATGGGTTTAGACAGTTCATGGGTTGTTTTCATTTATGTTGTCTTTAGGATTAAATATTTGGCATGGTTGTTTTAGAAATGTCATTCATGGTTTTATAATCACATTACTGTTTAATTCTGATTTTGTGTATATTTATTTATTATGTTGTTGGTCTATAACTCATTGTTATTGCTACATATTTTGGCCAGTACTCTGTTGAAAAAGAGATTTCTGATTGCAGCTGGGCTTTCCTAGTTAAGAAAATAAATGATCAAACTAAATGAATGAAATGTCTGTCACCTACAGGAGTTATACAAATAAGGTGCCTGCTCTTAGAAGTATATTCAAATCCATTTGTCAGGCTGGATGAGTGTGCTGCGATGAGTGTGTAAACTTGGTATTGGAGTATTCATTGCGGTGAGTTTTCGCCTCATTCTGGTTTCTGTGAATTTTGTTTAAATCAACCTGTTGGCTGTCAAAGTGGACTGGTCTGTCTCTTCTTACCTGTGTTTCAGTCAGCATGAGGGAAGTGGCCACTTCAAAGCGTTTGGGTCTGGACAGGTACTTGTTGAGCTTAAACTGGTTCTCCAGCTCCAGCAGCTGCTGACTGGTGAAGGCGGTGCGGGGCCTCCGGCACTTCCCCAACAAACCAGACTGAGGGCCAGCTGGAGGAGGAAGAGCAAAGTTATCAGTCTGTGGCTAATAATAGTGGACAGGTTACATTTATTATTTGATTTTATGACAACTTATTTCTTATTTGATATGAGACATTCATGGATTCCCTTAAATATTGATTGATTAATTATTGATTCATTATTAATTAGGGATTTTATATACTAAACACACAATGAATATTTTTGTTCTGATAATTCAACTTAAACTGATTTATGAATAGTTGCCCTTTAAAGAAGATCCAAGCCTTACATGAAATATGTTGCCACTAACTGTCACAAGTCGTATTTATACAATACCAAGGACATAGGGAGTTCAATATAATGTTGTGGGTGGGAACAGGCACACATATGCCCGCACTCTCTCGCCATCATTAACTATAATAGCTTTACTCCAGTTTATTGTTGACGGGGGGACACCGCAGAAGCAGGCGCAGAGGCCATAAAAACACAGGCATGCCATTAACTTAATGAAAATTCAATGAAGGCTTTTGGGATTTTATTGATGAACTACAGAACGTTTTAGGTGTTGGTTTATAGTTTCTTCGTAACACAAAGACAATTTCCATCGGGTTGGCGTTTATAGAGAAATAAATGGGCCAAAATTAAAATGTGACACACAGATAAGCAGTTATAGAAGCGAGTGTGGCCTGCTGCACTGAACAGTGTGTGAGTGTTATTAACACTAAATCTACGGAGCTATCCGGCATTACCTTGAATGAAATAGTCTACAAAGCATGGCTTGGAAAACAAAGTAGGCTACAACAAGTAGAATTATAGTGACTGCGAAATCAATTCAGCACATTGTGCTTTTTCAGTTTGCCTGTTTCTGTAGCCTACGCCACAGACACCGAAATTGCATTTCATTTTGTATTTAAAAACTCTGAAGCATATGAACACATCATGTGTAGCAGACTTGATAGGCTAATCAGTGATATAATTTAACTACTAAATCAGTGGCTTTGATGATTCTGAAAATTAACAGAAGAAAACAATACATAAATAAACAAGCAAAAACTAAGAACGATTAATATGGCCTTTTCTATTCTCTATAATAATTGCATATGCTAATAAAAAATACTACTATCACTACTACTAGGCTACGCCTAATCTAAACAGAATACAAATCGAGTAAAGTCAAAAATGAACTGCAGTTTTATTTGACAGTCAGTGTGTTCAGTGAGTTTACAACACCTCAGCGGTTCTTCAGAGCTCAAACCATCTGATTACAAACTGTAAACACTGATAACGGAAAACGGCTCTTGAGTGACAGATGTGTGCCTGTGTTTGGAAAATTAAATCTGGTCAGGATAAACAACATATATGTAATAATTCTCTTTTAAAGTCTGGATTATTTCGGCCTATAAAATCACTTGATTTCATCATATAGCCTACTTACTGCTGTAATCTGGTAGTCGTGGCATCATGATACCGGCGCGGATCCAGTGCTCCAGGGGCAGAGATCCCGCCATGGCAGCTGCCTTTAGGTGCTCTGGGTAGGTATGTGTTAGTTGTGTGAAACCGGTGTATGCAAACGCGGGGTGCTGTCCACCCAACGCGGATAATGGGTACATAGGGGCATGATACATGCCCGGAATTGAAGCGAGACCCGGATGCGGGAGATTCAGGACACCCGGTTTGTGGATTATTCCTTGAAGTTGTGCGGCCCGCGGAGACGGGGTGTCCGCGCGGCGGCAGGATAACGGGCTGCCTGCTGGGCTGTCGCTGCTCAGACCGGGGGAAAGGTCTCGGCTCACACGGTTGGTCTCAGCAGCAAGCAGGGCGTCAATTCGGAAGTTTTTCGATTTCTCCATGACGGCTTCACTCAGGAGGACTGCAGAGCCTCACAAAGACAAACGTGTTTTGCTTGGCGGGTGCGCACCTGTGCCGTGCGTCAGCGCGCAGACAGCGGAGCCTCCTTCAGTCACAAACTCATATGTTCTCCTTATCTTTTCATAAAAGGCTCAGGCTGGAAGTATCAGCACAAGCAATAGCCTACGTTATTCAAAAATAATAATTAATACAATATCAACTTGTATATCTTAACGACTTAGAACAACTTTTTGACACTCGAAACTACTGACGTCTGCTTGTTCATCCCTGCATCTATTTCCTTGAATCGCTACTTGCTCGTGTCACTCTGCAACACTGCGTCCGTCTCCGTGTTTAACACTAACTTCACAAAAGAGGCGTATGTCACACTCCATCAGCCCTCCTTCTCCACCCCTGCAGGCCGATGTGAGCTGGGATTGGCTGGAGGCTGAGCTGCTCTGACGGGCCTCTAATCAGCTAATTACTCGCTCGTTTCTCCCCCCAGAAAGCGCTCAGAGTGAGGTAATGTCCAACCCTTGTCCCGCCTGCAAACACCTTCAACTGCATCAAAGCGCGGAGGTACATTAGAAGATTAGGCGATTGTACTTTCAGTATCTTACTGCCAGCATCTCATACTCTAACACAGATTGCAGCTACCATGCCATAAACAAAGAATTATATCCACCTCTTTGATGATCCAAACTAATTATTAGTGCTGCAAACATCCTCCACACCTTAGTAACAAACAGGCTATGGCTGTTTGTCTGCAGTCTTGAGGTTGCGATGAATGGGTGACGTGAAAAACAAAAACATTGTGTCCACTCCAGTATTTAAATCATTCATATTAATGGATGGCTTCATTCTCATACTGAGGCCATACCAATGCCATTAAAGTTAACGATCAGGAATTGCACACAGACCATATAAAAGTGTAATGACTTGGCAGAAGAGGCTATAAGTTAATTGGCCTTCTGCTTGAGGTGAACTAATGCCATTTTACACGTCTGTCAGCTGCATACAAGTGGTCTAACATATACTCCCTGTTATCTCACTGACTTAAAGAAAACTATAGTACAAATAATAATACAGTATAAAAAATGCGTGTCTAATTGGGCTGCAGACAAAATCAATTTGTTAAAATATGAATTGAGACAATGAATGCTTCTTGTCTGAGCTGTTTAATTGAACTATTTTAAAATGAGAGTCTGTATGTCGATACAAAATGTGGGCCAACACTGATGCTCAACATTTAGGATTGACCTTATGTAAAAGCAGATAGTGAACGTTTGTGAACGTTTCTGTCAGAGATGTCTGGATCTTTTTTATCTTTTTATCGTTTTTAAATCAATTTAGTGTCATAGCCCAACCCAGTCTTCAAAATAAAAGCCTCTAATTGTTAATTATGCAGATATGTCAAATGTTGTGTATTTAGTAAAATGTTTACTTATATTTTTCCAGAACAAATGTTTAAATGTTGTTTTAAAGAGTATATTATTATATAATATTTATAATATATTATATACTATTTTATTTATTCCTTATTTACTTAGGTTACTTGTTGACCTAAAATCTAAATATATGCTGATTATAACAATATACTATAATCATGGAAACCTATACTCAACATGTGTACATTTGTACATTTGTTGGATGTAAAAATAATAATAAAATAAAAAAAATAGAGGACATAACTTCAGTGTCCTCAGCCCTGTCTACCTGTGCATTAGACAATATAATTGATGCAATTGCTCGATTAATTGATGCACATAAAATCAAACGGCCACAATTTTCATCGTTTAGTTGTTGTTTTTTGTTGCAATAATGGCACTAATGTAGGCTACTATTTTTAATACTAATATAGTGTTTTCTGTTTTCTTTCGTCTTTTAAAAAACTAAACGGAATATCTGTAAGTTTTGTACTTTTTATCAGACAAAACAAAACATTTTAAAGGTGCCACCATGAGCTCCGGGAATTTAGGATGGGCCATTTTCACTATTTACTGACATTTAGGGACCTAATTATTAGTGTAGAAAATACTTAAATTGATTGATAATGAAAATAATCGACAGTTGCAGCCCTAGTATTGGACAATATTCAGCGATCAAATCTTCATTCTAGAAATGAACTTCTAATCCAGAAATAAAAAGCTGGTGTTTGGTCTTGAAGACATCAATTAAAGGAGTTTCACCAGTTTTTAAGTGGCGTCAGCGGTTCTTCGTCTCTTCAAACACCCTCAATAACAAACGTCATAGTGCAGATGTCACAGTGTTGCAGTTTAATTCAAACTGCAGCTCCCTCCTGAAAAGCCTGTAAATCGTGTCTCTCAGGAAATTGAAATCCATTCAGCAGATATAACACTAGGAGACTCATGATATGTAATTGGCTGGTGCACGTGCGGGTGTGCGCGCGTGTACGTTGACCTCCAGAAAATTGGAGCGGTCTTGCAGGTCCGCCCACCTCTCTCTCTCTCTCTCTCTCTCTCTCTCTCTCTCTCTCTCTCTCTCTCTCTCTCTCTCTCTCTCTCTCTCTCTCTCTCTCTCTCTCTTTCTCTCTCTCTCTCTCCTTCACCAGTGTGGCTCTGTGTCTCTCGCCCTCCGCTCTCTATCAGGCAGATTACCGCCTGTCTCCGGCGCTGATATAGAGGTAATTTGCTCCAGGGAAATCAGTGCTGCTTTCTGCCTGTTTCTCTCAACCTCTTTCCCCTCCAATGCCTCGTCCCCACATGCTTTTATGATTTGAAAGTGATTTAAATAGCCAGGCCACGGGTAAATCCGTCACCCGGGCCTGTTGACAGAGGCGCACAAATGAAATTGAATCGGTGCCTGAAACTGCGCTCCTGCCTCCAGTGCCAGCTGCCTTCTGTTCTGAGCAGCTATGCACACCGTCGCTCTCCTAGAAGAGATCAAACTGTGCTGTATGTGTGCATATAAAAGCCACGATAGTCAATATTGGTAATCTTTTTTTTATATTAAAACAGCAAAATGCCAACAAATGCCTAAATGCTTTAAATTTTTTGGTTTAGATCAGAAAACCAACAATATACTCCCGACAATGTCGGTTTGCAAGGTAGTCTCCAACTTTAAATAATTCAGACTGATAAAGTAAGCAAGCAGACGAGTTATTAAGCAGGGAAGTCAGTAAATTAATATATAATAAATAAATGGAGGCTGATTTTGGGACGTTTTTTTTTAGACAAACAATATGAAATGCAGGGACCAGTTTGGGGGCCCCAGGGCAGAGATTTCTTGCTAGGCCCCTATGAGGAAATCTGAATAAGCACAACTTCATTTAGGAAAATACTAAATGTAAGCGCAGAATGAACTAAAATCATTAAGGTCTTGAAAGTTGATTTCAAAACAGGGCCCCTCTTTAAGACCTCACCAAACCAAAAAAAGGCCTACTGTCTTAGTTGATACTGAACTTCAGTGTTGCAAATCCTGAGACACATTTTTAATTAATCAAATTGCAACTTAACTGACATGCAGTTAACCCAGAGTTCCTGGGGCTCCTGGGAGTCTGTGACTTTACCTTGTTGCCAATCCACTAACAGCCCAAAATAAGCATGTATCTGTCTCACCTTTCTGTGAGGTGCACGTGCGTTACGTTTCCTAGTGGGTTTGCTGGTACAAGTACAGCTTCACAAAGCTGCATGGCTGTGCTGTGGACGCTTTTTTTCTTCTTTTTTTGCATTATACCTATAAATAGGGGAGCTAATAATGAGGTCATACATTGCTCCATTAAGGAAAAAGCTTTCTAAGGTCAGGGTCAGCCACAGTGCAATGGGACTAGTATGGCTTACTGTGTTGCTGAGGGACACTTCAACAGTGTGGATGATGCTCCAAACTGAGTCAAAAACAGCAATAGCAAGATGTAGTTCAGATAGATTGTGTGATTATCTCAAAGTTTCGTTTATCGCAAAATTTAATCTAACCTGACCAACCTAAACTCTCACTGCCTCCTTTCACACATGCCCTCTTGAACCCTTTGCCGAACTTTCAAAGTGCGGCGCACACCTTTCACACAAGGAGACAATTTGTTCAAAGAGACCGCCGGCCCTTGACTACAAAGCCAGAGTTTATCGACGAGTTATGCGTCAGTAAACGTAGCGGCCAACAGGAGTTTACTGTAACATTAAAGAGCTTATCAGCAATTACAGGCATGTTTTTCAATCATTACCACAGCTCTGAGACAGCCTGCCTGTCCTAAAACTAATCTGGGTGTGCTCTTGTGCTCGGCCTATAGTCAGCACATTGTTGACTTCGACATGGTACACTGATCCTTGTTGGTTTACTTAACCTACTGATACGACTTTTCACGCTGTGAAGTGAGACTAAAGACAGTTCAGAAGCTTCTACACATTGTCTGCCTGATAACATGGGTCATATCATACGAAAACATGCCAACACCATAGAACGACTCATGAAAGATGCAGATTCACTGTAAAACATGATTGATTTATTCTGATTAAATTTGCTTCGTAAGAGCACATTCCTGTATCTGCCCTCAGGCTTGTTGTGACACATGTAGCTTTCAGGGACGCTGTCCTCCAGCACCAGTTTTCCCACCAGGCCTGGAGTACAACATCCGAACCGCGTCTGTGATAAATGATTCAGGTGCACAATGGGCTGTCTGTGCAAAGAGAATCAGCTCTCCGCACCCTTGGTAATTAGACTAATTCCCACAACGTTAAAGGCAGCCGATAAATCAGCTCGCTTTCTGCCAGACCTTGAGACCAAAATTAATGTTGTCTCATTAAGGAGATAAAGGTTATTTATTAGAGTTTTACTTTTCTACTTGGTCTCCATACCCTGTCCTCATCATTTATTAACCAATATTGAGCTTTGGCATATGACATCCAGCCCACTGGATGTGAATCTCCTTCTGTCTGTCTTTGCTACTTTTGCGTCTTCCCACTCCTTTCATCAGGTGTGTATCAGCACTTTCAGGAGCTGCTGCTGGAGAGAGAATGCAGTTGTTTGCTGAGAATATATATATAATATTTCCAGCATACTATTTGCTCTAGTGCAATTTTGTTTTTGTACTATTGATCCATTTATTCCCCAGTTGTGCACTTTTTTTTTTTATGACTTTTCGACATACTACTGTATACTATGACTTTTTATCACTTTTTCCCGACATACTATACTATGACTGTTTTCCACATACTATATACTATGACTTTTCTGTCACTTCCTTTAGAAATATCATACCATGACTTTTCTATCACTTCTTTTCAACATTCTTTATTTGGTGTCACAGTGGCTTGGTGGTTAGCACAGCTCCACATAGGACCTGCAACTAGGTGTTGCAGAGTCTGACTGGTGGTTCAATACCCAGTCTGTACCAGCCATTTTTGTAGTTTGTTCTTCCAGACTTTCTTTGACATACTACTGTGACCTTTTTATGACCTTTTTCAAAAAACTATACTATGACTTTTTAACACTTTTTTTGACATACTATACTACGCCTTCTTTCCTTATACTATACTATGACTTTTTATCACTTTTTATGACAAACTATACTATGACTTTTTTTTTACTTTTTTCGACATACTACACTATGACTTTTTATGACTGTTTGATGGCTTTTTTAAACATAATATACTATTACTTTCTTTCGACAAACTATAGTATGACTTTTTGATGGCTTTTTTTTTCGACATACTGTACTATGACTTTTTATGTCTTTTTTTGACATACTATACTATGACGTTTTGTCGACATACTATACTATGACTTTTTTCGACATACAATACTATGCCTTTCATGACATACTATACTATGACTTTCTGATCACTTTCTTTGACATACTATACTATGACTTTTTATGACTTTTTTAACACATTATACTATGCCTTTTAGGACTTATTTTAGACAAACTATACTATGACTTTTTGATGCCTTTTTTAAACATAATATACTATGACTTTCCTTCGACAAACTATAGTATGACTTTCTGATCACTTTCTTCGACATACTATACTATGACTTTTTATAACTTCCTTTCGAAATACTGTACTATGACTTTTTTCAACATTCTATACTATGACTTTTCAACATACTACTGTATACTATGAGTTTTTTATCAGTTTTTTCAACATACCGTACTCAGACTTGTTTCACCATATTTTATGAGGTTTTTTCGACATCCTATACAATGACTATTTTAGACAAACTATACTATGACTTTTTGATGGCTTTTTTGAACATAATATACTATGACTTTCTTTTGACAAACTATAGTATGACTTTCTTTTTTTTAACATTATTTTTTTGGGGCTTTTCCCTTTATTGGACAGTGGATAGACATGAAAGGGGGAGAGAGATGGGGGACGACACACAGCAAAGGGCAGCAGGTCGGACTCGAACCTGCGCCGCTGCAGGACTCAGCCAACATGGGGCGAATGCTCTTGGGTGAGCTAGAGGCCACCCCTATAGTATGACTTTTTGAAGGCTTTTTTTCGACATACTGTACTATGACTTTTTGACATACTATACCATGACTTTCTGATCACTTTCTTCGACATACTATACTATGACGTTTTATAACTTTGTTTCGACATACAGTACTATGACTTTTTATGTCTTTTTTTGACATACTATTGTCAAGGAAATAATTCCTATTAACACGGTGTAAGTAAATAAAAGGTTTAAAGCTTGTAGTGAAACAAATGAAGACCATCGAGCAGAAACCAAAGTCTGGTTATTGAGTGTTTATTCTCATTGATCAATGGAGAAACGCCGTAACACATCCACCTTGATGGCTATGCAAGAGCGTTCTGAGTCTTTAACTCACAGAAAACCAACATATAGAGAATCAAAATAAATGGTGACAGCTTTCCTTCCCCCCCCTCATGGATCTTACAAAGACCCAGTTACACAAACAAAAAGCAAAGAGTCATGTCATGCCTTTTGGCCAAGTTAAAACCCAAGTCATAACACCTTTCCTTGTATCAGCTGCCGGGGAAAAACAAAACTGTTTTAGAGACACTGTAGGATATTGTTTACGGTGCCTAATCTAAACTTGTTCTAAACACACGTCAGTAAAAACCTTGCGAAAAAGACACTTCAGTCTTCAGTTAATAAAAGCTTATAGTTTTAGCTGTTCATCTGTTAGAAACCATTTTCTTATGTTAACACATACAGTAAACAGATTAATCCTAATAAAAGAATGTGCTTTAAAAGTATTTTTGCCATTACACTATACTATGACGTTTTGTCGACATACTATACTATGACTTTTTTGTCACGTTTTTTTGACATACTGTACTATGACTTTTTTCGACATACTATACTATGACTTTCTGATCACTTTCTTCGACATACTATACTATGACTTTTTATGACCTTTTGACATACTGTACTATGACTTTTTATGTCTTTTTTTGACATACTATACTATGACGTTTTGTCGACATACTATACTATGACTTTTTTGTCACATTTTGTCGACATATTATACTATGACTTTTTTATCACTTTTTCGACATACTATACTGTGACTTTTTTATCACTTTTTTCGACATACTATACTATGACTGTTTTCACTTTTTTCAACATACTATACCATGACTTTTTATCACTTTTTTCAACATACTATACTATGACTTTTTTCCTTTTTTTCAACATACTATACTATGGCTTTTTTTTGACGTTTTTTCAACATACTGTACTATGACTTTTTTTAACATGCTATACTATGCCTTTCATGACATACTATACTATGACTTTCTGATCACTTTCTTCGAGATATTATACTATGACTTGATGATTACTTATTTCGACATACTATACTATGATTTTTTATGACTTTTTTTAACACACTATACTATGCATTTTATGACTTCTTTCGACATACTATACTATGACTTTTTTCGACATACTATACTATGACTTTTTATGACCTTTTTTAATACACTATACTATGCCTTTTATGACTTTTTTCGACATACTATACTATGACTTTCTGATCACTTTCTTCGACATACTATACTATGACTTTTTTCACCATATTCTATACTATGACTTTTTTATGACGTTTTTTCGACATACTCTACTATGACTTTTTTTTACATACTATACTATGATTTTTTTGACATACTATACTATGAATTTTTTGTCCCTTTTTTGATATACTATACCATGACTTTCTGATCACTTTCTTTGACATACTATACTATGACTTTTTATAACTTATACTTTATATTTTTTTCGACATACTGTACCATTCACTTTTTTTCGACACACTGTGACTTTCTGATCACTTTTTTCAACACAGTATACTATGCCTTTCATGACTTTTTTCAACACAGTATACTTTGCCTGTTATGACTTTTTTTTTCGACATACTACAGTATGACTTTTTTTTGACAACTGACAGACCATTGAGGCAGAACTGATTTTACAGTGGGACGACCCACCGGACTTTGATACCGGTCCACTGAGATACAAAGTCCGACTCTCTTCTCTTCAGATGGTATTTTTAAACATAACATACTATGACTTTTTTATGACTTTCTTTCAATACTGTACTATGACTTTTTCGTCATGCTATACTATGACTTTCTGATCACTTTTTTTGACATACTCTACTATGACTTTGTGATGGCTTTTTTTGACATACTATACAATTACTTTTTGACATACTATAGTATGACTTTTTATCACCTATTTCGACATATTTTATTTGGTGGCATGGTGGCTCAGTGGTTAGTAAAGCTCATACAAGAACCAGCAAGTGAGAATTGCAGAGTCTTACTCTTGGTTCAATCCCCAGCCCAGGCTGAATCTTTGTGTGGAGTATTCATGTTCTTTCAGACTTTCTTTGACATACTATACTATGACTTTTTATGACTATGTTTGTCATACTATACTATGACTTTTTTAAACCTTTTTTCAACATACCATATTATGACTTTTTTCCATCATAGTATACTATGACTTTATACTATTATTACTACTGTATGCTGTGACTTTTTTATCACTTTTTTTTCGACATACTGTACTATGACGTTTCTTATGACTAAATAGTTAGTACAGTTCGAACTAAGCCTAGCAAGTAGGCATTGCAGACTTTTTTGGTTAGAGTTTGTTTTTCAAAACATTCTTTGACTTACTACTATTACGTTTGTATGACTTTTGTTTCAACAGGATATGACTTTTTTTGTCATACTATACGATGACTTTTTTCGTCATAGCCACATAAAATACCCAAGTTGGGTTCAAGACCTGCTTGTTACCAGCGGAAAATTAAGTAAATACAGGAAAACATTAAAACACTTTTTTTTTTTTACTTTTTATTTATTTTACAGGAATACACAAACATTGGAAAGATGGAAACAATCTTTTTATGTGCATTTTATGGCATGTACCGACTTTTTTCGACATACTATTCTATGACTGTTAATTACTTTTTTCGACATACTATACTATGACTTTTTTTAAACTTTTTTTGACATACTATACTATGACCTTTTTTTGAAACTTTTTTTGACATACTATACTATGACCTTTTTGTTACTTTTTTCAACATACTTTAGGCTTCTTATGACTTTTTTCAACATACTATACTATGATTTTTTTGTCATACTATCCTATGACTTTTTATGACTTTTTTTGTCATATTATCCTATGACTTTTTATGACTTTTTTTGACATACTATACTGTGACTTGTTTATTACTTTTTTCGTCATACTATACTATGACTTTTTATCACTCTTCGACAAACTACTGTATACTATGATTTTCTTTGACATACTATACTATTATTTTCTTTTAGACATTGTATACTTTGACTTTTTCATGACTTTTTTTTAACATACTATGCTATGACTTTTTTTAATCACTTTTTTGACATACTATACTATGACTTTTTTCGACATACTATACTATGACTTTTCTATCACTTCTTTTTGACAGACTTGATTTGATGGCATGGTGGCTCAGTGGTAAGCATAGCTCAAACTACGCACAGCAAGTAGGCATTGCAGAGTCTGACCATTGGTTCAATCACCAGTCTGGGCCAGCCATTTTTTTGTTAGAGTTTGTTCTTCCAGACTTCATGAGTCCATGACTTTTTTATCACTTTTTTCAACATACTATACCATGACTTTTTTCGATATAGTATACTGACTTTTTCGACATACTATAAAATAACTTTTTTTACTATACTATCACTTTTTCCGATATACTACTATCACATTTCGACATATAATATGCTATCACTTTTTTATTGCTTTTTTCAACATACTATACTGTGACTTTTTTTCGTCATACAATACTATAACTTTTTTGACATAGTATACTAGGATTTTTTTATCATTTTTTTCGACATACTAATGTATTCTATAGCTTTTTAGTATTGATACACAAATTGTATATCAATACGTTTGCAAATGCTTTCTGGTGCTAACAGTAATGTGAGGTTTTGGGCTTTTTCTAGGCTTCTTCGGAAGTTTACCAAGGCTCTTTCAGTTAATCTCAGTAGTAAGCAGTTTCTAAACAAACAGGTGTGTTGATTAACATCAAAGCCAGGGCAAGGCATGACTACAGCTGGAAGGACAAGCTGCTGTTCTACTATAGGCCTACTATGACAAAACGTTTCCCCAGGCCGAGAAATTACAATCACAGACATTAATATGAAAAATAACACATTACAATTGATATATATTAATTATATATACAGTATATTGTGTGTGTTTGTGTATTTATAATAACAACAATAATACATTTATTATTAATAATATATGTATACACTCAGAGCTTAGAGCTTTATATGTCTTTCTCTGTAAATACTATGTCTGTCTGTTGTAAAGAAATAGTGGCACAGATAGGCAAAACATTTTTGAAAATAATTAACACAGCTGATTGATTTCCCATTTGACCAACTCATTTATTACTCTTTCATTTACTTCTTCATCCACATTAAAGCTGCCAATTCAGTTTAGCATCAGCTTTTGAATAAAATGTCATACAATATTGGTATTATCTGCTTTTTTAAGACATTCTTATTAATTAGAACCATTTCCACTTTTCCACATTTTGCCTGCACCTTCTTATACATTTGAACCAGCAATTCAGTGTAGCGACAGCTATTCAAAAAAATCTTAAAATATTTCACTTTTGTTTGATACATTACATTTGATACATTGGTATTATTCAACATTTAAATGAAACTCATACTAACTAAAACCATTCCCACTTTCCCACCTATTCTCACTACTTTGCCTTCTTCTTATGCAATTATGCCAGCAATCCAGTTTAGCTTTCACAAAACATTTTCTGCAGGAAATGCATTTTCTTGTTACGTGATGAGAAGCAGGGATACAACAAAAAGAAAATTACTCAAGGTTATATTGATGTTTTAAGACAAAAACTTTAACTTTCAAAGGTGTATGATACATCTGATTATAAAATAGAACTGGATAATTTAAAAACTCCTCATATGAAAATGATTTGTCTACAAGAAGCTTCAAATAAACAACTACAGTCTACTAGGTGTAGTAAGAGAGTATAATGCAGGTATTGTATGGTAACATGTGTGACAGTTGTTATATTTACCCTACCTGGCTTTTAGGTCAAGTAACGCTTAAAAAGATATATCATGTGCATGTTAAGATATCTAAATAAATGCATAGTCTTTGAATTAAAGGTGTCCCTTTGGTGTATTTATCCAATGACATATTATCTGATCTGAATAGTTTCTTTGCATCTTTCAGATATGATCTTAGCTCATTAATAGCAGCTAATAAAGCGGACACATTTGATAAACCATAAAAGAGGCGGACCAAATAAAACAGCAAAGGGTTCAGAGTCTAAATTCAATCTGAATTGGGGAATTCCAACCTTGTGACTCTCCAATCTCTTTTCCACCTCACCAGTTTCTTTTTTACACACTGGAAACAATAGCTTCCTTTCAACATAATCCAGTCCTGAGTTTTATGACCATTTAATGGGTCATTCCATCTATCAGCGTTGTCTTTTATTATCACCCTTACAATGGCCCCATTGTGCATAGACATGGGAGATAGGAGATAAATACACCTTATCAGCCACAACAACACATCATTACTTTCACCCTGCTATCTCACTGTCCCTCTCCACCATGCATTATCTGCCCACTTATGAGGATATTCAGACCCATCAAGTGCTTTGAAGATCTCCGCCAGTTGGCTGTTTGCTCTCTCTGTTTCCCCCTTCTGCAGATCAACTCTGTTTCAACTGTTCTGTATATAGTGTTATAAATATGTCTTACAGTCTTACTTTGCTCTCTAAAATGACATTTAAATCTGCTTCTACAACCCCAAATCAGAAAAAGTTGGGACAGTATGGAAAACACAAATAAAAAAAGAAAGTAGTGATTTCTAAATGTACTTTGACTTGTATTTCATTGCAGACAATGTGACCAGAAAATATTTCATGTTTTGTCTGGTCAACTTAATTTCATTTGTAAATATACATCCTTTCCTGTCATTCAGACCTGCAACACATTCCAAAAAAGGTTGGGACAAGAGCAATTTAGGGCTAGTAATCAGGTAAATTGGTTAAATAATGATGTGATATGAAACAGGTGATGCCAACAGGTGATTGTAATTATGATTTGGTACAAAAGCAGCATCCAAGAAAGGTCTAGTCCTTTAGGAGCAAAGATGGGCCGAGGATCGCCAGTTTGCCAACAAATACGTGAGAAAATTATTGAAATGTTTAAAAACAATGTTCCTCAAAGAAAGATAGGAAGACATTTGCTTATTTCACCTTCAACAGTGCATAACATAATTAAAAGATTCAAGGAATGTGGAGGAATTTCAGTGCGTAAAGGACAAGGGTGCAAGCCTAAGCTGAACAACCGTGATCTCCGATCCCTCAGACGGCACTGCATCAAGAATCGTCATTCATCTATAAGCGATATCACCACATGGGCTCAGGACTACTTTGGCAAACCTTTGTCAAGTACCACAATACGTAGTTACATCCACAAATGCCAGTTAAAACTGTACTGTGCCAAAAGGAAGTCCTATGTTAACAGTGTCCAGAAGCGCCGTCGACTTCTCTGGGCTTGGAGGCATCTGGGATGGACCATCACACAGTGGAAACGTGTACTGTGGTCAGATGAATCAGTATTTCAGGTATTTTTTGGGAGAAATGGACGCCGTGTGCTCCAGACCAAAGAAGAAAAGGATCATCCAGACTGTTACCAGCAACAAGTTCAAAAGCCAGGGTCTGTCATGGTATGGGGTTGTGTCAGTGCCCTTGGCAAAGGTAACTTGCACTTCTGTGATGGCAGCATTAATGCTGAAAAGTACATAAAGATTTTGGAGCACAATATGCTGCCTTCAAGAAATCTTTTCCAGGGACGTCCATGCATATTTCAACAAGATAATGCAAAACCACATTCTGCACACATTATAAAGTCCTGGCTGCGGAAGAAGAGGACACGGGTACTTGACTGGCCTGCCTGCAGTCCTGACCTGTCTCCAATAGAGAATGTGTGGCGCATTTTGAAGTGCAAAATGCGACAACGAAGACCCCGTACTGTTGCCCACCTTAAGACTTGTTTGCAGCAAGAATGGGACAAAATTACACCTGAAACACTTCATCACTTGGTGTCTTCAGTCCCTAAACGTCTTTTAAGTGTTGTGAAAAGGAATGGCAACATTACAAAGTAGTAAATGCTTTACTGTTCTAACTTTTTTTGAAATGTGTTGCAAGAACCAAAATAGGAATTTTGTTTTTTTGAAAAAAAAAAACCCAATAAAAATCATGAGGAACACATTAAATTATGTGCCGTTTTATTGTCTGCAATGAAATACAAGTCAAAGTACATTTAGAAATCACTACTTTCTTTTTTTTGATTTGTGTTCCATACTGTCTCAACTTTTTCTGATTTGGGGTTGTAATTGCGACTTTTGGGATGAGGATTATTGCTCATGATAGCGTGTTTTCTGTCATGCTTTCCGTTGTGAAGAAATCACCCACTCGAGTAATGTCTTCTTATCGCCCAATTTACCCATTAAAGGTGCAGTAGGTAAGACTTAATATAAATAAATAAATATTAAAAATATGTTATAAACCCCAATTTCAATGAAGTTGGGACATTGTGTAAAATGAAATAAAAACAGAATACAATGATTTGCAAATGCTTTTCAACCTATATGCAATGGAATACACTACGAAGACAACATATTGAATGTTCAAACTGATCAACTTTATTATTTTTTTGCAAATATTCACTCATTTAGAATTTCATGCCTGCAACACATTCCAAAAAAGCTTGGACGAGGGGCAAGAACAGACTAGGAAAGTTGAGGAATGCTCAAAAAACACCTGTTTGGAACGTTCCATAGGTGATCAGGTTAATTGGAAACAGGTGAGTGTCATGACTGGGTATAAACAAGCAAGGATGGGGTGAGGTTCACCACTTTGTGAACAACTGCATGAGCAAATAGTCCAACAGTTTAAGAACGTTTCTCAATGTACAATTGCAAGGAATTTAGACATTTCATCATCTACAGTCCATAATATCATCAAAAGATTCAGAGAATCTTAAAAATCTCTGCATGTAAGCAGCAAGGCCAAAATCCAACATTGAATGCCCACAACCTTCCATCCCTCAGGCAGCACGACATTAAAAACTGACATCATTATGTAAAGGATATTACCACGTGGGCTCAGGAACACTTCGGAAAACCATTGTTAGTTAACACAGTTTGTCACTACATCGTCAAGTGAAAGTAAAAACTCTACCATGCAAAGTGAAAGCCATATATCAACAACACCCAGAAATGCCACCGGCTTCTCTGGGCCCGAGCTCATCTGAGATGAACTGACACTAAGTGGAAACCTTGCTATGGTCTGACGAGTCCACATTTTTGGAAATCATGGATGTCATGTCCTCCGGGTCAAAGAGGAAAAGGACCATCAAGATTGTTATCAGCGCAAAGTTCAAAAGCCAGCATCTGTGATGGTATGGGGGTGTGTTAGTGCCCATGGTATGGGTAACTTGCACATCTGTGAAGGCACCATTAAAGCTGAAAGGTACAGGTTTTGGAGCACCATATGCTGCCATCTAAGCAACGTCTTTTTCAGGGACGTCTATGGTCCCTGCTTATTTCAGCAAGACAATGCCAAGCCACATCTGCACGTGTTACAACAGCGTGACTTCGTAGTTTTTATTTACGTTTTACACGTAACGTCCCAACTTCATTGGAATTGGGGTTTGTAAATGTGAAGAATACATGCTGTATGTATGGTATCCTGATGTGACTGTGTGCCTTCACCTGAAAGTTTAGAAGAGCTGCCTAACATAACTGGAAAAATTTATGCTGCAGTAAGTAACACAAAACAGCATATTTCCTCAATTTAAATAATTCAGAAACCAATTAAAAAACTGGCTAAATGGAAATGCGTGGCATAGTGTCCAGCAGTAAGACTGAGGCTGCATGTTATCTGTACTTCTCCAGTTGAATTTATGCAGAACTTAGACTGGATTTTACCTGTGGGGTTTTATCCTGTAAATCCAGTGGTTTTTTTGTATTATTTTGTGGAAACTGAATCTCTGTGTCCTCTTGTGTGCACAGAGCAGCAACTAACCCACTATTGACTTGTGGAGGAAAGTATACAAAAACAAATGCACCGCTCAGAAAAAAGGACTGACAGCTGCTGATTCTGAGGACAGACAGGAAGGACATCTACAGTATCTGAAACATGACAAATCATAAGTAACATTTCGAATAAATAGATGTTATTAATCTTAAGACTGTTGGAGTTGTTGAGAGCTGAAGTGCCATGTGGATTAGAAAACAAATTCAATCACACATCAGGCTAATCTTTTAAGCAAATGAATCTCCTGGTGGTAATGGTAATAGTGCCACCTCCCGTCAGGTAACTTCTGTTAGGACGCAGTCAATATTCCAAAAATTTAAATGAATTGATCAGTCACTTGACTGTGTCAATAGACTAATGGAGGGCTGCTAAAATCTGTCAATATTTAAAAGTGTGGCAGAAGTAAATCACAGCATTGTGGTATATTTTAATGGCCCTCAATTGATCAAAACGTCATCAGAGGTGTGACAAAGTGCGGTCTGTCCGGCTCCTTTGCAACAGAGCTCTGATGAAGTGACAGCACAGTCAAAATACCCTATAGAGTACCAATAGACAGATTTCTATTTATTTAGCTTCTGCTTAGCACACTATACAGCTAAGACCAGAAATACAGATACAATTGGATCTGTGTAAAGTAGAGGTAGTCTTTCTATAACTTTCTAACTAACTAACAGTGTCCAGTCTGGCAAGAAAAGCTAACTTGATGTTTTAGCATTGATTCACAACACAGCACAATATACTGCATCACTGACTTTGAGGGAACAATGAAAGTTTAAATACAATCGTCTGTGCCTCTTATTATATTTGTTCTATTTATGGCTTCAAGGGTAGAGAGGTCAGGGAACTCATCCCTCTCTGTCAGTGTGCTAATTGGTTTGAATAAACAGCCCTTTCCCCCGATAAACTGTGTGTGCTCAATCTTAAAGGTAGCCTAAATCATTTTTAGTCAGCCTGTCACAAATAACTAGGATAAATTCTCCAAACAAACTTTCAGTCTAATCTGTGCTTATCTTGTATCAGTACAGAGAAAAAAAGGCTCTGGATGTTTTGTTGTATTTAAAAAAACAAATCCTCAAATTAATCTTAAGACATTTAAGACATAAATAAATAAATCTCAATCAGTTGCATTTTACAAACAAATATCAGAGAAAATCTGAACTGGCGAATTTGATAAACCATCCAAATTATGTCAAAATGGTGAAACTTTGAAACTGCTATTATCCCCCATATTTGAATGATTCCCACCCACTCTATGACAACCAGCCTTTCCCCCTGTCTTTGACTCTTTGGAACGGGCACAAACACATAGTCAGCCACGCAGTATATAAAAAGGTTCTTTTCGAGTATTACCAAGCCTTCAGAGCGACATTAATCTTAGTCTGAGATTTTTTGTATGTATTTGTTTTTTATATATTTTTGAAGGCTCTCTATGCTCCATGCTCCATGCTTCGTCCGCGTATACTAAGGATGTCATCTGTAATTTTGGTGTAATTTTTTTACTTTGAAAGGGTTGTATAACCATATTGTATTTTCTCCAATTTTTACTAAACTTTTGGACCCTCACAATTAGTCACGGCAAACTGTAGATCAGTCATAAGGGAATCTCTTACTCTCAGTTCCAAT
The DNA here is from genome assembly GCA_023631565.1 of Gymnocephalus cernua. Lineage (NCBI taxonomy): Eukaryota > Metazoa > Chordata > Actinopteri > Perciformes > Percidae > Gymnocephalus > Gymnocephalus cernua. Next base: position 19,000,287 of record CM042426.1, on the reverse strand, counting down.
TCCAAGAGAGGAGAATAAGCTTGTATGTATTTGTTCCTCCTTTTACTGGTTGCCTGTAAATTTTAGAATAGATTTTACATTGTTTTACTATTGATATTTAGGGATTTCAGGCTCAGGCCTAGATTACAGATACTTTATTATCCCTTATACGAGAGTATCATCTGGTCTTTGCCTAATTTTGTCCTAATTTTATTATCATCTTTATCATCAAGTTTTTGATATATATTTTTTTCGCTTGTGGTTTTTATAGTCTTTTGGTTTATTTTGCCATGTGAAGCACTCAACAGGGAAGTAAAGTAAATCATTTGAGTTGACATCCTCTTTCCATGTGTCTCAAAATGATTCCAGGACACAAAGTCCTACACCCGCCATATTTACATATATCTAGATCTCATATTTATTGACATTTGGTTTTCTTCAAATATCCTTATGAGATTAGCACTGTTTGTGATATTCTGTTTGCACTTGATTCACTGACGTGTTGAGTTCCAGGAAATGTTCCAGATGTGCCAAGCTGGGACTGGCTCAGAGCGAGCTAACTGAGGAATTAGCAATTCCATAATTGGCCGTTCTGTCAGAGGTTCTGACAAGCCGAGATGATAAACCGGTCACTGAGTTATTTGTCTCCTGCTCTGTCTCAGACTATGCCTAACACAAAACTTCAGTCACTAATTACAACATCCACTGTGTCCTGCTTTACAAACTCCTTTACTCTATTTCCCTCAAAAACTGTAATTGTAATTAGGAGGAAGAGGGATGGGGTGTTTTTTTGTTTAACTAGCGGCACCTTACAGGAGAAGCACTCTGAATTTCGTTATACGTTTTTAATGATAAGCTGATGTCCGGTCTCTGGTCATACTGCTAAAAGAGCTACAAGCAAAGCACAAGAAGACTGTCCTCCAAGAAAAAGGTTTCAACAACAAAACCACATTTGTTCACATTTACAAAGCCCTCTAGCAGCCGAAGGGATTATTAATGATTATTGACTCTTGTCCATTAGAGACAAAAGAAGTAGTCTATTCTGAGGTGTTCAGGGTGGAGAGATTGGTCAACAAAACGTCAGACTTTAACACAGGAGACTGCTGTTTCCTACCGCATGTCAACTTGTTTTTTCTCTTTAACCATGACGATTGTTCTGTTCTCGAACCTCAACTGTTCCAATTGTTCATTTCTTACATTGCACTGTAACTCATATTCTTGTATTGTATTCCTGTCTAATTCCATGGTAGCTGTTTTTATATAAATATAAATTGTTTTAAATTGCTTTTTAATGTTTTATGTAAAGCACTTTAAGGTGTCTTGTTGCTGAAATGTGCTATATAAAGCTGCCTTTCCATGCCTTACCAACGTGGTTATTACATAATGTAACCATGATGACATGGCTCTACAGGGCATGGACAAATGACATAATTGCCGTTAAATTCGAAGGAGTTATTGAGGTAACCCTCTGGGGTTGAATATGATAGTTGTTATAGTGTTTTTACATATTTTATGTGACTTTTTGACAGTTAAATGGACATGAAGTGATGTCAGGAGTAAGGCAGCTTGCTTTTTGGGATCTAAGTAGTTAGTGTTTATTTTGTTTCCCGTGATTGCCAAGACATGGGAGAACATTTTTCAAAAGCCAAAAGTCTTGTTCATTATTGTTCTTTGTGTGATTACATTTCTGTGAGATTCTATTGAACCAGTGAACCTCGGGGTCAACAGGTGTTTTACCCTGGCCAGAGAAAGTCCCCTGTAGTATGATAGGTGCTCGGTGTATGTCCCATAGCTAACTGTCTGAAGTTAAAATGGTTGGGTTAAGTTTATATTTAGTGAGTTAAGTGTTGTAATTTTGGAATAGCTGCCACTGAAGGACACCCGCTCTTTGGGTTTATTGTTGTACGGTTGCTTCCAGGATTTTGGATCAAGATGGTAGAAACATGAACATGTAAAAATACAAGATCCTACTGTAGTTCATCTTCATTCTGTCGACATATCCTACCATTAAATATTAATATGAATGTACCCACTAATGTTTTAAAAACTGTGCCTTTAATGTCCTTCATTGTCCTCTCTGTTTTCTTGTACTGGCTCCCTCGCTCTCCTGTTCCCCCTCCCTGAGGCCGTGCGCTTGCCCTGACAATGCAGCATTATGGAAATAAATTGTTCCATTAGGTGCATTGTGTTCTGTCATCAGGCCAACCACGCTGGGTTATTAATGGACACAGCCTCCGCTTTGATTAAGACGAAAGATTTATGAAAAAACACACACTGGCGGCGTATCACCCAACATTCTTTCCTTCACTGAGGTGTGTTACACCTTGCAGGAAGGGAACTTATGAAAGTCACCAAAAAATTAAAATATATACTGTATATATAAACCTAATCTATAGTTTGACAGATAGAGAATACTTTTTTCTTTTAGATGTGATGGTTTTCCCAGTGGCAAAGACATGCAGTAAACACTATAAAATGTGAATGACTGTTACACAGGCTGCAAATAGGCTATTATCCTATAGACCGAATCATAACCCAAATTATTGGACAATACTAATTTTGACTTGATGATGATACTAGATGAGGGTCAGGGGATAACACAAGTTATTACAATTCATCCTCAGGGAGACATGAATCTGTACAAAATCCATCCAATAGTTGTCAAGATAATTCCCTAAAAGTCAAAAAGTCTCAACTTAATGGTGTCGTTAGAAGAAAAGTCAGAGATCACCAAATGCAGTGTGATTAATCTTCTGGGGATCATGCATGCCTGTACCAAATTCATATCCAGTAATGGTTGATATATTTCAGTCTGGAGGTGGAGAGAGCGACCAATAGACATTGGCCATGCCGCTTTTAAACGTAAAAGCAGAGGCATCTGACCAATCGAACACTCAACAAGCCAAATTTAAAAAATTGTTTAAGCCAAATCACAAATAAGACTTCTGCAAAACTTGATGTCGCTGTTACAGTGTGTTTGTCTAAGTGCTGCAGATCAGACCAGTGTGTAAGCTACGTGCTATTTCAATATTTGAATCTTTACCAATTTCGTTAGAATCATACAGGCCTTAGTCATTACCTCTCTATGACACAGGTGTGTGTGTGTGTGTGTGTGTGTGTGTGTGTGTACAAGTGTGACTGATCCCATTTATCAGGCCAGTTAACCCTTGGCAGCAAGTAGTAATACAGAGCAGAGGACCCAAGGGGGATGCAAGCACTCGCTCTAATTAAATCCCCCCTCCACCTTACCACCCACACCTACACAGACCACCTCCCCTCCTCCAGCAGGAGAGACTCTGACCTTCCAGCATGTAGGCACCGTCAGTGAACATGTTAGCATCCTGATGTTAGCATTTAGCTCAAAGCACCGCTGTGCTACAGCCTCACAGACTGCCACCTTGTTTGTGTTTGTTAAAATTACTTTACTACATAAACCATATATCTAGTCTGATACTGTGTAAGAATGCAGCGGTGAAACGGTGTGCTTCTCTGTTTCTCTTACAAATTGTGGCCACAAAGCAACAAATGAATTGATTTAAATTCGAAGAAAAACAGGAACATTGTGTTCAATTGTGTAATACTCACCCACAATACCCAATACAATACCCACATCGATAGATTTGAGTTTTGTTGTTGTTATACTGTATAATAACTGTATTTGCTTTCCCAGGGCTGTTGAGCTAATGGACATACAGTATGATGATGATGCTTTTCCCCTTTCAACTCTGTATGCCTTCACTGAGCTGTTGACCTTTTCTAATCCAGCCTGTTTTCAGTGCTGGTGGCATATAATCGTAATGCTGACTCAAAATAAATGTGTCCTTCCTTCACTTGTGAAGTAATAACAGTGAATAAAGTAGCATTAGTGTGAATACGTGTTTGTACTGGTGTGAAGGCACACAGCTGGCTTTTGTGTGGCCCACTGGGTTCAAAAGTGGGTTAAGAGCAGGGTAATCTGTCTGGCTGACAGCATCACAGCGGCTGGCATCATTAATACAGTCCCAGGCTGAGGCGTAGTCACGCAGCGGCTCCATCCACTGTTTGTGAAGGGTACACATGAACTTTCACAGAAATGAAGCCTTAACTGTTTTAATAATATTGGAAGTGCAGCTACCATTTTATCAACACAAAGTTTACTAGCACAAAAATGTTTAACTATCTCACACATCGGTGATTTCTCCATCAGTCACAGTCCATCATAATAAGGCAGATAAATAGTGTGTTCATTACTAGCAGGTTCTAAGAAAAACTTTATTATCTATCTGCATTGAAGAGCATGCCTAAAACCCAGACTATTAGACCAGATAAAAAGTGTTAGTGTATAAATGGCTGATCAGGACTTATATTCCTGGCAACTGTATTAGATATAATGCAGAAATTGGTACTCTGTTTCATTGTATGTGGCAGTGTCAGAAATGAAAATAGTGTTCCCAATTAAGTTAAATTATATGAATTACTAAATATATACCTCAATGCATTATATATATATATATATATATTGTGTATTATTTTTTTACAGGCCAAACATACTATAATTGCATTCAAATGTAAAGATATAAAAATTAAAGTGAGTGCATTAATGAGATGTATTGCAGTTTGACACTGGTTAAAACAGGTACATATGTAGATGTCGATGATCAGACAAGTTTTGGTGCAATTGTTGTCACTTCAAGGTATTCGGGTTCTTGTTTGCAAATAGGGAGGAGTATGATAAATTGATTTGACCTTTATAAATTCTTTCATTCTAATTTTCTCACATTAAGATTATTTTTATTCCTTTAATTACTTATTAATATTTGCTGTGAATGTTTTTCCTTCACCTTAGAATGTTGAGGTTCTGAACATGTTTGAAAAACTAAAATTAACAAAGGCAATAAACAGTGTTGACAAAAAAAGCAAAAAGGGAGGTAATTAATTTCTTCCATATACTATGAAGAAGAAGACATACTTTAATGATCCCCAAGGGGAAATTACATTTTTACACTCTACAATGCAATAAAACCCCAACACTGTAAATTGCAGCTGTTGCTTGCTCTTACAATGCTATAACTATCACAGCGGGTGTGCCGCATTAGCTCTTGCCAGTATGGGACGCCTTGAAGTGTAAAGTGTAGAGAAAACCACTTTTGGAGTGCCGGCAGCAGGCATTATGATTAATCTCTATCAGCTGAATATCAAACAGCAGCAATGAGAGTGACAGAAGGAGTGTACATTTTAACTATGTGTAACTATTTGTGGTAGCAAAAATACTCATCGGGTAGGACCATAACCATAAGACTGTTTTGGTCTACATGAAATTGCACCTGCTAATGTCTCCCTGCTCTTGTTCAATGAACATACAAATTTGACTGCATTATGTAGAAATGAAAGAATATCTCAAGTGTTGTTGTGTAAGATCATTTCAAAACATCAAGATAAGTAATGTTGTAGGCAATCCCAGCAACTTGCATTTTTATATTAATTTGATTAAAAAACAACAACAAGACAAATTAAATTTACATTGGTTTCTGTTGGACATTCTGGATGTGACCGACAAAGGTGTTTCTTCTAACAGCAAACACATTGGATTCAGGACATTTGCTAGATTTGTATTCTATTTACATAAAGCTGAAGAGATACCAGTGCGTGTGTCTGCATGCATGCATACAGAGGGTCACGTCAACATCTCATTTATGTAATGGCTCCACATCTATCGCACCCTGACATGACTGACAGGTGGAAATGACATCACTAACATTTAAATCGTTGTCCTTCTCTCTGCAGAGTAATACATACTAAGTGATACATATTCCACCAACAAGCCATTTCTACACTCATCTACCCCATCTTTACTCCACCTTTCACACACACACACACACACACACACACACACACACACACACACACACACACACACACACACACACACACACACACACACACGCTTTAATTCCCCTTTCGCTTCCTGTGTTTCATTTTACTGTCCCTCGCAACCTCACAGTGTCACTGCACTATCCAATTGACATAATTGAGCCGGGTCAGATGATAAAGGGAACTATAACAATCAATGCAGGTGAAATAAAAAACATCTCCCAGTTATTAATTTTGTCCTTTTCCACCGTCAATCAATGCCCCTCCCCTACATCAGTTTAACAGACTGGGACTGCTGCGTTTATTTGAGGAAGAAGGTTTGACATCTCAGAAGGAAGAATGAAGAGCCAAGAGGAGGTGAAGGCAGAAGAAGTAGAAGAGATTAGGGAGAGGAGGTTCAGCAGTATCAGAGCTGAGACAGATGAGATGTGACAGACTGCCACTCTTCTCAGCACCTTCTCATCAGCATGACACAGCTGTCACAGCCCTATTTCAGGAAAATTAAACGGGCTTACGGTAAACTGGCCTGCCTGGAGGGAGGGGCTGGAGGAGTGTGTGTGTGTGTGTGTGTGTGTGAAAATGAATAGGCTTGTATGCAGATGGCCTTTCTGCTTCTCTCCTCCCCCAATCTGTTCTCCTCCTTCAAGCACCATCCTCTCCTTTTGACATGGTAATGGCTCCAAATTGATGAAGACACTTCACTCATTCAGTGACAACTCTACTGGCAAGCGACATAAACACTTCCTCCACGCCTTCTCATCCATCACTAATGAAGCCCCTCCCTTCTGCCTCTTTGGCATTGGCTGGGTGGGAAGTTGTTCAATCAGCTAATTTGCTGTTCGTTGGCCACTGTTAATGACTGCGCCACCTCTGGATTATCTTGTCATCCCATCGTCTTAATCAGAAGAGATGAACTGCTCATTAAACCATTAGCCTCCTTTTGAACGTTGTCATGCTTCGCAAAGGTCATATGCCTATAATTAAAACTAATCTATTGGGTCACATTTCTCTCTTTAATTGGCAGATTTGTAGCAATTTCAGTAGCTTTTATTCAGTGACAGAGAAAACACAAGCAAATGAAGAAAACATCTTAATAAAAAAAACACAAGTGGTTTAAGGATCAGTGCCACAAATAAAAAAAGCAAATGCTGAACACTCACTGTTTGTTTTGGTTTTTCTATTTGCAATTTTCAACCAATTTTCCCCCAGATACTGCAGTTTATTTATAGGTCTGTTTATCTTCCTACTGTCTGTACTTTTCAAATGTAAAGAAGAGCACCAATATTGATTGGAACTCAATATCGTCAGATACCAAAAGTTCAAGTATCAGAATTTGGGAGAGAAAAAGTTGGACCGATGCATCACTAGATACTATGCGTTCATCTTAACTGCCTTAGCTCACCGAGCCTGGATGATGGCCACATGGAGTATATTCAAATCTAGGCTACGTTGTTAATTTTATGTTCTAAGTTCCATATTTTGGGATGTTGATTCTTCATTTTAACAATATTTTCTCACCCTGGGTTTTTTCTGGTATTAAATGTATACTTTGCTGATTTTAATGCATCTCTGTGTCATCTTTGTGTGGGCAGTGTGTTTAGATGAATGGTGTTTGGCTTCCTTCCGTGGCGCTAGTGCACAGAGCTCGGAGCAACCGAGGTCTGCCGAGCACATCTCAGCAGACTTCCGCTGCCACGGACCACACTGCCAAGACACAGAGTTTGATTTAAATCAGCAAAATATCTCTTTAAATATAAATATACTTTACTGGTCATTCAGACAACATTAAATAATAGAGAATACAAATCAGCAGAGTTTGGAGTTATGAACCGCTACCTTTAGGATCTACTAAGCTAACCCTAATTTCACTACTGTGGGTTTTAAGTTGATAGTTTATTTAAGAGATGATTTACAGACATGTTCTCCTATAGAAAGGACAAACTGTGAACAGTTCAATTTCTTTTCAGCTTGAAAATAACACTTGAAATTAGTATGAAGTAGCAGTTATTGTCATTTAAAAATAATGGAAAACTTAAATGTATCTATTAAAGTAATAGATTCTACAATTTAATTTCAACTTTGCACAAACCTTTAAGGTACAACCTTTAATTGAAGGTAACCAGCACAAAATAGGAAGGCATCTTTCTAGTATGCTTACACTAGTAGGGGATAAGGATGTATCTTTTCAGCACTGTGAAATTATATGTCTGTGCGGGTTTGTGAGATTTAGGTAAACTAGAACCTGTCCAGTCTGTCTGACTTTTGAGCTGAAGATCTCATCCATGCTGCCTGTTTAAGCCACATTTTGCTGCTTCAGCACAACCATGCAGCACTTTCACTGTAGGTGAAAGAGTTGTGATGCCTTTAAAAGAATTCATAACATCCTACTGACCTTATACGGCAAATAAAAACTATCGATCCTCCCTCCCCAACTCCCACTTTAAAAGACTTATTGTGGAGCTCCATTTCATCTAATCACTTGGCAAAAGAGTCCAGGGTCTAAATAAAGAAAGAATAAATAAAAAAGTCCCTGGCCCAACGTGTTGCTCTCACCTTTGCAGATGAAATTACCCGAAAAGCTGTTACAAATCAATATAATCAATGCAATCAGCTAACTGACACAGGCAATCTCCTGCCAGTAAGTAAAATATCCCCAGTAGAGATCTTTCAATCTCTAGTGCCATAATTGCCCCCAAGGGCGACGTTAGGGTGTAGCATTTTGTACACTTAATTAAATTAGTGAGCTCTGTGGACAGGGTGGGTTACCGATCTCACAGTGAACGGATAGATCTGGCCCTGAGCCAGTAATTAAGGCAATACCTTTCCTGATTACGCCAATCCCCCTTAATGAACTCATTATGCATTTTAACCCAAACACTCCCATGAATTAATGAGCACAAAGAAAGCCCCTGGACGGAAAGAACGCCTTGATCACGAACACAAGTCATAACTCATCCACTCAACGGGGCAGACGTAATGTCCATATTTCTCCCTTTCAGCAGCAGCCAAGGCTAATTTGGACTTGAGTGACAGCAAAAGTTCTGGGTCTGTACATATAAAGCTATAAAGGATCCCTCGTCTGGGAAGTAACAACAAACACTTTACTGGGCAACTTTACAAGGTCTCACAGGAATCATGTCTGAATTCACTGTATTTAAAAAACTTTTGTGTGGTCATTTTGCACAGATAGGACTACATGCTCACACCTACATGGGGTCCAAAACATATGTGTACAATGATTTAAAGAGACCTAGGAACAGTGCAGGGTGGGAGCAGCTCTGTGCTGACCCATAATGCTTTGCTAATTAAATAATTCACTAATTGATTCATTGCCAAATCAATAAAGCCTGCAAATGGTTTATGGTCTGAGAGCTAAAGTGTGTTTGTATTTGAGGACTGGGGTTGGGTTACAAATGAAACACACACACACACACACACACACACACACACACACACACACACACACACACACACACACACACACACACACACACACACACACACACACACACACACACACACACACACACACACACACACACACACACACACACACACACACACACACACACACACACACACACACACACACACACACAGATGATCCAAACTGCCAGTGCATCCCCCTAACTGAACGGTAAGCAAAAACACATGAAATTGGTGCTAAAATGTAGGCGAACGTTGAGTTGACCTTGCGCTTGTGTTGTATGACATCATTTCAGCCCCTCACAGGCAGATGATAGTGAATATAAAAGGTGTGTGTGTGTGTGTGTGTGTGGGCACACGTTGGACCCATAAACACAGCTCTGTTAGACCCAGTCCCAGGGGAGTCTGGGATTTGTAGGTGGGCCTGAGGAAGAAATCAGCTGGCATATCATTAATTCAAGTGTAATGAATCCTAAAGGGGGGTTTTGTGTAAAAAAGAAGAAAAAAAAGGGCATATGCACTGTAGATATGTGATATGTTATGTATACTTTATGACCAGCCATTAGAGTGAGTGTGTATGTGTGCGTGCGCCTGTCAGGGTCAGAATTTGAATGAAAGTAATTGGGACAGCAGTGAAGTGTGACATCTCACTGAAGGGTTGTAAATTCAGCTACATGAGCAGTTTGATATTTGTTTCCAAGGTTGTGTGCGCACGCGCACACACGCACGATGCGGAGTGCCACCAGTGCTTAAAATATTGTTGGATGACGGTTGTGCTTGTGCTTGTTTGCCATGGGAGAGGATGAACTAAAACAGAGCCAACTTAATTAAAAAAAGTTACAAAAGTATTTCTCATTTAATGTGAAACTGCATAACCACGATGGAAACATATTCTAAAGGCTGTACATTCCTACTCAATAACCCTCCATGTTTGTTAACGTGTAAGAATTCCCAAATTGAATGCGTTTTCTTTAGTATACCTCTTTGCAACTCTACGTGGCCAAAGGTTTGTGGATACACAAACATTTTACACATATTTGATGAACATTCTGATACAACATCCTCCACTCTTATTAGGTTTGACAAAATATTTTGGAACTTGGCTGCAGAGACGTGCTCCCATTCAGCCAGTAGAGCATTAGGTCGGGATGATGTTGGGTGATAAGGCCTAGCTCACAGTCGATGTTACAGTTCATCCCAAAGGTGTTGGATGGAGTTATGGTTAGATTTCTGTGCAAACATTTTTTTTATGGACCTGACTTTGCACATGCAGGCATTGTCAGGTTAAAACTGTTGCCCCAATGTTGGAAGTACACTAATGTCTAAAATACTGTAGAATTAAGATTGCTCTTATTTGGAAATAACGGCCCTAGCCCAAACCATTAGACCATTATTTCTCTTCCACCAAACTTTACAGCTGACACTGTGAATTCAGAGAGGCAGTGTTCTTCTGGCATCCGCCAATCCAAGATTCTGAAGATGGACTGCCAGATAGTAAAGCGTGATTCATCACTCAAAAACGTTTCCACTGCTCCAGGGTCCAATGGTGGTGAACTTAGGCTTGAGTGCTGCTGCTCAAAAATTAAAAACCCATGTTTCGGCTGGTTAATATTTTTTATATTACTATAGTATTACCTCTTGATTAACTGACTTACTGGAAATCCTCCCATGACACTGCCACGGGGGTTATTGAGTATTGATTCATATACCTTTCCTTAGGAAGGAGTCAGTTTCACAATTTTTATTACAAACTGTATACGAGTGCTACATAATTAATGTCCATTTATCCTTTACTGTGCAGTGAATGAGAGGTTAAACAGAATTTCCCATAATCAAATAACACACTTTACTTATTCCTATCTGTGTACTCCCATCTACACTTAAAGAAATCCTTAATTTACCATCTATGACATACCACTATTAGTTTGTCATTAACAACACAAAAATTGAAAGTCAGTTGACATATACAAACTTAGCTTTAAAACGATAATATATTTGAACAGTACTGTATGCCAATTACCATTCCAACAACTAACTTAATAAGTTTTTATCTAAATTGTTTTTTAGTTCTAATATGGTCCATAATCACCGCATTACAGTCACAAAAGTATTAATCTCAACTTAAATGTCCAAAGTATTTATATATATTTTTTTAATCTAATAATTGCTTTCAAAAAAAAGGTACCATTTATGTGTACTACTTCAGACTGCCAAACCCTTCAGGATGTGGTTGAACCCTGAGAGAACAAAAGTGTGAGACCACATTCAAACATGACAGGAAACCCAAAATTTAGCATAGCTGAAATGGAAAATACCGTTTAAAAAGACAATACAGTGAAAAATGTAAAGGTTAAACTGCAATGGCTGATATGACACTGGTGTAATTAATAAAAAGACTTAATTTGTGAAAATTATTATCTACTGTTGTAGGTGTGTTACAGTAACACCTGACCCCTTCTCCTTGAATATTTTTCTTCTTCTTCTTCTTATGTAAGCAGACCCTCTTCACTCTATTTTACAAAGAGCCCATTCACACATTATCTACAGTACAGAAACATCACCATGCCAATATGTGGAGCAAGGGACTGTGATGGTGGAGCACCTCTGTGTGTTTAAATGCAGCATTGCAGGTAAAGGAGCACTCTGCCTCTTAACTTTCCCCCAGTAGAGACCAACAGTGGAAGGCGTGAAGAAAAGCTGAAGGCAAAAGGTGTATATCGATGATGACAGCACACGTGTGTAACCACAAGATGTTACACACACAAAACACAGGAATCAAGATTTTTTTTTTAAAATAAAAGGGAACTGGAGCCTATTCCTTCTTCTTCTAGGGAATGAAGTCTGATATGTATTGAACTCAGGTAGCTTTCATCCACCGGAAAGTTTGGCAAAGCTTTTTTGTTATCCCTTTTCTTTTTAAAAATGCAAACTACAATTAAACATCCCTTTACGATTACACAGTGAAGCCATTTCCTTATTAGAAGCAACAGTTGACAACTTGCCAAAAGCATTATATTACAGGCTGGAATTAGATTTGAGGGCTTTCAGATTATTTGGTACATGTAAGTCTATAAAGGGCTACAAGAGTCCACTGTGATATGCAAGCCAGATCGGATCATTCAAACTAAAAGCTGATACTGTTGCCAAGCTCCCCAAGCTGAGTGAAAGTCTGCACCCTAGGCTTTTACACACAAATCAATAAATAAAAGAAATATTTTCAAGCTCAAAATAATAGGCGTCCATTTATGTGTGCAAAGGTTTCCAAGACCCCACATCCAGTTCACGGTGCATGATCAGACCATGTTGGTTTGGGTGTTGGGGCTGCGACTCTGCAGGTCCTGTACCTGGTCAAGAACCCAGTTGATGTTTGGTCTCTCCTGGGGATTTGACACCATTATGGAGCTCAGCAGCATCTGCAGGCCCTCCGAGTAACTGGGCACAAGACAAAGACATGGCTGAGCTCAAACACAACAACAAAGAAACAAAAACATTAACCCGACTTGTGTTTTCAGATTGCATTTTGTTCAATTATAAAGGAAATTGAACTACATTCAGTTTCTTTGTACTGCATTTGAAAAGTCAGTCTCACATTAACTTAGCGGCAGACTAGGCGAATTCATGTAAAATGAATGTGAGCATCAAATCTAGATCAGATTTAATGATTGCAGTTGGTCCCCAGTGGACTTCTTTAACAAGTTTTGTCTTTAAGCTTTGAGTGTTATTTATTTATCTGCTGTAGCCTTTCCAATGTTTTAGACACAGATATGGCAATAATAATGGTCTAAAACGACGTGAAATTGCATTTCTGTAATTGAAAAATTTAACATTTTCTTGAGGGAGGACCCGTAAAGCCCTAGCCAAATGCAAGCACCTAAGTCTTCCACAAACCTAGGGAAAACACTGCCATGTTAACTGAGTTAGTTTTGTGGCTGCTTGTATACAGTATGTCCTGAAAGTTACACCTACCTACCCTAACTACCCAGGGAAGTAACTTGCTACACTGTAAGACAATGTTAAAGTCTGAAGACTGACCTGCAAGACTGTGGGATAGTCACTGGATTCTGGACAGCCAGGGCAACACTGTCCCCCTTCTGAAATACCATGTCATATGGCCCCTCCAACATCATCATGCAGTATAGCACACATCCGAGTGACTAGAGGAGTACAGGACGACATCAAAAGAAGAGAAAAGACGTAGTCAGTGAATGATCCACAGTAACATTAGGACTTGGTTTTAGAGACTTCCTAAAGTCACTTAAGAAAACAACTAGCACAACATACAAAAGCGATAAAGAACCCAAGGCTTTACCCAGATATCAGTGCGCTCATCTATAATGCAGTGGCTCTCTACATTGAAGAGTTCAGGAGCCCTGTAGGAAATGGTGCACCGCTGAGCTGCCCAGTCCTGTATGGTCATGGCTTCTCTGGTTCCTCTAACCTGAAATGAACACAGTTTCATTTAATTCATCACAGGGTAAGCAGTGTTTCTCAAACGTTTTTCAATAATGTACCCCCTTAATATTTTGTTTATCCAAGGACAAAATATTTTTGGTAAAAAAATAATAAAAACTAGCTATATGTGCCTGATTTAATAAACAACAATATTGTAACTGAAAAGAACACTCAAAAAATATTAAGAATCCCTGAATTAATTAATTAATTAATATTGTGTATAACTATTTTAGGAACTATGCATGACTGATCTTTTTTAAATTAACATTTAAAACAAATGTCCAAACCACATACAGTACCCCCAAAGTACCCCTAGGGGTACACGTGACCCCATTTCAGAACCGCTGATTTAGAGGACCTACAACATAGACAACTGAAAAAAAGCAGGTGTGCAGCCCCCCCACTCTTGAACTGTTATGTTAATATTTATTCTATGACAACACTTGGAAAACTCTCTGTTGTATAGAGGGAGGGGGGGGGGGGGGGGGGCTAAACAGCAGAATGCCAAATTTCCTATATCAGTGTTGTAAGCTCCAACACCACAAATGTGATAAAAACTTGCCGAAGTAAAATATGATGACAAATTTGTACAAACTCTGGGCTAAGACGAAAACTAAGCCAGAGTAACAAATGTTGGAAGCATTTAAGAAACTTGAGAAACTTTCTCCAGGAAGAAAAGATGAACCGTGAGTAACATCACTTAGTCTTCTGCTTGTTACATAGCTATTGGTAAAACATCCAGAGAGTTGAAATGCTGTATTCTGATAAGTAATAGACAATATCCAGTAACTGTTCATTTCAAAGATGTGAAGCATGACATTTGGAATATGTGGTTTAAATGTTACTCTGCCATGTAGAGGTGGAATTTTGGAACTTATTTCTAAAATAATGTCAAGTATAGTGAGTATTTACATTATCTGCACAATAATGTTTATTTAAAGTATTTGAGAGTTATAAATCACCAGGGGCCTCATGCATAAACGTTGCGTACGCACGAAAAGCTTGCGTACGATGGTTTTTACGGACACTTTGTGATGTATAAAAAAAAAAAAAAAACTTGACGTGAGAATGTGCGGGCCGTCCGCAAAGTCAAACATTACAAAATAAAGTTTCCACTTCACTTACTGGCGTACGTCTGTGACGTCTATGAAAAAAACATATTTATATCCGCTGATACTCCATAAAAGTTTGATCATTTATGTGGATAATGTTTCACATCTTTCACACTATTAACTGTTTAATTTGCAGGCTCCTTAACCTCTGTTAAACATGAGGACAGGAAATAAATGATAAATCCACTTAGAAAATACTTTCAGTCATCCTCTGTATTTCCCATAGATGAAATATATACTCACTGTGCAACAAAAAGATCGGCACGGAAAAAATGTAATAGCCTATATTACATTTTTCCGTGGCGATCTTTTTGTTAGTGTCTGTAAGTCTGTAGTTACTGAGGCTCAGACATCCATGGCGCACGGGAGGCGGGACGCACGGCTCCATCTCCCCAGGAACAAACGCTGTGTCGGGTGGGCAAACTCATGTGATGCGTAATTGATCCCGTGGATGATTTGTAGGCTATTAAGTGAACAAGGTGTACCCGGTCCCCCAAACACTGGGCCGTCTTGACTGTCTTAATTCTGCACATATTTCTGTTACTGTAGTCCTATTTACTATTTCATCCATGCGTGGCGCAGCGGATCCATGCGCACTGTCACCTGCCGTGGAGACGCTGGCCTCGCTAACCTCTCCTCTGATTCGGAGTCTGAGTCTAGCCTACCAACACTTAAAATAAATGGCATTACATCGGTGGGTTCAAACTGCTTATTGCGCGTCATTTGGACTGACACTGAGATGCATGTTGTTCTGCAACTGGTGTGGCGCTGCCACTATTCTCTTGATTTCCACTTCGACATTAGACATTGTTTATTAAAATTGCTGCCATGGTTCGGTGCATTCACCGCCTGGTCAACATTTGCCACTCTGAGCATTTTCTTTTATTGCTTATCCGAGATGACAAACCTCCAGACAGAAAAACATTTCTCGCCTCCACCTCCGATCAGCACCTCAACCTCACAGTCGGTGAAGTTTTTTTTCCGTCTGCAGCTGGATAACCCGTTGTGATTGGACGAAGAATGACGTTGGGGGTGCATTTATAGTAATTTACATATTAATTTATGGGAGGAGGCAAGGCGGGGTCGTGGCTCGTTCATGTGCGCTCAATTTCACGTTGATTGTGATGTATAAAGGTGTGCAGGACCATGGCATACGCCTGGTTTTATACATCTGAATATTTCTGTGCGTAGGTACTTTTCAAGTTTTGGTCGTACGCCATCTTCTGGTATGAAAGCTGCGCAATCTTTTATACATGAGGCCCCTGGTATTGATATTATCTTGCTTGGATCTCATTGTCCTAATTTAAAAGACCTAGATTCTGACATATCTTAATGTCATACTATTCAGCAACATCTAAGAATAATGTTCAAAATAATATCTTAATATCAACAGACAAAATAATGAAAGTGATGGACTCTTACACAGTAAGAGCTCAACCTCCCAAATCACACCGCATTTAGCTTTTGATTTGACATTGAGACAGATTGTGGGGATGTGACTGACCTCAGACATCAACTAAACTAATTTGGGCTTTAGTGTTTGACCAATAGTATCAATGCTTAAATAAAGTCATCGGTAAAATCTTTCAAACTCTTCATAGACTCTGTGCCCTTACCTCAATCCTGGCACGGTTCATAGAGCCCAGGTCCATCAGAAGAGGCCTGTCATCCTCATCCAGAAGCACATTTGTGGGCTTCAAGTCTCTGTCAAATTAAAGCAAACACATAGTTTTCAGATGTCTGTTATTGTGTTACTATAAAAAAAAAGGAACACACAAAAGTTGCATTAATTAAAACATTAATGTTTAAAGATATACTCAAACTAGGGGTGCAAGATATATGACTCAATATTGTTATCGCAATAGCACGTTGTGCAATATTATATCTAGGGGTGCAAGGTATATCGACTCAATATTGTTATCGCAATATATTGAAAGTGTTGCAATAAGTATGCAATATTTTGTTTATTTTGTGGAGCGCAGCGTCCCGTCCGTTGGCTGTGTGGCTTAATTGTGTTTGATGTAGAGCCCGCTTGAAACGCTATAATGATCATCATTTCATTGACCGGTTACCGTGCCACTTGCACGTTAGTACACGTCAGCGCACGGGTCTATGGAGCGTACCACGTGTGTGCATATTTCGACAGAGTGACAGTGTAAGTGAAGAAATAGATAGAGACAACTAAACAGAATAAATCAGAGAAGCAAAAGAAAAGTTGTGTCCTGTTCTCTTTATTTATTTTATACTGTACAACCAGTAAAACATTTCTGTAGACATGGTTGTTATTTATTTATTAATGTTGTACCAGTCCAATATGACTGTCAGTTTAAATAAACCTTGTGTTGTAAGAAAACTTGTTTAATTTGTTTTGATTCTATTTTGATGTTTTTCCGTAACTTTTGTAATTTTACATCCGTTTAAAAATATCGAAATTAATATCGATATCGCAATATTCATAAATCGATATCGCAATATCACATTTTGTCAATATCGTGCAACCCTAACTCAAACTAGGTGTTGTACATTAAATCCTTTTTTTTCATTAATTTGGCAGAAATTAGGATTAGTGCCAGATTTCAATGTTTGGAGGTCAATTTTGCGCATTAATGATAAAATAACAGTTCTGTGCATTTTGTAAACTGAAGTCATTCATATTTAGATTGTAGGCATTTTGTCATCATTATGTGTCTTACCTGTGTGCATAGCCTTTTTCATGAATAGTCTTGAGTCCAGAGCAGATGCCACGCAAGATTTGCAAAATCTGTTTTTCAGGCATTGAGCTTCCCTTGTCTCTTAGCTTCTCCAGAACAGACCACAAACTGCCTTTCTGTTTAAAGACCAAAATATCAGAATCAGATAATTTCCCTCAGGGTTATTCTGGTCATACCAACTTCTGCACCGACTTACTCTAATATATGGTAGAAGTAACCAGGCTTCAGTCTTTCCTCCACGATCAACAAAGGTGTGTGCAACCAGGCTCAAGACATTAGGGTGATTAAAAATCTGATGCATCTCCACCTCTGTCTGAGCCTCCTGACGGCCTTCGCGGTCATGGCACAGGATCCTCTTCAGGGCGTAGAAGTGACCATCCTTTGCACCCTCTACCAGATCAACATAACTGAACCCACTGAACAGAGGACACAGAGAGATTAGAGTTCAGGAGGATCATACGAGTCTTAATTGGACTTTAAGGGAGAAGGCTGGAAATATTCTTTCTCTCTTTCCATTTTTTTTTTTAAATTCCCTTAAAAAGACCAAGAGCATTTGTCCATCTATCAATGCTCTCAGCCCCAACCCCTTTTGTTCCTACTGAAGACATCAATCTATGAAAACAAGTCACAAATATACAGTTCCATTTTTTTGGGCACTATCCTTTTTAATGGATGTTCCTCAAAGGAGGAACAAATAGTGCATTTTATGGGGACTTCTTTCAACCGAGATTTGGTGTACCATGTTTGTATTTACTGATGGTATAAGATTGACTCAATCATAATAATAAATAAACATACTGTAACTAAGAAAGATGTCACCAAGGTCAACACTGAGGCTCAGTTGTGTGTTTTTAAAAGTTTGTAGGATGCTCAATCAATAAGCTATAATCAAGCTATGGCTTATAGGATAGCATTGGATTTTTGTAGTTTCATTTGTTGACAAACACATTAAAAAATTAAATATCACCACTTCAACTGGAATTAAGTGGTTATCTTACCCTTCGTCTAGTTTCTGGACAAAGTAATATTTTTTGTTATCAATGGTGATGGAGCCACGGGAGCATATGCACAGTGTCTGTCCCATCCTGACTGGCTCATTGTTTAACGCCAAGCTTTTAAGGGCCTGGGAGAAGCAGGACAAATTTAAAAAAAAGTTATTTGAGAAAGACAGCCACAGAAATATAACAAATAATTACTACTAGCTAAAACATTCATTAATGAAAGTAAACTGCAAGACAAGCTTTACGTCCATTGTTGAAAAACAGTTAGCTAACACATTGTCAATAAAACGTAAACTGTTAACGTTAGCTAGCTAACATAGCACATCACCAACATCTAACGTAGCTAAGCTTCCAACGCAATGTACAGGCTAGAACAGCGAAAAGGCGACATTAACGTTGATTTTAACGTTAGCCTCAATAGCGGGAGAATTTTAACTGACTACCCGACGCTATACATGACAAACATATGCTATAATTGGTGGCATTGCGTCTTTATTCTTACCAGCTAGCTGTCTGTTTACCAAATTAGCTTACTGTCATAGCTCTATCTTTTTCTTCTTGGTTTTTAACGGCGGTTGACAAGCAGTGTATTGGGCTCATTACCGCCATCTTCTGCTTTGGAGTGTGGACCGGAGATTAAACCCTATTAATCCTGTTTTTTATAGCCTATAAAATAAAATAAAGGTCTATTGCTTCTACTTCTTGTTCATATTACAATCTATCACATGCTTACAATTTAATACATGTGCTTAACTTCACATTATACATTTAAATGTATTGACAATTTCAATTTTGAAATACAAATCCTCTGTTCCCAGCACTCCTGAAATACGTCTGAGGTGGCATCTATACCGTCTGGACTTGCAGGACTGGCCCACAAGCTGTCTTGAGCTTGTAGTTGAGAAGCATTTACACTCTCCGATATTCTTCCATCTGCTGACTCATTTCCATATGGCTTAATATTGGTTTTCTTAACTAAAAATTGAAATCCTCAATTATGCCAATTATTCAATTATTCAACCTTATTAATTGCGGACTATCCGGTTAAGCCTACTTAAGAAAAGGCGTCAGTTTTATTTTGAACATTTAATAAATCATTTAAAAAACTAAACTAAAAAAACATACACAAACCACAGAATAACAATTGAAATGAACAGTAAAAAATATATAGCAAACTCAATATACAAATTCTTATAAATAACATAAATACACAACATAAATAAATAAATATTAGTCCTTCCCCAATCAAGCCAAATATCCTTAGTTCTAACCCGTCTCTGGTCAAGCAATTAGCTATTAACTCAATTAGAATTTACTCAATATTTATATACGACCACAAGTATCCCGATGCTACTTTGTACAAAATAAATTGGTTACTGAAGAGATGTATGGACTAGGGCTTATTACACACTTCTAGGGGCCCCATTTGAACATTTTCCACAATAATGATGTCTCTTTTCTTCTTCTCCTCTCATAAATAGTGTGTACGGAGCTTGTTTGCTGGCGCACAGCGATCGAAGAAGACTAGCGGCATGAGCGTAGGTGTCACTGCGCGATCTGAGTCTCAACGCTATCTGAGTCGCGTCGAGTTGCGCATGCTCAGATTTAAACAATTTACGGCATAACGACAATAACGGAAGATGGAAACAGCAATAATAGAAGATATAGAAGATGGAAATGGCAGTAATGTATTATTTAGCGTAAAGCATCACATGTTCACGGCATGATCCCTCACGTCAGTTAATAAAAAATTAAAAAAGTCAGTAAAAATGGAGCTACATGACCAAGTTTGTTCACTGCTGGCTACAAGTTGGCAATCAAACACAACAACGGCTGTTACTTGAATGGTGTTATGAGCTAACGTTAGCAATCAAACAATCATAGATAGCATTTGATAACTAAAACGTTTTTGAAATGATTTCCACCTTCTATATCTTCGATTATTGCTGTTCCCATCTTCCGTTATTGTCGTTATGCCGTAAATTGTTTAAATCTGAGGATGCGCAACTCGACGCGACTCAGATCGCGTTGAGACTCAGATCGCGCAGTGACAGTAGGTCTATGGTCTGGTTCCACAGAAAAAGTTATGGCGGATTACGAGAATAACAGACGGATTGGCACCGACGACGGAGGTGATATGTGTGCTGTTTTAACGTCTAAAATGTGGCCGACAAAATAAGCAGTATTTAGCGTTAGCTCCATTGTTCAGCCTATCCATGAACACTACGCCCAGCTAATGTTAGACTGAGGAAACTTCACTAACGTTAAGCTAACTTAATGTTAGCTGCGTATCATTGGCTAACGTTAGCTAATGCGAAGTAACGTAGCTAGCTAAATAGTTTGCGTTGTATTAACGTAAACGATTTAGCTATGGAAATTGGGATGGCTGTAACTTCACAGCTAAAGTAACTGCTAGCTACGTTAGTCAGTGAATATGTTGAATATTTGCCTTCAGCAGCCTACTCTCGTTATCTTGCTAACCTGGCGTTAGCCTAGCTAGTGTCCAAACGCGGGTTAATAACGTTATTATTATTTGCTCTCAGGCCCTGCGTACAGCACTCGGTTTACGTTAACCCTGATATTGTAGGTAGTTTCTGCATACATAATGCCTAGGTGGACTATTAGGACCGTAAGTTAAATGGGAAGAATCTAAGTTAGGCTAACGTCACATTTTGCTAGTTAATGGCTTGAAACCTTAGCCACACAGGTAAAGGTGATAGTTTTTATTATTCTCCAGTTCCCAGGAAACAGTTGTTCACCTTGGTGAGTTGTCTTGCCTCAAGCAGGGCCGCAGGAGGAGGGAGACAGAGTGAAAACTAAGCCTGTCTCTTGTAGCACTGTGGGAGAAGGGACCGCAGTCAAACGCACATCCCAGCATCTCACACCTGAAGATGAGGACGAGTCCTCCGCAGAACCACCAGCGCCCCGCAAAGTCTCCAAGATTGGCTTTAGCATGAGCAGTCCGATGGGGAAGAAGTCGAACCCCATTTCTATCAAACTTGGAGCATCAGTGAGTGTGTAGTAATGCATTATAAGGGCTTGAACACGTACTGCTTGAATGTTGCCCCCATTGTGAGTGGTGTTTAAAAAGAAGTAGTTAGCTAGTAATGAGTTTTAATTAAATGAGAATGAATCCATTAATAAATCAAGTAAAGAAACCCCGCAAATACTCAGATTTGATAAGTGTAACCAGCTTGTCTTTTGCAGTTAGGAAGAGAGTGAAGAAGTGTGATGCTTTTCAGTTTCCCTAAATCTTGTATCCCCAATCTGTTCTAGAAACCCAAAGAGCCAGTACCATCAGCTCCTCCAAAAAAGTCAGGGATGGCGTCTGTTTTTGACGAAGATGATGTAAGTGCACACACACGCACAGTAATGTCATGGTTGTTCAAATCCATAAACAACAAATGTGCAAAAGCTTGCTTTAACTATCTCTCGCCGTGCAGAGTGAACCTGAGGAGATGCCCCCAGAAGCAAAGATGAGGATGAAGAATATTGGCAGGTGAGTACACAATAACTTAGTACTTAATAATCGTTGCTTCTGCTTTCATTAAAAACATTCAGCTTTTGAATCTTTTTTTTCTTCACATTTAGTTATTTGGGAAGTGACTAACCTGCTTTCTTTTCAGGGAGACACCGACATCTGCAGGACCCAATTCCTTCAACAAGGGCAAGCAGGGTTTCTCTGATCATCAAAAACTTTGGGAGAGGAAGATGAAGGCCCAAGCAGACAAATTGTAAATGACTACTGTGAAGTTGCCACTACAACTACCACAGTTTGTGTCACTAAAGGAGGATTGTGTATAGTTTAAACCATGTCAGAGATATCTATAAAGGCTCAAATGATTCCTTACTGTAGCCTCGGTTTTGACAACTTCTCAGCTTTGTGGACATGCGGTAAAGAATACTTTAAGCCCTCTATGATATTATGTGGCTGAGCTCACGTTTACGTTTCTAACCACTACCGGCTGATGCTAAGTAAGAAGAGAGGTACCAGTGTCAACCCTTTTGTGATGAGAGGTGGGGTGATAGAGATATGGGACAAAAAAATTAGCCAAAATATTGTTTAAAATTTGCTACAGTTGCTTTCTACTGGCTAATTAGAAAATCTAGCATCTTAGAGCCCCCATGCCCATTTTGTGACATGCTCGTTCCCAACTGAACTGCTGGTTGGGTGTGGTGCTGAGCAAGCTCTCAGTGTTGCTTGTCAAATATTTGTGTAAAAATGTACATAGAAGTGTGATAATGTTTTATTTTTAAATCCACAAATGGGAGTGTGTTTGAGTGCGTAATCTTGCATGTGTGGCATAAACTTTGGTTTCCTTTAGTTTCGCAACATTAATGTACAACCCTTTGTTTTCACCAGCTACGCCACCTTATAGGCAGTCTTTTGTTTGTTTTGTTATTTTAGTTTAAGTTTTGTGTCAGTATTTCTGGTTTTGTTTACTCAATACTGTAGTATCTGCTTTACTGAATCTGGCAATTTAAAAAAGCCTACAAAAATGATGTTCTGATGGAAGGACTGCTAATGTGTTCTTAGTTGACAACTGTGTGAAGACAGCTGTCACATGAACACCAGGGTGCTGGTAACACTTAGAATGATTTCCAGGGGGTTTAAAATGCCGGTTAGCAACGATTAGACACTTTTACAAACTCTTTTCATCGCCACTTTCACATCAGAAATAGTACCCCAATCCTTTTAGTTTAGAAATAATGTGGTACCTCAGTGACTTATTCTGTGCCTGACACTTTTTGGAAAATTCCCTTGATCAAAAATATGAACTCTGAATTCCTCTGTAGGTTACCTGACTGTTGTGCTTCCCCAAATGAATAACCTGAACATCTACTGCTGCGACCTGTTTTATCCAACAACTAAGTCAAATACATTTTTTGGATGAACTGTATTGTGTCAAATGTTTATTGCAGACATGTCTGCTGTGACAATTCACGATATACATACAGCCAAATAAAAGGTAATTTAGGTTTATTTGTTACTAGCATCCATTGTTCAGACATATTGTATCAATTGACTAAAACAAATCCTTTAACTGTTACATTCTGTAAATTATTTAGCACTGTTTAACCAAAACAGTTTATATTGGTACAGATGGAAATGAATGACCAGAGTAAACACCATTGTGCTCTGAGCATTGCACAAAGGGTAACGCACTTTTCCCTATGAAAATTAAACTTATGATTTGGCATCCCTACAATATTAATGAAAATTACCCAGACGTTGTTGTTCATGTGTTGCCCTTGCTTGCAAACAGAACAGTCTAATCATTGGTCCTGCATGAGTGAAACCAGCTTCACTCTCTGATCGGGCATGGCCTTCCTCAAAGACCTCCAGAAGTTGCTGGTGGCTCTGGTGGGGTCGCCTGAGGTCCAATCCAGACTGGGTAGCACCTTCAAGGCCCTTTGGACCAGTGTGGGCAGCGGGGGGTCCGGCTGGATGAGGGATGCTGAGGCTCTGCTGGTCCATATTAGCAGGACTTTGAGGGAAGAGTTTTGCAGCAAAGCCTAAAGATGGACCGAGCAACAAATCAGTAATGAATTTATGTTTTGAACTGTAAAAACAGTGGTTAAAAATAATACACATTTAAAAAGCAAGTTTGTCATCAAGGGTTAACCACTCAGCCCATCATAGACAGATATTCCTACCATCAACCTAGCAATTGGTTTCAGATAATGTCAGTAAATCGATAAAATGAAACCAGTCTGGCTATTTGAGAAATACTGGAATGAATCGGGTAGATGCAAAGACTGTAGGAGTCAAGCCAAAACATCTCAATTGCCCCCTGGTGGTTGGCTGCAGTATAGGTCAAATCTCACCCCCTCCATGTTAGTTGATGTGACATGGGCCAAACTAAAAAGTCCAAGTACATCTCAAATGCATTTTCCCAAAGATGGTTTTGGTCATTTTAGGTAGTTCTTATCACGCTGATGTTTGTTCAAGTGTTAATTCTGATAAGTGTGGCTTTATTAGGTATTTTACTTTATAGAAACGGGGTGAAGCGTCATGATTGACAGCTGTGATTGATTGGCGTTTGGTCGGGCGGGTGTATGGACGGGACTTTGATACAGCGGCTCCACTGCGGGATCACTACTGTGCAGACTATTTCTGAAAAATGGCGCCGCCCGTATCCGGTATACTAGCCGTGGTTGCGGGGAGGGGCCTATAGAGAATGCCTGTGTACAGGGTCCAGAATTTTGTGCTACGTCCCTGTGAATGCAGCATTAGTCGTCTTCTCTCTGGGAAATGTAGGCCTACCTGGATTCCCGACTCCAGTACAAACACAGCATTGCTGTTGGAGAGGTAGTCAGCTGACAGGAGACAGATAAGCATTCGGCTTCTCTGCATTGCAAGGACCACATCATTTGCATATGCTGCAATACAAAATGGAAACCATCAGGAACATTTGCCGCCAACACACACAGAGACACAAACACACAGTTGATTCTTTGACCTCCTCCAGGAAGCACGTCCCTCTCCAGCAGACAGAGGCGATATGCCCACCGGTCCTCTAACACATGGGGTAGCAGCACTTCTAGTAGTCTCTGGGTCGAGTTACCCTCCTCAGTGTTCAGCGGGTCCATGCTAGACAAACATGCTGCCAATAAAAGCACTTACTTTACCAGTGTAGTTGCATGAAAATAAAATCCAGATATCATACATTAAATGTGTTGGCCTACCTTCCACATCTGTGTCAGGTCCTTTCTGGGAGGAAATGGTCAAAACTCCCTCAACCTCAGCTGTTGGAGGACTCCACACATACGACAGAAGCACATCAAACTCTTTCTTATCTGATTGGTGGCGGTGGATGTGAAAAACAATTTTCAAAGCAAAACATTAGGTTCCTTCATGTATTTCCGTTTCACATGCAGCCGTAGTAACACTTTGATCAAGTGATAAGACTGGCATGTCAGGTTTCGTCTACAGTAAGTGCAATATCATAGATCAGGGATCTTCAACAGGGGGTCCGGGACCCCTAGGGGGTCCTCAGAGTCAATGCAGGGGAGGCCTCCAAATTTGTGTATTTGTGTAATTTTGTGTTTTTTCAAAAAGTAAAAAGTCTTAACATGAATCCAACATAATATTAGCAAATATAAATCCCCACTGCTTACTGGCCTTTAGGTAAGGTAGTCACTAAGGCCATCCACAGACAATGTGCCACATGTTTAACATTGAAACATGATTTATTAAATCATACCAACAAGTATTAGGCTATTTTAATAGGTTATTATTCTATGCAAAAAAAGGTATGTATAAAGGCTTCAGACCGCCCTACACGTTATTGTAGGCCCAGTTTATTATGCAACTTCATTTTATACAATATATGTAGTAGGGGGTCCCTGCTCCGCCTCTCTTTCAGTTAAGAGGTCTTTGGCTTAAGACCCCTGTCATAGATATTAAGATGTTAAAGTATTATGATATTTCAGTTAACCCACATCCTATGAAGAAGAGCAACTGAGCAGCTCTGCAGTCCAGGTGCCAGAGCATGGATGCCAATGCATGCTAAGTCTGCCTTTGGGTTTCTACTCTACATTGTGTGTGGGATTGTGTGTGTGTGTGTGTGTGTGTGTGTGTGTGTGTGTGTGTGTGCGTGTGCGTGTGCGTGTGCGTGTGTGTATTCTGACCTTCATCGTGTTTTCCATGTTGGAAGCGGGATCTGTAGATAAGCTGTATTTCCAGCCATTTCACATGCAAAACCATTCCCAGCCCAGCTACCAGCAGCAAAGACACAACGGGATACCCAACCAGTGACGGCCATTTTACTAAAACCCAGTCAAAAAATGTGCACATTAGATCGTATTATGAAATGTAAATCATCAATAATGGACTTGGGGGCAGCGGAAACAAGCTGTAAACACAACATTGACATTTGACCATATGAAGTTACAGTAATATGTTAGCAAACAGTAAGTTATTTTTCTAACTTTGTTCTGTGTTTCACTATGGGAATGGCCTCGGCACGGTTGGTCACGCCGAGGCACTTCCGTTAGTGAAACACCTCACTCTGTTATCAAAGATTAGATTAAGTAACCCAATGTTTTAAACACACCAAAGTATCAGTAGGTGGATATTAACTATGTGAACATGGGTGTTTTGAAAATGGCTATAGAAATAAGTGTCACCACTGAATTGATTACATTTTTGACTGCCTCAGATGGAGCGTTTTAGCAATTATTTGAGCTGCAACGTAACAATGTGGTGATAAAATATACATTGAATACATCAAACGCATGAAGTTGATAATAGAAACAATACTACCTTTCATTTTCTCGATGAGCTTGATGGAGGCATTGCTGTTTCCATGAGTATTATTGGCGATGCAGGTATATGTGTGATACTGGTTCAAGAGTTGTGGAGTCACCTCTGTTATGATGGCTTTCCGTATAACCTCACGCTCGTTAAATGTTGCAATGTTCTCACTGAATCAGGGAAAGGATTTCAGCTCCCTTGCATCCTAATAAACACTTGTCATGCAAGCCGAGCTGAACAATCATGTTTAAATCCTCTCAAATGTTACAACATCAAACACTGGTGCTGCACACAAAAAGACTGTTACTTCCTGGCAAAAGCAACAATTGACAAAGGGACTGCAGGGACTCACTGTTGCTCCTCCATGTGTAGTAGAGTCATATTCTCCATCTTGCCACCGTAGTTCATGTACCACCTCACCTCAGGCAAAAGGTCTATCTCAAAAGGAAAACGTGCCTTACACATCAGAGTGTGAGACCGACCTAGAACGAGCACAAAAACATGCCCATTATAATCTAACCCTTCAGATGTTTGATAACAGTGTTGACCTTTGAGTGACAACCATCTAAATTAGTTATTAACTCTGATAGCTGTGGGATTATATAATTTAGACATACTTACCAAGCTCCACTTCCTCTTTCATGTTGCCATAGGGATAAATAATGCTGGGAGGTTCACTTGATTCAAGAGCTGTTTGGGCATGGGAAATAAAGTCACAGTTCTGTATTATAATCTGTCTAGTATACTGTGTCTGAGGAACATGGGGCCTGTTCTGACATGGTTTGAACATATGTCCTGAGCATAGGCGGAAATCGCGTGCGGGGGGGGGGGGTCAGGATCTCATAGATGGGGGATGTCCCCCCATAAAATTACCACGCTGTGTATTATAAATAATATAATAATATATACTTAAAATAATTGTAAAAGCAGACCCATAACCGATAATATCATTTACTATATATTTACATCCAAAACACACCATTCTCCATCAGTGGTTTCTGTAACAAAAGCAGTACTTTGAATGAGTACATAGTTCTGCTCACAATTGAGTAGATGGCCCTTAATGTAGCCAAGGACATATTCCCGTTCTCACTGCTATTAAAATGTGGACACATATGGCCTAGATCACCTCCGAATGTGGTTTTAGTGATCGGATCTCAGTGCTTCCTCAATGCGTCCTGAGTGTGTTTTCACCCACCTGTACTTAGATCTGTACACATGTGATCTGATCACTCGGATTCAATTTTAAAAGCCAGGTCAGAATGGGGCCATACATTCTGTATACTGTCTTTTTGAGGCATGGCACCCACATGTTAGAAAAACACTACATGATTAGAGGAATCAAGACTCAACAAAATGGCTTGGCAAGTTGGATATGGAAGATTTATAATGCCTAAATGAAAACAAATCAAACACAGAAATAAAGTAAAATACAAAACACATTGTTGTATTTCCTTTGTCCTATTCCTTGTGCATTTTCTGTGTGGTAAATACAAGATAAACATATCATAGAAGGAGTGAAGAGGTGTATTGCCTTTCACCCTAAACAGTCATGCTAGCAGCTCTGTTAGAACAGCAAAGATTCAAGCTAAATGCTAATGGCATGCTGACATGCTCACATTGACAATGCTAGCTCACTGATGCTCAGTGGGTATAATGTTTACTATGTTAGCAAATATGTTAGTAAATCTTAGCAAAGATTTTCTATAACTAAAGATTGCACATTACAAGCTGCACCAATGGTATGAAATGGTACACACTTCTGGTCTCCTAAATGGACTTGGCCTCGTTTGGAAGTGCAGTGAACTTCATTGTAGATAAATAAAAAGTTATATTTGCACAATTTATTGTTTCTTTTGCTAACATAACATTAGATACTTACACAGCTAAAAGCCATATTTAGCATTACGAAAATTGGTTTAAGCTTATCGTTTGGCTTTCCTCTGTTATCACAGAGGAAAGCCAAACTGTTAATCTGCA
This sequence comes from Gymnocephalus cernua, assembly GCA_023631565.1. NCBI lineage: Eukaryota > Metazoa > Chordata > Actinopteri > Perciformes > Percidae > Gymnocephalus > Gymnocephalus cernua. Next base: position 18,971,516 of record CM042426.1, on the reverse strand, counting down.
CACACTGCCCTCGCAAAGATGACACAAAGCTGGATTTAAATCAGCAAAATATCTCTTTAACCTCTAATATCTCTTTAACCTCACACACAGACACACCACACACACACACCACACACACACACACACACACACACACACACACACACACACACACACACACACACACACACACACACACACACACACACACACACACACACACACACACACACACACACACAGAGCACTTACGGATGACTGTGACGTGAACAGCCCTCCTCAAGGTCCACATGACTCCTTGCTCAATTATTTGTCTATCACAGAAATATACACCAGTATCCTCTTTTTGGACTTCGCAGAGATATAACCGCCCAGGCTTCTGACAGGAGCGTTGGGACACAGTTTTGTTATGCTGTAAGAAAGCACACTTGTGGGTTTTTGTTGTAGTTTGCATTGTGAGATTGATAATCCTTTTCATGTGTGCACTTTACCTTGTACCAGATGATCTCTGGGTTGGTACTACAGTTGTGACCTGGGCAGGGGATCGCCCCACCTTTATTCACGGTCAGCCTTACTGGCTTATGGCTCTCGTTAGACTGTAAGCATCCCAGACTTCCATTCACCACCTGCAGGTGGAAAAACATCTTGCTGCCACTGGACAGCAAAGACCTGAACACTTAACAGAAGTCCAATCACATGTGATTTAACTTAAAAAAAACCCAAAAAAAACGTAATTCGATATTTAGTATATCAAAAACGTTTTTGAAGTTGCTGAAATAAAGAAAATTGTTATTTGATATTTAGTATATCAAAAACATTTCGAAAGTTGCTACTATTGTCTTTAAGTAATGTATATTAATCATTTATTAAGGCTTTACAAATAACAATTTACATGTATTTATTTATTATTATTAGCTTGTTAAATAAGTCTTATTGTAAACCTCAATCTGTGATTTGTGTATTGCCAATAACAGCAAACTGCTGCTGTCCATGTCTAGTAGATTCAAAAACAGGCCAAACACTTTACTACTGAGACCAAAATTAGGAGGTGGACATCATGTGTAAGGCGACAGATGAAAATGAGTGACGCTCGTTGTGTATTAATCACAGACGTAGCCTACTAACCAGTAGTGTGAACTCTTCGACCTAAGTCAGACTTGAGGAAATTAACTTTAGAACTCATGTTTACGCTGACACTTTTGGTGAGTTTTTTTTAATTTTTTAAATCATGCATGTTGTTTATTGGCTAGCAGTCTTGCTAGCAGGCTTGTACTGGCTGATGATCCAGCATCTCCATGATTCAGCTACTTGCTGACATTAAAGTGCTCATATTATGCTTTTTGGCATTTCCCCTTTCCTTTATTGTGTTATATATCTTTTTTGTGCATGTAATAGGCTTCCAAAGTGAAAAAGCCCAAAGTCCACCCCAAAGGGACTTACCATCTCCAACAGAAAACACTGTTCACAAACTGCTCCAAACAGCTCTGTTGTAGTCCAGCCTTTACTTCCGTGATGAACGTGCGTCACTTTGTAACACACATTATAATGCTCGCCTAGCTGCTAGCGTGGCACGACCTCATACTCTGCTTCTGACTGGCTGGTTGTCCTTACCTAGCTACTGCGCATGTGTGACTCCCAACAAAGATGGAACAGAAGTGAGATGTCTCACTCTGTAGCTAAAACAGAGAGCTCAAAGAGGAGCTGCAGCAATGTGCAGTACAACAAAAATATGGTGTTTTTGGAAAATTAAACCATGTAAACCTATTCTGATATAACCTTTAAATACAATTATGAACCTGAAAATGAGCATAATATGAGCACTTTAAACTTGGAGAGGAGAGAACACAAGATTGCTGTTCCTGCAATTAACTGTCATGTGACGTGCCATATGGTTTGTTTGCTTGATATCGTGAGAATCCACCTGCTGTGCAAGGTGTAAGTAAATACTGTCAACCAAAAACAGATGGCAACATGCAAAACATCTAGCTAAGATATAGTAAATTATTGTAAATGTGTCACAGGAAAACCATACCAAGGTAGGCTACACCTGCTTATTTTAATAATGTTGTAAAGTTTAATTTAAAGTAATAAATGCATATTTTGAAAAGTGTTTCTTATTTCTAAATAAAAATGCTATTAAAATAGTTATAAGTTAATGAGTAGAAACACAAAGATTAGGAGTTTTTTGTGTTGTCTTGAAACTTGATTTGGAACTTCATAGGTATGACTTGAAAAACAAGTATTGCCATTATTGTTTCAATGTCAAATATGCACATGCGACTGTTGTTTTAAGACAGACTTGAACAAATGTGAATCATTCAAAATCCCTTAATGAATATATTTATTCTAAAGTGGTACCATTCCACGTCATCAAATTCTACATTATTTTCTCCAATGCAATATCACAAAGAAAAACATAATTATACTGTGTTATTACACAATTTGTTTTTAAGACATTAATCTCATTTAAAAAAAAAGTTTAAGCAGATGCATTTGGAAATAAAAACATGATTATCACCTGCATGTGTACTTTCCAGAATGTTTTGCTTCAGCTCGGAAGTCTCTCCCACAGACAAAGGACAGGCCTTCATTTCCTTCTCTGCCTTCTTCTGTCTTGGAACATGACACCATGTGCCGGTTCACATTTTCACATGGTATCATAAAGTCTTCCCCCTCTACAGCTCTGTAGTGCTGGCGAAAAGTTCCCGGCTGGTTCCCACCTATAGAGAGTATTTCTGTTTCCTTTCAATTATACATTCAGACATAAAAAGGTCTGGGGCACCATTAATAATTACATTACATAGAATCCTTTTAAACACACATTACAAAGCATTTTTTCAGCTGTAAAATTAAATGACAATGTATTTTTTAAATGAAATACCTTTTTTCTTTTGATTTCCTTGACAGCATCCCTCTAAGAAAATAGGAAAAATAAAAGAACATAGAATGTAAACAGACAAACATTGCTTGTTCATTTCAGTCATGATGCTGACGAAATCAGTCTTCTTCACACAAAATCGTTCTCCTGTAACCATGTCTACAATTCTTGGTATTTTGTCGTCCTCTTAGGCGGCAACATGAGCTTCAACGTTTTCACAGGAAAATATAGATGTAGTAGATGGTATCGTATGGTTTCCTGTTTGTTTTGTCTGAACATGATTATACTGGCAATTGAGATAGGTGTTAGCCACTTCCTATGTGAACTACAGAAGTGATAGTTCTTAGTATTATCTCATATTTTACAGTGTTGTGAAAGGAAACACTAACCATGATTTCATTATTTTATGCATAAAAACAAAACATTGCTAGCAAGTTATTAATAAGCAATATATATAATAAGCTGCAGGTGACAATACTAAACACGACACAAACACAGTTTTCAAAGAGTAAATTTAGCGACTGAAAGCACAGTGCATCTGCACCCTGCTTTAAGCTGTGGTAAGTGGTTAAAAACCCATATTTTCTGGGGCCAACCTGAATTTTCACTGGCCTAGTTTCTAATCTCAGCATACATCTGGCCTATAGCGCTCCTTCATTTTCTCCTTTTCTGCTGTATCCACTGTAACTTTTTGCCACTGAAGTAAGATTTTATCAAGCTCTACTTAGTTAGTTTGGACTGTTTTTGACTTGCTGTACTATACTGTACTACAATATAAATTATGTTCTACATGCTGCTGTACCATACTATAGCCTATATATTATGTTATACTAGATTACTACCTTTTATCTTGACTAATCTCATATCCCATACTATATCATAATTTACCATATTACACGATATTATGTTAATGTAACAGATTTTTTGCATAATTTTCTATATTATATTTATATTATCTCTATAATAATAAAGACAAATACTAAGTGCAATTGCTTAATCATATAATATATTAGTATGGTGTGCACTGACAGAGACTTGCTGACTCTGCTGCTATTAATAACACCACTGTCACTCTACCTTATACATATTGTCTCCAAATGCTCTTAAGCTGTAATTTCCGTTTGTATATCATAATGTATTATTATTATTATTATTATTATTATTATTATTTTTATTATTATTTACTTTCTCTATTTATTATTGTCCCGTTAAGGAAAAGTGCATCCAGTCAGTCAAACAGCTTTTTTCAGTTAGGGCTGCTCATAGGTGGAACTATTTCACACGTCACATAAGAAATATTAACAATTAGGCCACTTTTAAACTTAACTTAAATAAGTGTTAACAAGTAGTCCGCACTGTCAACATTAATTTAGGCACTACATCTTGCTGCCATCTTGTCTCTTTGCTCTGCCTGTCTGTGATTATTGTGCTCTGCCTGTGAGATTGTCTGTTTCATTATTGTATAGTTAGGCTAATCTTCTGTTGCTTGTTACTGTTCCAGCAATGTTGTTTTTGTGCATGTCTACCAAAAATGTTCCTATGGCTATTGTGGGGAGGTTTTGTCACAAATGAGCAGTTGAGTAAAGCATGGAGGGGCTTTTCTATCCACTATGCCTGTTGCCTTGCTGCTAGATAAAAACTGATGGTTGCTACAGAGGCCAGGTTTCCATTCACATATTTTCATGTGCAACAAAAAAAACGTTCTCAGTTGCACTAAAACATTTTCTACTCCTTATTTCTGTGGAACTAACCTTATTGTAGCTAGCTAGCTACAGTTGATAAAATCTTCCAGCCATAGTTGTCATTTCAACCACTACAATCTGTGGTCGCTGGCTAGAAATGAGAAACCTTTTTATAGTCTAAAGCCAAGACCAAGAAAATGTTATCTAATTCTTAGTCTAGCTTTTATCTCTTTTTAACTTTTAAATCTATTTTATTGTCATCTTTTTATTCTTGCATTGTCTTGTTGTCTTTTTATCTGTATATATATATATATGTCTTAATTTTTCATATTTTTTATGGTCTTGTGTGTATTTGTATTTAATTGTTAAATTAAAGAGGTTAAAGAGAGAACTACATGAATACAAGTATATATATATATATATATATATATATATATATATATGTGTGTATATATATATATATACCCAAATACATATGCACATACACACATACATACACACAGCACACACACACACACACACACACACACACACACACACACACACACACACACACACACACACACACACACACACACACACACACACACACACACACACAACAAATCCTCATCTACGGATTGGGTTTTAATAGAAAACAAATGTTGACTAACATAGGCAAAAATATTATTTATTTAAGTACACATCAAACATATTTTAGCCTCAGGGCATCACAGTAACTCATTTCATGGTACAGTACATGCAGTGATAGAGGAAATGAACAAAGATGAAGCACAGCATGACAGTGACAGTACAGATATTACAGTTTTTTATGATTGTTTACACACTAAAATAAAAATTTCCACACAATTTGCAAAATTCTACTCCAATGACCAAAACACCTCCACATATTTGCACAACATTACACACAATGTCTGCTTCACCCTTTTTGCAACACATTACACACAGTGATTTGTAACACTCTACACACATTTTCACACCTTAGACACAGATAAGGATTGTGAGGTTACTTCCTTGTCATTACAAAGACCCGGATTGCCATTGACCACACCAATGAACGAATTGGATAACCACATCCACCAGGTATGGAAGCACACGTGTGCTAATTTGAAAACGCAGCACTCAGGTGTGCTATAAAAGGCAGCAGTTACAGTATTCTTGTTGCTTTTACAGTAGTTTTTCTTCAGAGTCAAAGTGTATGTACTTCGTGCAGTAATTTTTATTTGTCTACAGATTTTATTTGTTTCATTGATTTAATTGTTGGTTGATTACTGTAACTGATTATGTTAAGAAATACTGTAAGTATTGAAATAAATACTTGAAATATTCAGTCTGCAGCATCAGTGTTGTGCAGTGCTTGGTAAGTTTATAGTAGGCCTATTTGTGTACATTCATCCTATATCTCAAACTAATCATGAAGAATGTTGTGGGTTTGTCACTATTTTTTTTGTCATCTAAATTATCCCTTACATAACAATGTCTGGCCAAAAATCTAGCACATGCAATTTCCTAAAATTAGTTTTTTTTACAAATGTGTTATTTATTTATCACAGCAGTTTGAAACTGGCTGCAATAGTGTCTGATCATTGAGGACTGTGTTGGGTAAATGAAAACAAATAGCATTTTCACAAATATGTGTATATGTTTTGACTGAAGTGTGTCATTTTGCAAACAATCTAGGAATTATGCAAATTGAGTGTGGTGTTTGGATAATTGTGATTATATTTTGAAAAAAAGAACCCGGTTTTCAAAATTGCGTGTAAACAATTGAAAAAAACTGTAAAACAAATGTATGTAAATGTTTCCCAAAGAACACTTACATAATTACACACAGTGCATGGCAGGAAAATGTGTAATAATAAAGTAGGGAAATCCAGTTACACCGTTGAAATATGAAATAGGGATTTTAGTTAATGAGCCACTATGAAAAGCAACACCTCAACAGTATTTAGAATACACAAGTTGAACAATTCTGGATGTGTCAGTGTATAGGCTAATGTGATCATGTATAGGCTACTAACATAATAACAAGAAGCAATTTTTCCATTTCATTTCACATTTCATTCTTTGCAGCTGACAGGACAAGTTCCTTGTGTCAGCTTTCATACTAAAAAGGAAGCTTATTGAGGACAATTCAAGAATTCAAGATATAGGTAAGGGATAATGTAGAGCGAGTCGATCATTATTGCAAATAAGAATCCCGACAGGGTGATGCAGGAGGTCTTGAATCAGTCTGAAGGGGTTCAATTCACAGTAATGTTACTGATTTCCGTTTCATCCACCCTCTCTCTCCCTTTGTGATCCGCTGATCAGCGGTATGAGCTTGGTATGAGTACAGATATTAATTTTAAAACAATTGTATTGATTTAAAAATGATCCTCCAGAGTCTATCAGAACTCTGCCCAAGGCAACAGTCTGTTATACTTAGCAATGATCTGGTATACAGAAATAGCAGGCAGCAGAATGCTGTGATTGATCAATCAGGATCAAGTTTTCAACCAAGTTGTATAATAAATAAAAATATTAACCCGTCAGATCCCCCGACCATTCCAATGGACATAACCTTCTAGGATGTCTAGATCTATGATTACTGTCATCTGACTGCAAGCATGGCAAGTACTTTAATAAGCATTAAGCATCACCCTTTGCCTAAAGGACCTAACCCCTTTATTCATTGATAGTAGTAAACCATTCATAAAAAAACAAACAAACTAATGTTTTTTTGTTGTAAAAAGGTCTCCTAAGACTATTAATTGCCATGTTTGCTTTTAGGTGGTTTCTCTCAGTCAGATTCTGCAGCTATTGAAATTGACAGACTTATTTTTTATTTCTTACGATTCATGAGTACCGTACATTTAGAGTAGAAATCCAACATAAGATTTTTTTTTGTGTTAGAAACATAATGGGTTCTGAAGGGGTTAAGACACTACAGTTAAATTTTAAAAATGAATTATGACCGTCTTCAGCGTGTCAGTAAATGTCTTTGCCTGAAATGTATTTTTTTATATACTTTTTATTATTATACATTTATTAAAAGGAAGCTGTGGAATGACTTACTGTTGCATTGGTGTCATGTAATTCCGTGTGGGCTGGGCCACTTAGTGGCATGACATGTAAATGAAAATATCAATCAATCAATCAATCAATATTAAAAGGTATAGTAAGTGATGTTAATCCAATACAGCGAATATCTCCTCACAGTCACCTAACTCTATTTTCTATGTGCACTGAAAAAACAAAGTGTTCTGTGTAAATGGAAAACAAATACTGACTTGGCTAAACATTTTACAACGACATATCATCCTGGATTGTCTGAGGTAAAAGCCTTACTTTTGGTGCATGCTGCGGCGAAGGTAAGTAATAACGTAGCTGCTTCCAGAAGGAGGAGGAGGGCGCCATGGAGCTTATGCCCTTCCAGGTGACACAGTCTCCAGCCTCGCCAAGAAGCTGTAAGGCCTCTGGTAACGAACCTGATCTCAACACATCTGTTGTCTCAGTTTTGATGAAAACCAAGCGAGTCTGTCGCTCCACAAGGGCTTCATGGATGGCACTCAGCAGGCCAGATCCTAGACCAGGATCCGGATAGGTGGGAACCAAAACCACCGTGCGACTCTGCTCTATACAGTCCAACACTGCCTCTGCTACCGCTGCAACCAATCAGAGTTCAGACATTAGCTTCATTAAGATTCTTAGGTAGATTTTCTTCAGAGTATAAAGTATATAATACGTACCTTTCCCCGGTAAGACGTCACGATCATAAAGACAGAGACTGTAACCAAACCTCTCTTCCAAAACATTCTCCAGCACTTTTCGGTCATCTTCATGTAGTCCTGCGTCTGTGTTGCTCTTGTAACAGATCAGAAAGGCATCATAGCTCTTTCCATCTAAGATAACAACAACAGCAAACAAACAAAAAGTTTTGTCACTGCTGTCACATTGTCTGAAGTCCAAAGAAAGCACATACAGTATATGTGCCTCTCAAACATATATGAAAGTAGGTTGTTTAAATTAAACAAAAACATAACTACCTGAGGTGCTTCTATGGCAGCCAATAGTGTCTCTTAGGAAAAGAGCGATGTTAATTTTGAACCTCACATAGATAACTACTGTCAAAACCATCACCACAACAATGCCGACAATGCCAAGTGCCAGGGAAAGGTAAGAAGGGCGAGCTGTAGGGAAATAACAGAGAGAATAAATTAATTCATAGTAATTTAAACAGTCATTAATGGTAGTAGACTGAAAGGTGGCAGTCACTTGAATATGAATTAAAGCTGACTCTCACAAGCTTTCTGAATTAAAGAAAAACAAAAACAAATAATTTATTATTGCAAAAATAATAATTGCTAGTTGCAGCCCCAATAAAAAAATAAAAACTTGATTGAACAGGTTTAAGTTTAAAGGCAAGGTTTTGAACACATGTTAGAGCTATCCATCCATCTTACTTACGTTTTCGGGCCAAGCTGATGGTGACAGAGCTTGAGTGTTCAGATACAGAGGCCAGCAAACAGGTGTAATTTTTCGATAGATCCTCCTCTGACACTTTTTTAAAGACGAGAGATGCCGTCATCTTAATTTTTCCAGCATTGTCGTTCCTTTAAAAGAAATGGAAAGTACGAAAGACCAGGAATTTTATATGTGTGTTAAGTGTTTATGAGGCCATGTTTAACATTTGCACTTCCAAACCTATTTGTGAAAGCCGGTACATCTGTGCAAAATGTTTACCATGTGTAATTGTAGAAGACTGGTAAGCTGTTGTTCGTTTCCACGGATGATTTCCCACTTAACCAGGATAACTGATCAAACTCTGAATACAATACAGCTTTACAATCAATCACCTTTGGTGAGCCTAGAAAAAGCAGAGTTTACACAAAATTTAAATTAGTAGATTAGAAAGATAGTAAATGCTTATACTTGTATATCCAAGTGTGTGTATTCACGCTGCAAGATTGAAGCTCACCCAAATCTACATCAAATATATGATTATTCTGTGGTTCTCTGATTGCGGCATCTTTCGGAGATTTTACTGTGCAAAAACAGGAGAAAAAACGTTCATCTCTTTTCTAACATATAAAAATAATCTTATTAAAAACAGTGCTCTTTTCTTACCCTTTGGTCGGACATCAAGCACCACTGTAAAGGTCATGTTATATATTTGACCATAACACAGGTAAGATCTGGTACAGGTGTAGACACCACGATCATTCTCTTCCACACTTGGGAAGTAACTGTCTTTTGGCAATGACTCGCCCTCCTACAAGAATGACAAGGAAGATCAATTCTATAGCGTGACATTAATTAAAATCAACCTCAAATAGAACAAAACTCCGCATTCTGTAATTATCAATGATTTATTTTTATTTTATCCAATCTGATGGGTTTCAACATGCAGTCAGAAGTCCTGACCACATTTCTGGAGCTATAATATCATATCATATATCTGCTGTGTTTACATACCTTGTGCCATATAATGCCGTTGCTGGTAATATTCAGGATGTTTTCAGCAGGTATGTTTACATTAGGGCACTGCAATATGAAGGCCTCTTCTGTGTAACATGTTGTAGGGTACTGGGTCATTTTTTCATACTCTCTGGACTGTGTTGTGAGAACTGTCAGCCTGAACCAGGTGCTGGCATTCCTGCCATGTCATCAATGAACAGAGTAATATGTAGGTTTCAGTTTACATTTGAATCACAACCACTAACTATGAATTTGAAAGTATAGACGGCTTTAAGGATCCGCCCGGTACTGTAAGCTCATAAAGCATTGCAGCTAGGCTGAGACAAAACAATAACTTATGTATTAACTGTACATTTACAAATGTATCTCCAAAGCATCAAATAGCAATTCTATATGATTTTAGGAGCCTATCTGCATGACTGACTGAATAGAAATGCACAAAGATACTAATGCTAAAAAGGTATACTCCTGTACTGTCAAACTGAAATATGAAAGCCTACACAGTGTCAATGCGTTTTGTAAAATATGCTAGGGAAACATAATTTCAGGATATGAAACTAAGTCAGGATCATTGTAGGACTGACTGGACTTTACCCCTGAGAGCATGAGTAATTCCCCTGATGGTTTACAGAGGCACTAAGAATCACAAGGCTCCTCTCATGAACCAGTATTCCCATCTGCCTCTGCTCAGCTGATGACACGTTGTTGGTCAGATCCATGTCCTGGGTGGTGTAACTGGTCCAGATCAGTTTGGCATCACCATGATCATACCCTCTGGAACGAGGGCAGTACAGCGCCACCATCTCACCTTCCTTGACATATATCTCTCTGGGTCTCCGGGGACACACACCTGCAAATGAGTGTCACAAATGTCAGTTGATTTTAGTTTGTAAAACTAGAACATAAACTGACAGGTGGCTGATTAAAACCAGTACCAGTGGAACTCTGGCGTCCCGCCCACTGTTAAAGTGAAGCTTGCATACAAACTGATTTGTTTATTTCCACTGGTCCTTATGAGCAAAATGAGTTAGACTCTTGGCTGTAAACCCTCTTTATATAAATATGTAAAGAGTTCACTAAATAGTTTGTGTTATTTATTAGTTATTATGCTTTAGTTCACATTCTGGGTGTGGACCCCTGACCCATATGACGTTAGAAAGGTTACTGTGGTTACTTTGAGTGAATCTCTGTTTTTGCACCTTTTTTTTTACAGGTGTTATTCATTGGTTATAAGGCTGTTGTTATAGCCCCATAGTTACTGTCAGTTTCACCACAACTCCCACCGAGTACACTGATTAGTTGGATTACTGTTCTCCTGTTTAAAACAAAAACCATCTGCCATATTTTTTTAAGCTAATTTAAGACGCCTGTGACTTGAAGTATGACAAACACATTTTTTCCCTGGGATTAAAGGGTTATAATCTCGCAATCCAAATGTCTGTTAATGAACAATTTACTGCTGTCAACGAATAAGCAAATTTCTTCAATAGGGGATGTAGATTTTTTATTCAAAAAAAGTTGACACTTCAGTGACATTTCGATAAGACTTACTCTGGTAATAGTGTACCTCATACTGGATCATTTGTGAAACAGCATGAGCTTGGTGAATGTGACTGTTATGAAAGCAAAGTGGTGGTAATCACATCCTACTTTTAAAGTCTTGTGATTTTAGTGTGATGGAAAATGAGTCACGTTTGTGGAAGTCAGCAGCGCAAAAGACTAAGCGATGTGCCAATGTATTTAAGATACAAAAGTGTTTTTAGTATTGGCATGTTTAATATACAGGATAATCACATCTGCATGTCACAATGTAGCATAGAAACAGTCTGTGCCGTTATTATAATTTATTGTGTCAGGACCACTATGAAAATTACCCATATTAACTGTCAGGGCTTTTGCTCGTGTCAAGTAGGCTACATTTACTCAAGTAGCCTACTCACTCTACTTACTTATGTACGTACTTGCTTATGTATGATCCATTATTGTATAGACTTTATTAATCACGGGAGGAAATGTAACAGTATTTAAAGTAAATAAATTAGCCTCACCTTTACCAGCTGTAACAATCAAATGATGTACACATAATGCATCAATAATCTATCTATCTATCTATCTATCTATCTATCTATCTATCTATCTATCTATCTATCTATCTATCTATCTATCTATCTATCTATTAAAACCACTAAGAGAATTGTCTTACCTGTTAATAATGCAAGGAGGCAAAACAGAGGGAGCAGAAGTACTTTCACCATCATGATAACCTGCAGCATTCTCTGGCCAAACAGTCTACACATGCATGATAAAAAGTGAAACTAAAAAAAGAGCATCACGCAGTGCTACTGCAATGTTAACACCCTCCACCCTCTACCCTCCAGCTCAGAAAGCCTTTTTTTGTATACAAACACCAAATATGTTCACTAACTAGACACCTACTTAGGCTTTCAGCTAAAATTGCAATCAAAATAGAATGCCTTTTATTGTCATTATACACATATACAGCGAGATTGAAGCAACTCCTTTAGAAATGTAACCACATGGAATAAAATAAGTAGTGCAAACCCCGCTCACTCTGCCAGTGATTTGATTTTGCCCTGCAGATCAGGCTGGAAACCTGCACGTTTAATTCTCCTGCTTCAGTTCACAATTTTGCGGGAACCAATCACAAACTGGCTTATTCACCTTGTGCGCTATTGGCATGTTTAACATGATGACGATAGAGAAGCAACGGCAAGCAGCTTCTTGTTTACATTCAACAACCTGCCCCACCAAACATGGATGTATTACAGTTTTTTTTACAGTCGCTAGAATACATTTCTCAATACGTAGGTCACTTTTTCAAAACTCTTAACACAGTTCTCTTAACCAACTTGGCTGGGGGTGGTGATGGCGCAGTGGATAGGACACGTACCTTTGGTGTGGGATACCTGGGTTCGATTCGCACTACGATACATCAATCAATGTGTCCCTGAGCAAGGCACTTAACCCCTAGCTGCTCCAGAGGCGTGCGACCTCTGACATATATATATAGCAATTGTAAGTCGCTTTGGTTAAAAGCGTCAGCTAAATGTAATGTAATGTAATGTAACTTTCAGCTCGGCACAGCAGTTCATTTCACATTCAAAATGCACTAAAACTACCAAATCACTTCATACATGTCTCAAATCAACTCCTTCTCCCATAACGCTAGCAAAGGTTGACAGCCAAACAGCATACTTTGTCACCCACAAAACAATGACAACAGGTATTATTATACAATGTTTTCTTATGTAAAACAAGGACACCTCTCTACTGTTTAGAATTCACTGCAATATATGTTATGAATCAGACATGATGCAGTACGCTTCAATATATTGTATGTCTTTTATTTGCACTGAGTAATTCCAAAATACAAGAATTTGTATACACACCATCCACTGATACAGATACAATAGGAATGCTAATCTACTCGGTCTTCTGCATTTTGGCCACAGCTTCTAATCCACATCACATCTTATAACATCTAGGGCAATACACCTAGGAAATAATCTTCTGGCATGCCTGATCCATCCCTGGCAATCTTCTGCTGATATGTCCAGGCATCCAGCATTCATTGCTTCCAGGCGGGACATTTGATTATGTGGTAAACCTTCCAGAATTCTCGTTTGGCTCTCAACGAAGGCGGTCGCATTTTCTCTCCTCTCCTCTCCCACACCTCCCCTGCTTTGCTCCTCTTGTCTCGTCTAACTCTTTGAGAGACTCTCTCAGCACTGCTCTCCAAATCCTAAAACCATGGATTTGATCAACTGGTCTCTCAACGCAATTGACACCATCTTCTCGACGAGAAGCTTGGGTTCGGGGGAACCTGCTCGCCCTGCCGGAACGTTTGCTGCTGGCTACACGATGGACGCGTGGGAGAAGTGACGGGTCGTGTGTCTGGCGGCTCATTCCGGGGAGGACGTTGAGGATATCTACCTATTCGGAACCATGATAACAGGCCCTTGCTGACCGGATTAGGCATTGCCCTGGTTTATCGACAAATTTGACAAGACTATGACAGCTGTTCAAAAAGCAGCCTGGAATGATTGAAGCGGTGGGCAGAGCGGTCAGTGTTTGAAGCTGGGACTATTAACCGCATTATGGATAACAACATGGAGAAGAACTGCAATTTGGATATTATCTTGGATAGATCACCGCTTTTACAAAGACAGATTGACCAGAAATTGACTAAGAGTGGCTGTGTAAAGGAATGCAGCTACTCGCGCCGAGACAAAATAACTCCATCTTATCAACTTTCGGCCCCCTTATCCAGCACTGGCCTCGGCCAAGGCCGCTGCTGGAACAAAAACATCCCCCTGAAGAGCACTGCAGAGAGACGCTCTTGCGTTCCTTCCCCAACTTCCCTCAGACACCTGCTGATTGTTGACTCTGCTTGGGACCTATTCAAGGTGGTCTCCATGGCAACCTGCTGTGTTAACGCTATGACATCCTGCGGACTGAGGCCCCAATGGGTGCCAGGCTAAGCGACTCTCACCAGGCCCCCCTCCCCCCTAATACCCCCGTCCCACGCCTTCGCCGCTTTTTTACCCCCCAGTCTGACAAGCGGGTCTGTGACCAGCGCCATTTGTCGGCTGCAGGACCGGATGGCTGCTTGCCTACGTCTGGGTTACCTCCACCCCCCATTTCCCTCCCCTGTTGCAAGTCATGTGTTGAATCGTGTTGTATGTGCTTATTTCCAAGGTTTTTTTTTTCCTGTTCCCACACTGTACTCTGTACTGTACTGAGCATAGTTTGGGAGTCGTTTTTTTCTCCTCCCCTTTCCTCATGTTATGCTGTATTTTCCTTACTTGTAATGTGGTTTCTGTAGCACTTTGAGATTCATTTATGAAAAGTGCTTTACAAATAAAATGTATTATTATTATTATTACCTCCATGAGGAAAAAAAATCCTCTATGGGGTTGAGGAATGGAGAGTAAGGTGGGAGGAAAAGTGACACCATTCTGGGATGGGCTGCAAACCACTCGGTGACTGCACAGGAGTGGAGAAATGCCACATCAATTGCCACATGTCCCATACAATTATAAATGTTGGCTGATTTCTTCTCTCTGCATCTCCTCAACTAGCACAACCCTTTCATAGAGATCATGCAGGAATGCAAGGAGATGCTCAGTGTTGTATGGCCCAATTAGTGGGTTTTGTAACAGCAGTCCATCAGTGGATATTGCTGCGCACATTGTGATGTTGGCACCCCTCTGGCCTGGGACATCCACTGTGGCTCTCTTCCCAATCACATTCCTTCCTCGTCGCCGTGTTTTGGCCAAGCTGAAACCCGCCTCATCCACAAAGATGAAAATGTGGGGTGTTTGCATGCCTTCAATCTCCATGACTCTCTAAAATAAATCCACAAGGCAACATAAGATTTAGGCTATTGCAGTAGTATACATTACCTAAAATGTATGTATTTGTGTTTGGTTTTGTTAAAAAACAGTTCTGTATTTTACAGTATTGTGATCTTACCCGGACATATTGGTTCCTGAGTTGCCTGACACGTTCAGAGTTCCTCTCAAACGGTACAGTAAACAACTGCTTCATCCTGACCTGATGTTCTTTCTGGACTATAGAAATAGTTGTTATGCTTACACTGCGTTGTCTGCCGAGACTGTCGCAAATCTCAATGAGTTTTATGCCGTTGTTTCTGATGACCATATCAACAATGTTTCCTGCACATCAGTGAACATCGTACGTCTCCCACCTGTGTGAGGTAGCCGTTGAGTCCTAAGCAGAAAAGCAAAAGCAATTACACGCAAGTGGGTTTGCAGGCTTTGCTCTATTTGCTTCTGTAATGTGCAGCTCGGTCAGAGGCCATGCAGAATACAAGTTACCTGTTGGTTTGCCGGAAAACTCTAACAATAGATGCCACTGTTGAGTGTTGCAGATTTGGCTGCACTCTCTGACCAGCCTCTCTCATTGAGAGACCATGATTGATTACATGATTAATTACAGTAGCTCTAGTGTCATCTGAGACTACAGCTCTTGATCTTCCTCTTCTTCTTCTTCTTCTTCCACCATGCATATGAATTCCTTGCCCCCTCCCAGCCACTCTTCTTCCTCTTTCAGCCACTTCTCCATCTCTGGCTGGGTCCATGTTTATGTCACAATACCATGTGAACTAGTCTGAGGTTGTCTCCTTTTGTAATGAAATTGAAAGAGTAACACCTGTGTAGGTGTTCAGCCATAATGAGAATAAGCTGTGGTTGGTCCAATTGTTTTCATAGCATTTATTTTTTCAGTGCTCAGTTCTGAGACGCTATATACAAATATATAAAAAAAATAGAAAGATAAATATGGTTTGTATACAGGGTGATACGCAGTCTGAAATAATGATATTGCACAGTAATGAAATTGCACAGAATAATCAGTGTTATCAAAAGTACTAAATATTAAATATTGCACTTAGACACAAAAACATAGGAAAATAGGGTCCAGGTTGAAAAAAACGGTAGATACCCTTTAACATGGGCTGCAATGGGAAATTGGCATCACCGATTTCAGCATTTTTCAATACTTTCCACCACTTGGATTTCTTAGGACTTTTCGTATGTGATAGAGGAGTTGAAGGAGTTTCTGTTGCAATTTGTGAAGGGTCATGTTGCGTAATTCCTGTACTATGATGATATACTTGATACATGATATTGATCTTTCTGCTGCATGACAAATGACAAAAAATGAAACCTGAACTCTTAAACTTCCTTCATTATAGTTTTGTTCCATCCGGGGTGACGGGAGCATGAACAACATCACTCTGCATGCATTTCAGTTGCATGCCAATGTTAAACTTCATTTAGTTGTTTCAGGCTACCTGCATGCATGCTGTGCAATGACAATAATATAAAATATCGACAATATGATGAAATATACCTATATGTCATATTCAATATCTTCAGATGAATATATGTGTAACGTTAGAGACTTTTTTGTTGTTGTTTAGAAGCAGAGTCATTTTCTGTTAAAACTAGGTCTTACACACAATCGTAGGCCTTCAATAAGCTTTTTAATCCAGCCTGGAACTGCAGTGTTTTGTCTTTTCCAAGACTGTGCACAATAAGTCCTGAACAATAAATCCACAACTGAACGATTATCGATTGAAAAGGTATCCTGCATAGGCTTGTAGACCCGTATGTTAGCCACGGCCATCTTGATGTGATTGTGCCGATCAATCAGAGGCTGTCTTCCTGACTATCTTCTTCTTCTTTTGTGTTTTATGGCAGCAGCATCCGCAAAGTTGCAAATGCTGCCACTTTCAGAGCTGGTCTACAAAGACCCTGTTCACTCCCTATTTAGCCCCATTGTACCGAATTTGGTTGCAGGGGTTATCGCAGGTGAGTGCAAAAAGTTCAGAATCCCGAGAGTGGAACTTCTTCCTTTATTAGAAATTCTTTGTACATATAGGCGAAACGTGGAAAGAACGACCCGAAATAATGATGTAACAGCATACATGTAATAATATGCGTAGATTCTAATTTGTGCATTAGGATTGTACTACTGATTCAATAATGTGTAGGCCTGCATATAAGCTGCAATTTAATTGTCAAAGTGGAGCTCATTTTAACAACTTACAGTTGTCTATTATTAACAGGTTAAGAATGCAGAAAAAAGATTTTTGCCACACAAAATTATGTTTTTAGACTTTGCTCTATCATTACTTTATCCTTGTGAATTAATTGTTTACCTCTTTGGGCTTATAAAAGATATTCAAAGAAAAAGGTATTTGGTATGTAGCCTATATAGCATATTTTCACTGATGGCATAATCATATGTTATTTATAGACTTGACAAAGCTTCTCCACAGCCCACAGACTTAATGCAACGGTTTTCACAGCCGGAGGGGTACTCCCCATACAGCCTACACATAGCGGTCTCTAGGCCTATGTGTAAAATCAATGGATTTTCCCTTTAAAAACAACAAGGTGACTCGCAGATTTCCATTCAATACTTGATTTGTCGTACAGACAGATGTGACGTGCCATGTTCTTTTATGAAATGGCAGCATTACATAGTCTGGCACATCAGCCAGAACCACAAAAACACTGTAGCTGACAGACACATCAGAAGCACCTTTAAAGCAAATATCAATTTTTTATATTGACGTATTAAAGCGTATGTAAAAGCAATGTTAAAGAGGTCGCTTGTAGTTATAAACCTGTAGAATTATCGCCTCAATTTGCAGATTCCCTTGGCTTTACAGGGCTTTAGTCTGAGTTTTTAGCTCATTGTTTAGCTGTACGGCCACAACTAAACTGTTTTTGTTCACTCTCACCACTCTCATAGTTTCTTTCCTTTTTGGCCACAGCAGGGGCTGTTTTCAGAGAAAGAAATTCTGAAAAAGCACTGTACACTACCTGCTCAGCACCAAACATCAGACAGGCAAAGTTAGGGTCTAGCTGATGAATAAAAGAGCGATATATTTCCCTCAGGAGTGGGTAGAGACCAAAACCAGAGCTAAAAGAGAGTTAATATTGGACTCACATTACACCAAATGGCCAGAAACATAAGTCAAAATGAATGATAATGCTGTTTTGTAACTGCTGAATAAGCAGTCTGCTAACTTAAAAGGTATGATATATCAATGTTGCCAGCGCTGAATGTTGCGTTTTTCTGCTGCCCCCAAGTGGCCAAAGTCATAATCAAAGCTTGTTTTGGATACAATTTATGGTCAGCATTTTTCAGCAATAGCCATTCAATGTATTCAATGCCTACATACCGGTAATTGTGTGCCTATTTGTCAAATCAGAACACTTGATTTGTACGTAGACATTGTATGTTGTTGCTTTTTATATAGGCTGTAAACCGTTTTTTCATGCAATTGTATGAAATAGTTGTATACTTGTTTTTTTTTTTTAGCTTATTGACCTTGTTTTTAGCTATTTCTATCTTTCTGTAAAATGTTGTTAGAAATGTGTGCAAGTAGCTACACTGAGATCAATTTAAAACCAAATCAAATTCCTTTTATGTCTACACATCCTTATTCTGATGATTTGATTGCATTTACATTACATTATTTACAACCAAACATTTCCTACCACTGCTGCTTCACATTAAGTGATTGGTGGAACACGAGGATGGCTTGTATTGTTGAGAAGTCAGAGAAATGCAATGTATTTGTTGTGAAAAACTTCCACTAGGTGGCAGAAACACATCAAATGAGCTGACAAAATGCCCTCATCATGATGCAAACAAAGACAGTATATAAACTGGGCCAACATATCCCGTTGCTCTGGACGGAGACCAGTGAAGTCTATTAGGAGCACTTTTCCGGTGATGGCTGAGAGTTACTGCGCAGCTGCAAACTGAGCTTGCCTCCGTAGATGTGACGTGAGCAACGTGTCTGAACGTTGTAAGTCTTCTGGTAGCTGTGCCAAGAGAAATCTCAATCATTCCCAATCTTGCAGAGAAGGAGAGCGTAGGTATATGTAAGGAGATAACATAGGCACAGGCTAATTATTGCTAACTAAAATGCTAGTTAATACTAGCAATTAAATTTAACAGCTAATATAAGTCAAAACTGCCTGCGAGCTTCTCCTGTAGGCTACTGTACGGTAATTCCTCTACTATGCGACAGTAAGTCGCGTGGTTATGACACAATCTTTAGCCTATTTTTACTAAAACGTCTGCTACGGAGCCATAACGTGAGATACAAGGTAATGGAGCATTTTATACATTGTCGTATTTCTTTAGAAATAAACAATGGTCAAATTAAGTCTTTAAACGCTTCAGATGTAAAGTTATTGGCTGTCAAAGTGACGCCAAAATGAATGGCAGTCAATGGGATGCTAAAGGGGGGTGATGGTTTATTAGCATCAAAATGGCGCCATAGGAGGCTTCACTCTGAGGAGGCAGGCTTGCCCCCTTGGATGCAAACAATGATCTACCTATTCAACAAACATGGAGCAGCATTGATTCAGTTGTCAACCGTCACTTGATTACTGTTGGCTATTTGTGGGCAGGGGTGTCGGGCTGGGGGTAAAGGGGACTGAGTACCCACAAGGCCCAACAAGATGCTAAAATGAATGGCTGTGGAAGCTGGGAGGGGCCCATAGAGAATGCCTTCTTACAGGGCCAATAATTTTGTTTGTGGGTTTATCACAGTTTCCTTTCTGCTCCTTCGTTTTCAGGGTCCTGGTTCTGTGCATGCTGGCGCACTGGCATGCTGCCATGACACACAAACGCCACAATGACAAGTCAAAATGTTTGCTGCCAAAAAGGCATATTTGCTCAATGAGATGTGTTCAACAGGTGTGGGCAGAGTGAGTGAGATATGGAAAATCTGCAGTGCTGGGCTCACCAGGAGTGGGCACTACTACACTAAGGCACTGCATCTTATGATATATGGAGTGGTAGGGGAAATAAGTTATCGGGGTGGAAAAGGGATGTAGAACAGTTTATTTCCTGTGAGTAACTAAAATCTATTGTAGGGTAAATTGGAAATCACAAGAAATGTGTATATTATATATATATATATATATATATATATATATATATATATATATAGTAACTAAATAGTTTAACAGTTATCATCCTGGATTGTCTGAGGTAAAAGCCTAATTTTTGGTGCATGCTGCGGCGAAGGTAGGTAATAACGTAGCTGCTTCCAGAAGGAGGAGGAGGGCGCCATGGAGCTTATGCCCTTCCAGGTGACACAGTCTCCAGCCTCGCCAAGAAGCTGTAAGGCCTCTGGTAACGAACCTGATCTCAACACATCTGTTGTCTCAGTTTTGATGAAAACCAAGCGAGTCTGTCGTTCCACAAGGGCTTCATGGATGGCACTCAGCAGGCCAGATCCTAGACCAGGAGCTGCATGGGTGGGAACCAAAACCACTGTGCGACTCTGCTCTATACAGTCCAACACTGCCTCTGCTACCGCTGCAACCAATCAGAGTTCAGATCATTCATTGCTTCATTAAGATTTTCGGGTAGATTTTAATGACAACCTTAAATACACACCTTTCCCCGGTAAGACATCACGATCATAAAGACAGAGACTGTAACCAAACCTCTCTTCCAAAACATTTTCCAGCTCTTTTCGGTCATCTTCATGTAGTCCTGTGTCTGTGTTGCTCTTGTAAAAGATCAAAAATGCATCATAGCTCTTTCCATCTAAGATAACAACAACAAACAAAACAAGCTTAGGTAGAGACAGCATGGCTATCTGCTTTTACCCTGCAGTTCTGGGAACAGTATGCACCTGTTACACAAAAGTTATTCAAAACATGAAACATTTATCCCACCTGAGGTGCTAGGATAGCAACAAAGAGTGCCTCGTAGAAACAGAGCAATGTCCATTTTCAGCTTCATGTACACAACAACTGCTACAACAATCACCACCAAGACGCACACAATGCCAAGAGCGAGGGAGAGGGAGGAAAAGGACGCTGTAAGACATAAAGGACAAATAACTCCTACAAATATTATTCATTTAAAGTAGCAAATGCCAGATGAAACATCCCTGTAATTTGAATGTGTGTATTAGAGATGTGTTTATTAAGTACAATTTAGTGTATCCCAGGATCATTAGCTGAACTAGTTTGAGCTTTATGATAGTAAATTGGACCCAACACTGCTGGAAAGAACCATATACAATAGCAAGAATAGGAAAGCCAAAGCTTTATTTATCCATCCATCTCACATACATTTTTGGGCCAAGCTGATGGTGACAGAGCTTGAGTGTGCAGATACAGAGGCCAGCCTACAGGTGTATTTTTTGAATAGATTCTCCTCTGACACTTTTTTAAAGATGAGAGATGTTGTCATCTTTATTTTTCCATCATTATTTTCCCTAAAAAGAAAAGAAAAGGGCAAAGGTTAACTCTGATATATGTGTGTGTGTGTGTGTGTGTGTGTGTGTGTGTGTGTGTGTGTGTGTGTGTGTGTGTGTGTGTGTGTGTGTGTGTGTGTGTGTGTGTGTGTGTGTGTGTGTGTGTGTGTGTGTGTGTGTAACATTTGCACTCCCAAACCTATTTGTGAAAGCCGGTACATCTGTGCAAAATGTTTACCATGTGTAATTGTAGAAGACTGGTAAGCTGTTGTCCATTTCCACGAATGATTTCCCACTTAACCAGAACAACTGATCAAACTCTGAATACATAACAGCTTTACAATCAATCACCTTTGTTGAACCTAGAAAAAAAGTTTATAAGATGATTCATTATAATTTCATTTGAAAGCCATAACCACATGTTTGTATGTGTATGCATCTACACAATAAGACAGAAACTCACCTAAATCTACATGAAATACATCACTTTTGTGAGGTGAAAGTATCACTGATTGTCTGGGTTTGTCTGTGCAACAATTAGAGCAAACATGTCAGAATCATAGTTTTTTTTGCCAAGTAGGTTGTCTCATACAGGGAATTTGCTTTGGTGTATTGGTGCATAGAGTAGTAACACATATAGAATAGATTGTTTTACAATACAGCAATTACAATAAAAAAAATACTATTTAAAAATATTAAAGTAACATCAAAAACATTCAAATCTATGGAGATAAACAGATCAAAACAGTGCTCTTTTCTTACCCTTTGGTCGGACATCAAACACCACTGTAAAGGTCATGTTATATATTTGACCATAACACAGGTAAGATCTGGTACAGGTGTAGACACCACGATCATTCTCTTCCACACTTGGGAAGTAACTGTCTTTTGGCAATGACTCGCCCTCCTACAAGAATGACAAGGAAGATCAATTTTATAGCGTGACATTAATTAAAATCAACCTCAAATAGAACAAAACTCCGCATTCTGTAATTATCAATGATTTTTTTTTTTTTCCAATCTGATGGGTTTCAACATGCAGTCAGAAGTCCTGACCACATTTCTGGAGCTATAATATCATATGATATATCTGCTGTGTTTACATACCTTGTGCCATATAATGCCGTTGCTGGTAATATTCAGGATGTTTTCAGCAGGTATGTTTACATCAGGGCACTGCAATGTGAAGGCCTCTTCTGTGTAACATGTTGTAGGGTACTGGGTCCTCTTTTCATACTCTCTGGACTGTGTTGTGAGAACTGTCAGCCTGAACCAGGTGCTGGCATTCCTGTGATGTCATCAACGAAAAGATTAATATGTAGGTTTCACTTTACATTTGAATCACAACCACTAACTATGAATTTGAAAGTAGAGACGGCTTAAAGGATCTGTTTCCAAATGACACATTTTGTTCTTAACCAGTGTGCCATTTCTATATCCACTTTGTTTTGGTATTATTTGGCAAGTTCTCTATATGCCTGCCATCACCACATTATAACAGCTTTTTAATGGCATTTGGTTTGGGGCTGACAAGGTTTCATGCTGCCAAACGGCAGAATTTGAAGCAGAGTGAGACGTGCAGTTCTCCCTCTTCCCTGTCTGTCTAGTCCCTCCCATCAGGCACGGACATGGGTACCACTAATCATTTATTTCCTACCAATGGCATGCCGTTATATAGCAGCAATTCTATGAGCTTGACCGTTCTGTTTTCTTTGTAAAGCCCTTTGAGATGACATACTGTGACTTGAGGCTCTAGTTAGCTACAGAAACATTAACTTGAATCAGCCACAGCCGACACTAGGGTTAGCAGAAAGCTAAACTACTGTTAAAGATTTTATTTGGTGCCGATGTCGAATCAATACTTTTTGAAGAAGACCGAGATGCGGTGCAATATGATCTTTTATTCAAGATCAAAATTAGGTCCACAGAGTAACGAGAGTTAATACAGTGTCAGATTCTTATATAGGCCTATAGGTCGTCCATCCTTCTCTCCTCCAATCAAAAGGCCTTGGCATTCCCCACGGGAAACACTTCTGTAGGGTTCAGATAGTCTTGCATTGCCAGACCTACCTTCACAGCGCTGCGGAAGAAGGTCTGGCTAGTCAACACAGCATGGGAGAAAAACATGCTCTGGTTTATTGGCATTTCTTTAAACCAATCACAATCATCTTGGGCGGCGCTAAGTCCTGGACTCAATGGCTCTGCAAAATAGCCTCGGGAAGGAACTTGTTTTGGTGGAACATATGTAGGCCTGCTTATGTTTTAGTCGTGCAAGTGAGAGTTCTGATTCATTCTCGATTTACCCAGCAGAGATCTGAGGAGCAGTTAACCATAGTCCTCATAAATCAACTGGAGTCTAGAATGCCAACACAAAGAAAGCGGAAGGTGACGGAATGAGAGACTTGCGGCGGAATTTCCGGCGGCACCTGAACAATCCTGAAAATGAAACGTCGTCGATATAGACTAGGGCTCAGATAACCTTGCTCGTCCACCACGATTATGCTTCCTTTCACACAGCCTCCGGTGTCTCCTTATTCACTTGAATTACAACATGCTGAAAGATTATCATAGATTTTGTTGCCCAATGATGCCAAAGATAATCTGCCTACCGCAGCTTTAAGATATAACTACTAATAGAATTACTAATGTAAAACCTCATCCGTCAGTGATCTTAGTAACCTCTAGCCAAAATAATCCCTTAGGAGTAAAATGTGTTTACATGCCTTAATTTTACAGTTTTGTTCAATGCTAGTCTCAGGAAGGAAACATGCATGTTATTAACTGTGGTTTCTGTTTATCAATTTGTTTGTACTTTACCCCTGAGTGCATGAGTAATTCCCCCGATAGTTTACAGAGGCACTAAGAATCACAAGGCTCCTCCCATCAAACAGTATTCCCATCTGCCTCTGCTCAGCTGATGACACATTGTTGGTCAGATCCATGTCCTGGGTGGTGTAACTGGTCCAGATCAGTTTGGCATCACCATGATCATACCCTCTGGAACGAGGGCAGTACAGCGCCACCATCTCACCTTCCTTGACATATATCTCTCTGGGTCTCCGGGGACACACACCTGCAAAGTGTCACAAATTTTAGTTAATTTTACTTTGTAAAACTAGAAGTTTAGGTTACCAGGGTAACCACGGTTATCTGTTAACCCAGTGAGGTATCTCACTATGGGAAGTGCCCTCAGGCGTGACCAATCATGGAAGCTCCAATAACACCACGTCTGTCAGAAGACAGGCCAATCATCTTGAGCTGATGCAAAGCTAAAGTCACTGCATCTAGTCCCACACATAACTCCTTGTAAAACCACAAAATTGTTATTTTTACAACAACAAAAAAGACTGTTTCAAGTATTTATGCTTAGCTTAGAAAACCATGACCTACTCATACCCACAGCTACAAGTTTGTTTTGGACCACATTTATCACAAGAAGTATTGCAAAATTCAAGGTGCACAGACTCACCAGTTTGTGATGCACAGATGTGAAGATGCAGTGACTGATATGAGAGGTTGTAATAACTGAGTTGTGGTTGTACTTACATTTTGTATATAAGTAAACAAGTTTGCAGCCGTCATTCTATTCATGTAAATATCAATTTACACATTTGTGAATGAATACACATTCAGATAACGGGTGTGTGAATATTTTATAAAAGTGAAAATTTTAACATACAAGACCAGATTTTTGTTCTACAAGTTCTTACAATGTATTCTACAAGTGGTCTAAATCAAGTCTTAAAGCTCTTGCATTTAGGTCATATTTAGCTTGATATAGGCTATTTTGCCCTTTGTGAAACATTATCATGAGTTTGGGTGATGAGACTTTATGACACTTCTCTGACCACATCCAGATTTATTGGTGGCTAAATTAGGGAATTTGGTCAGCTTCTGTGGAAGTACTCAGCACTGATGAATGCTTTGTTCGTTTTATTTGGCATGTCTTATAACCATGGTCATTTCACAAGGATAGTTGATATTTACCAGCCGCAAAAGCAACACTGGTATTGCTCACCTTGTGTGTGTGTGTGTGTGTGTGTGTAATCATGCAACATGCGATCTTGAAGACACCTACTGTAGCGAACACTACCACAGAGGTGGTTTTGAGTACTTCGCCAGGTGTTTATGTGCAGTCACAAAACTCTACAGGTGTGTTAATACCAGATATAATGGAATGTAATACCTGTTTCGTAATCAAACCAGTAGGGGCAACAAGGCCTAGAATTATTTATTAAACAGATTAATTTATGAATTTATTTAATTTATTATGAATTTATTCAAGATTTTTTTAGGGTAATTACCCTTTTTCAGAAATAGGTAGTTAATGATTAGGTACTGTTTTTGAAAGGGTAGTTACCCTTTTTCAGAAGGGTAATGAATGATTAGTTACCCTTTTTCAGAAGGGTAACGAATAATTAGTTACTCTTTTCGAAAAGGGTAGTTACCCTTTTTCAGAAAGGTAACGAATGATTAGTTACCCTTTTTCAGAAGGGTAACGAATAATTAGTTACTCTTTTTGAAAAGGGTAGTTACCCTTTTTCAGAAGGGTAACGAATGATTAGTTACCCTTTGTCAAAAGGGTAGTTACCCTTTTTCAGAAGGGTAACGAATGATTAGTTACCCTTAACTACCCTTTCAAAAACAGTACCTAATCATTAACTACCTATTTCAGAAAAAGGGTAACTACCCTTTTGAAAAAGGGTAAGTAATCATTCGTTACCCTTCTGAAAAAGGGTAACTACCCTTTCAAAAACAGTACCTAATCATTAATTACCTATTTTTTTGTGTACCTTATTGTAAAGTGTTACCTTTCCAAGTAATATAATAATCAATTAACATGACCCGAGCCCATTTTACCATTGTAGTTTGTCGAGGTAAACCTAGTTTTAAATACTTTATATTAGTTTAGTCCAGTGGTTCCCAAACTACAGTACAGTACGGTTCGGGCCCCCAAGGGGTCACATGATAAATCTCAGAGATAATGGAATGATAATGAGGGTTGTCCTGTTAAATAAATCTATATTTTTTGGGACTTTTTTTTATAAAATATAGGGCCATTTTAGCTGTCTGGTTAACGTTGTAACAATATAAGATTAGATAAGCAATGACTTTGGTGGAAATGCAAACAACTCATAGATATCTGAAACGTGACAAGGAACGCTGGGAACTATCTTTAAAGCTATAGTGCGTAGTTTCTGTCTCCTACATGAGGAATTCTAAGTAAATGACAAGAAAACTGTTGGCGCATCCACATGATACAAGCCTTTTGTGACCGCGCACCGCATTCAGTGAAGAGTAGGCCTACAATTTTTTACAAATGTAAAGTATAAGTAAAGGCTACCTCAAGTTTAGCCCTGGAGTAAAGTATTTAGTTACATACTATCACTGATAGGCCAATTTATTAATAGTGTATTAATGTAAGGACTACACATGTAATAACTAATGAAACAAGATTAGGTGATAAGTATCCCCACTTTGAATGTTGAATATTCACCCCACATAGAGTCTGGATATGCCTGTTACAACAGATTTACACATTATTCAACCTGCCTAACAACATACAGTAGTGACGAAGTAGTCATTGTCATACCTGTCAATAACGTGAGGAGAATCAGAAGTCTTTTCACAGTCATGATGAAAGCAAAGCACATCAGGATCCAGAAGAGTCCAGTGTCGTCTTAGAAACCCCTTCCCATTCTGTTGAATTTAAAGTTGAACATTGACCGCAAACTGAGAACTGAAACTAAAAGGAGAATTACAAAACCAGCTTTTAACGCATGCACGCACGCACGCACGCACACACACACACTAAACATTGAACAGCGACAAACTCAGTTATTCACAGACTTTTGTAAAAAGCAGTGCTTTTAGCCTTTCTTTAGTGTTCAGTGTGGAAGCCTCTCTCAGTTCCACTGGCAGGCTGTCATTGGGGCATAGCTTCAGGGGAAAGAAATCGGAGATGAGTGTTTTTGGATTTGTTGTTTGTGCAAACGACTAACGTAACACAGCAACTCGGCATAGCATTAATCGTTTAAAACGGTTTGTTTTTGCGTAGGCTACGTTTATGCAAGGCGCAGTCTGCATGCGTTTATAATAATAATAATAATAATTGTTGTTATTTGTTATGATTGTTTTTAATTATTAATAGGAACGTCTGACGTTAATGCTGAAATAAATAGGCTAGATCGGCTATATGTCGAGTTCACCATACTGAATAGCCTATGACGTGTGTTGGCTTCCAAATAACTTATGTGTGTCCAACATTATAATAACGAGAACTAGGACTACAGGCGGGAATTTGAAACTCATGAAAACCTCCTTTGTTGTAGTTTCGTGTCAGCCGCAGTGACGGTAAGCGGCGTGCGCTGCACTCGGCGCGTGCACTGCGGGGGTGTATTGCTACGGGCAACCGCGGCTCCTGATCTGTGGCAGTTGCAGCCAAGCAGGGAGACGACATTACTTACAGGGAAAAGTTTAAAAAAACAACAACTACTTCATCCTGTGAGGATTTTTTTTTTCTGACGGTTTAACAGATATGACTGACATACTGCGGCTGGTGCCAGAAGCGGACACACGGACTTTACCTACTCTCTCCCAACTCTCTGAAAACGGTCGGACAACCCCCCCACCACATTTTTTTTTCTAATGACTGTGTGGTAAATTGTTGATTCAGCTGCTGGTAGTTTATAGGCTGTGTATAGGCTACACTGCTAATAAAGTGCGCATGCGTCTCCATTTAACCAAATCTAATGCGTTTTCTTCAGATATCAACTGTATTTGGGCTGATATGTCCGCCTACATTGAACGTCAGATGACCTTACAGAAGGTTAGCCCATCTATCTATCTATCTATCTATCTATCTATCTATCTATCTATCTATCTATCTATCTATCTAAAAACGTATTGATTGATCGATTGATTAAAACAGGGGGTCCACCTGGCAGGACTGGGGACCTTCACCTTCTCTCAGCAGAAGTTGGACATAGGAAACAAGTTCACAATGATCCAAAGGCCCATCTTTCTCCTGGCTGGGAAACTAGTCCAGTCTCTGGGTTTAAAGCAGCTCAGGCCGCTGGCTGTAGGTGAGCTAATTTTTTAAGAAAAGCTATACATGTGCCTTCTGAAGACGATCAAACGACAAAGTCCTCATGAAACAAGTTGAGATGAGTTTTTTTGGCTTAAACTCTTAATAAACAGCTTTAAGTAAAAAAAGGAGAACTTAGAATGCTGGACAATCATAGCTGCATTACATTGTGGATTATATTATTATATTTTAAGGGTTTGTTGGTTTGTGTGTATGTCCTTTGCAGCAACACACCTACCAGTTGTGCGACTGAACTTTGCAGCTGTGTCACAAGATACTCCTTTCAGTCGCGACATAGTGGAGGGCTGCATTAGAGAAACTCTTCTCTTCCTCTTCAGAGCTTTGGCTTCTGAACAAAATGTATTCCTCACCTTCCAGGGAATTGGAGTTTTGTCCTTCAAGAACAACAAGGTGGCTCGCCTACACATACTGTATTTCTAAGTTGCAGACTGCGACCACTGGTTTTCTGGTAAATCTAATCTCATCTGATGTTATTCAAAGGTGCGGATGAAGTTCAACAGAGAATTTATTAATGCCATGGATGGAACAGGTCGGCTGCTGTTAGCCTTTAACAATGTGAGTATAAAGAAGTACATGTGTGTTTGCATGTTACAGTTAGTATGTTACAGTGCATGTTACAGTACAGTATATAATGAATGTAAATCACATGTATGGATACAGATCATCTGTACCTTTGCCCTTGCAGAGACCTGGCAGCAGTGTCTCTTTACTGTCTGGTGGCCTGTCCAGGCTGCAGAGGCCACAGACTGCCAACCCTGTCGCCTTGCCAACTGTCTGCTCTCCTCAGCCAGACAACAAAGCTGGTGACAAAGATCTATGGTGCTTGTCACCAGCTCCAGACCAGAGGAATGCAGGAAGTGAAAGAGCCTTTTGCACTAAATTAGGTATTGAATCAAATCCAGATCCTTTCAAATCTCCTATCAGCCTGGATCTGTCCAAAGATTAAAAAAATCCACCTTATGGTGCTTCTAAACTCATTAATTAACACGTTCTATCTAATTAGTTTAATCCGTACAAAAAACTATGTGTAAAAATTACAATTTGGGGTTTTATGGGGAGTTATGTGCAAAATTGCTTGGGAGCAGTGACTACCTGGAGTCTCAGCTGGTTGTCTGGTAACCTTTTGTTGAAGACAAGACTCAAGGAGGTTTTTGTGCATACAGGCTATTGTTTTCCAATGCTTCCAGCTTTATGCTAAGCTAAGTTAAGGCTATAGTGCGTAGCTTCTGTCTCCCCCATGAGGAATTCTAAGTAATGACAACAGAACTGTCGGCGCGTCCACATGATACAAGCCTTCCGTGATCGCCCATCACCCCCACCCCTCCTCCACGCAGTTGCTAGTTGCCAACGAGGACACGGAGGATTACAAAAAACATGATGGACTCTTCAGAAGGGATAACTATGTTCACTTGAGTTTCTGTGCACGAGAGTCACCGGACAACATAATCTTCTGAACATAGCCATACTGAGAAATACAGAGAGAGTTGCATATAATAAGGCTTTAACCATTTACATGCTGTAGCTTCATGTTTATCGTACAAACAAGAGAGTGGTATCAATCTTCTTATCTAACTTTGTCAGGAAGGCGAATAACTATTTCCCAAAATGTCAAACCATTCCTTTAAGGAGTGTCAGTGCCCTTGACGAACCGGTTGCACCAGCAGTTTGAAGTGGAGCAACAGTTTTCATGTTACACAAAATGACTCAAGCTTTTACTTTCAATTTGATGTAGGCTACTATAGGCAATATTTAAGAATGGAAAACTCTACAGCTAGTTTTTTTTTTTTTTAAAGATTATTTTGACAGGACAGCTGAAGACATGAAAGGGGAGAGAGAGGGGGGAATGACATGCAGCAAAGGGCCACAGGTCGGAGTCGAACCGGGCCCGCTGCATCGAGGCGGCTGCTCTACCAACTGAGCTATCCGGACGCACAAAACTCTACAGCTAGTTATACATTTGTTAGAGCTTAATGAGGCATTTAACCTACTGTATAGGGAACTGCTATTGAAACCCATCTCCATGAAAAACAGAATGAATAGGGTGAAACAAAGGTTAAGATACAGCAAAGAAAAAATAGCTGTTGAGTTCAGAATGACAGAATCAATAACAATAAATCTGGAGCTGCCATTTAAAGAACAAGATAAGTTCAGTTACGTTTAGGAACAGTGAAACTACTCAGACTTGTGTGTCTCCACAGAAGTTCCCCAACAGAGAGAATCTAAATCTCATCAGCCAGTGCAGCCTGCCAAGATGAAAGCTGTCAGCCTGTCTGAAAACCTGAATCCAAAACCCCCCATGGAGACCACAGACAAGTACAACACACACAAAGACACACAAACACACAGACAGACAAGCACACACAATCTATGGGGAGGTAGAGTTTGCAGTGCACAGAGCTGTTGTTTGCAGGTAGATTAGTCAGTGAGAACTGAGAGCTCAGTGGTGGTCTTACATTGTTACAGCCATGAGGCCGCTTCCAGCTCCATCAATGATGCACAACTACCTGTGGGACAGATTTCTCTTCTGTCATTATCTACCTGCACTGTCAGAGAATGAGCAAGAGCGCACACGCACACGCACACGCACACGCACACGCACACGCACACGCACACACACACACTTCACTTGGAATAAATACACTTCACTTGGAATAAATATCTGGATAACAAGTTTATTCATTTGGTTTCTATAAAAAATATTTTCAGAACATCTCTTTTTCTGGTTCAGTAAAATTATAAATAACTTAATAATAATTAACTTAATAACTATTATTTCTCAATCCACACAACCCACACACAGTAATTGCAGTTCAAATTTATCTTTTGCAGATCCCCTCTTACACAACCTAGGAAGGATCTAAAGATAATGTGTAAAATTGATTATACTAGTGCAGTGCCCGTTGAAAATGTGCCTGTTTGAAACGAGCCGATTGCTTGGCCTGTGGTATTGCTGCTTGTAGAATTCATCAAAACCAAATTGTACCCCAAAATTACTTACAGAAGGACACCAAACCGCTTCATATGCAACTTCCCTGTATATACTATTAACTTACTGATTTATCTGACAGAGAACATTGCAGATTCAGAATGTAATAACAAAATATCACAATGAAAATGTGGAGTAAGACATGGACTCCTGGCAGTGCGCTACCCACCGGCCCGTTATGAGAGCAAATCAGCACATATCTGCGTTAATCAACCACCAAAACCGGACTGTGTGTGTGTACGTGTGCGCAGAGAGAGAGAGAGAGAGAGAAAGAGAGAGAGAGAGAGAGAGAGAGAGAGAGAGAGACGGTGTTGTCTTGTGTCGGATCGTTTTTTTTTTTTTAACAGTTAGCAGTATACTTAATCAACCCGGGGTGAGTCTGATGAAAAGTGCTGTGTCTGCCCGGTTATGCTCTGAGATTTTCTCGCATTGCACAGTGCTGTGAAGGAATAATCTCCAAGATTACTTTATGTTCTGCCTCTGGTTAGAAGTGGGGAATGTAGGCTACAGCTCACAGCAACTTTATACTATATAGTGTCTGGCTTTTGTTTGATATTTAGTGTTGGCAAATGGCTTTTTGTTACGTTTCCTCTTAGCGAAAAAATAGACACGGAAAAGCGTAGCGCCATTTTTCCGCCAGCCTTATTCCACACAACAGTCGTGATGTTCCTTTCAGCTATCCGCCCGTGCTCCAGGAAAGTGAAGAAAAGTAAGTTTGGTATATCCAGCAATCATGTAGCTGACGTTGGAAGCAGGAAATGAGTCAAAGGCGCTGTTGTAAAGCGTTCTGCATGTGGCGTCTGCGTGTGGCGTGCAGGTTACCTTTCCACCAAACACGCCCCCAAACACGGACAATGATGTGACTCAAAAACAGTGTCTGGTAGCCTGCCTATAAGTGGCATCACGCTCTGTCTGCCACTTGTTGTCTGTAGCTGGTTGTGCTTTGCATGTGTGGGATTCTGAAACGTCCTTAAATTTGTCGTTTGTTTATTCAAAGTCAAAGAGAGTCCAAAGTAGTGCTACTTTGCACATTTTTGTGGGTCTGAGGTGTATGTCACATTTTAGCTGCCAAAGCTCTGCTGCTTTCCCCTCCCAGGCCTACCGCCTCCATCACACCACCAGAGGTCACTCCCAAACTAGAGGAACCTCGCGTGAACGTTAGCTGCTCTGGCCACACCCGTGCTGGACAGGTGAGTGTTGCTCATAGACTGTATAATAAGTGGGCGGAGCCAGTTACCTATCGGTTTGTGGACTACATTTTTTAAGCCCCAAGTTTGGCATTTTGGAAAGCTGTAGCTTGGGAGGATATGCATTGCTAAGCCTCTATGATGATTAACATGTCGCCATGGTAGTGACTTGTTAAGCACAAGGTAGCCACCACGTCCTAAAGCATAACCAACATTATCGTCTATTTTACTCTTGGGCGTACTCACACTTACTTGGCCCAGTTGCCTTGAACCGTGCCCGAACACGATTGTTTACTGAGGTAATAAATCAAGTGAGAAGTAGGATCATTTTTTCATAGACTTATATACAATCAAAATTCTTTTTGCAACCAGTGGAGTCGCCCCCTGCTGGCCATTAAAAATAATGCAGGTTTAAGGCACTTCAGTATTGGCTTTACTTTTCAGACCTGTAGGCTATGTCCACTTCTTTTATACAGTCTATACAACCCAAACAAGCATGCTCTACAAATCTGAAAGCCTGTGAGGAAAATGAAAATAACTATATGTTCACGTTATTAATAATTACAGTTTATGATTGTAATAACTGTCGTTTCTTGCTATCATAGGAACTGTGCTACCTGTGTATGCAGCGGGCACAAAGAAATGTTCCAGTCTATCTGAGGGAGCAGCAGCAGGCAGAGGAGAAAGTGTACGAGAAACTCTTACTGCTTGAAGAACAGCAGAGAGACAAGCAGTACATGGATGAAGAACAGGTGTGTGCGTGACCCATGTGTTTGCGTGAATGCATTGTGTGCACTTGGTGTGTTTGACAAGGACAAGGAGTGAAGCAAATTTGCATCTTGCATCATTCATGCAAATTTGACTGCTGGAATACTTGTCAATCTGTGTTAATTCCCCTGTAGTCTCGCTTTGCCAGACCTCCCTCCACAGCGCTGCACTGGAGGGTCTGGCTAGTCTATACACCATCCGGGATGGGAGAAAAATGTGCTCTGGTTTATTGGCATTTCTTTAAACCAATCACAATCGTCATGGGCAGCGCTAAGTGTCGGACGGAGCCATGGTGCCGCTGCAAAATAGCATCAGGAAGGAACTTGTTTTGGTGGAACATTTTTACGTTCAAAAGTTGTTTAAGTTGTGCAACAGAAAACTCAGATTCAACAGATAGTCTAGCTAGCTGTCTGGATTTACCCTGCAGAGATCTGAGGAGCAGTTAACCATAGTCCTCATAAATCGACCAAAGTTTAAAATTCAAACACAAAGAAAGCAACATGAAAACAGACATCCGGCTGAAAAGAGTGTCATCCGGCAGAATTTCCGGCGGCAACAGCGTAATCCCGGAAGTGGAAAGTCGTCGACAGACTAATTCCCTTGAAACATCCAAACAGCGTCTTTGAGCTAAATGCTAATGTCAGCATGGTTACATCAGGAGGAGCAATGGTTACCGTGGTCACCATGTTAGTTTAGCATGTTAGCATGCTAACATTTGGTAATTACTGTAACACAAACACAGCAAAAGCTGATGAGAATGTTGTTAGTTTTGTATTTGGTCATAAACCCAAGTATTGGATAAAAGTACATTTTGAGCTGATGATGGTGCTACATGAAGGGGATCACAAAGGTTATTACAATTGATCCTGAAGGGAACATGAATGAACCAAATAGCAATCCATCAAACAGTTATTTATCAATAGTAGTGAAGATACTGCAGTCCGGACCGACTCAGAGACCAACATTGACCTTCCCAGAGTCTTTGCGATTTGTGAGTGCTCTGGGGATTCTTTTGTGGTTTTTAGTCAAAGCAAAACACATGGAGAAACTGCAGGTTCCATGTTCAGAGGCAGAAGTAAAACTCAAGCATTATTTCAAGAGAAAGTGAAAGCAGCAATGGTTGGGGCCAGAGAGCTGAGAAAACAGCTTTATCCCCTTTACAGCACTGGGAAAGAGGTGTTGGGCATGTGGGATATTAACATTTTAAATAAAAACACACAATGTATAAGCCGCTGCTCTATACACGTAATCTACCAGCAATCCTTGCTGTTCCCAGAACGGGCCGGTCCCACCGGTCTTACTTTTTAATTTCTCTTTATATGCTCATATATATTTTCATACAGTTTCAACAATGCAACTTAAGTATAAGAAATGAACAATTATTTAGCGAAAGGCAACATCAAAAAGAAAGCTCTTCAGCTTTGATTTAAAAGAACTGAGAGTTGCCGCGGACCTGCAGTTATCTGGAAGTTGGTTCCAGATATGTGGAGCATAAAAAATAAATGCTGCTTCCCCCTGTTTAGTTCTGACTCTGGGGACAGAAAGCAGACCTGTCCCAGACGACCTGAGAGGTCTGGGTGGTTCGTAGTTTACTAGCAGGTCAGAAATGTATTTTGGACCTAAACCGTTTAGTGATTTATAAACTAGCAAAAGTATTTTGAAATCAATTCTTTGAGGCACCGGAAGCCAGTGTAAAGACTTCAGAACTGGAGTGATTTAAGTAATTTGCATGTTGATGTTATCAATATTATTTCATGGTTCAATAAAACTTCCCTCTGAAAAAAGTACATTTTTTATCCTGTATATGTCATGCTCTCAATGTCTATTTTTTCCAGTCAATATGACAATAAAAGGCGTGTTTTTGTGTGTTCATCCGGCAGAAAAGGCTGAATGAGCATCGTGAGCATGCAAAGCAGGTTGCTACATTCAACCTGAAAATGTCAGAGAAGAAAGAGAAAACTTACTGTCCTCTCTTGCCTGTGAGTAGAACCTGGACGTTAAAGGTGCCCTGCCACACAAAACCGTTTTTACCTGCATTTTTTGAAATATGTTAGGTCCATATGTGTTTGTGTTATGTCGTGAATGTGAAAATGAACTGCTACACCTCCTCTGTCAACTCTAGCCACTGAAAAGAAATAAGCGGAGAAATCAGGCCAATTACAAAAGCTGGTCAGTCTGACGTCATATTGCCTGAGCTCATTGCTATTTGGGAGCTCACCCAGTTGTGCTCGGTAAAAGATGTTGATAGCCATACTCTGATTGGCTAGCTGTTGGCCAATCAGAGTCAAGCAGCTTAGCTTGTTTAATATTAATGAGAACTGGCAGAAATCGAGTCTTCCTGCAGGCTTTCTATACCACGCTAGAATGGCTTGAAACAAGGTAACCAAGGCATTTTTTTCCACAAAAAATGTTACAGAGTCCATGGTAGAACTTCAGACATTACCACAAAGTAATGAAATACGTGTGGCAGGGCACCTTTAAAGCGTTAAGATTTCAGTCCTGGTAACTTAGGGAACACTCCTTGAGCAGCTAGTTTGTAAGAAGTACATCAGAGGAGGGTCTGTTTACAGTGCAGCCAAACAAACTCATGTTGTTTTACTGAATCTAAATACATTGAATGGCTATTGCAGAAAAAATGCTGAGCATAAATACCAATCTTGTAGATTATTACTTTGAACATGAAATAAGATGTATTAACTATTGTCACTCACAGCATCTTTTTAAGGTAACTCAAGCTGTTAAAATTCAAACTCTTCTCTGGGCTACTTGTGTTTAGACTTCATTTGTCTTCCCGGATCGGCCCTTCACTCCTGCCAGGAGGATCCAGCAGCATCGCTACATGAATGAGCTTCAGAGCCAGATAGAGACACGGCGGCAACATGATGTTCAAGACCAACAGAACCGTCTCTTCATGGAGCGTCTAGACCAGGTCCAGCTGGTCCAGGAGTGAGTCATTAACAGCGGTACTGCTCTGGCATTTCATATAGTCATTTGTTGTGATAAATAGTATGTCATCTGGTGTGTATATGTGTGTGTGTGTGTGTGTGTGTGTGTGTGTGTGTGTGTGTGTGTGTTTTAGGATAGCTTTGCAAAAGGCTCAGCAGCTCCAGCAGAAACACAAGAGAACTATGCATTACAAGAGGGCTCTGGACACTCAGGCAAGAAAATGTCTTCACAATGTTGACTTTCAGACTTTTGCAAGATATGTTGTGAGTATTTTTTGTAGTCTTCGTATTGTAGCACAGTTACAAACAAAGCAGCACAAGCAATTTAGTAAACAAACAATGACTTGAGTTCATGAAGTTAACATTAGGTTATACATGTTCTTGCATTTCAACATATTTTACAAACACTTGCAGCAAGAGAGAATACTTGGTCATTGTTCTTTTTATTATAATGTTAGTTTTGGTTAACATAATAGCTCTGGTGTTAATGGGCTTTAAACATATATATTTTAGGTGAATTGAGATCTTTTACAGAAATAAATTTGTCCCTTCTGTGTTCCTTTCTGATTACGAAAACATCTCAAGTTCAGATAAGATTACGGATGTCTAACTGTGCTGCTGTGTTGTTCAGGTTGAGGAAGGTTGTAGGTCAAAGGAAGGCAGAAGAGTAACGCTGCCGCCCATCCTGCCAGTTAAGGGAACCAGTGCCAACAGGCTGCCCAGACCAAACACTTAAAGCATTAAAAACCACCATAAGAAGATGTTTGAGTCACATCATGTTATTAAACTTCCATTTAAATAAACCATTTAATTACTGGATTTATATAGTAAGTGTAGCTTACCCGATTTTTTTTACGACTCAAAAAACACGTTTTCTAAACAAAATCATTCCAGTTTCTTTGTTAATAAAGAAGCATAGATTTACACAACAAAGTCTGTTAACAGGTCTTGGGGAGCTGACTTGTGATGTCACTTGACTCAGCATTGGTTGTAGCTGAAGACTTTAACGTTAGAAAATAGAAATCTGGGGGTGTGGAGTTCTATTTCGTATAGGCTTCGCCCTCTAAGAGCTGTCGCTATTGGGTTTATCCCTTCGCGCATGCGCAGTCGTGAAGACTTTCTTTCCCGCCCTTGCGTACAGCACGGGCCTCTCTTACGTCCGCAGATACTGTATATAAACAGAGCGGACCCATAGAACGTCTCCCATTTTTTCTTCAAGCTAGTAGCATTATGAAGACTTCAAAAAAGATCTCCAGCGGCGCTCCCCGCGCCTGCCCCAGCTGCCGGTCCGGCTATATTCTGCCGCCGGACCTCCATCCCCGCTGCGAGACCTGCCTCGGCCGCTCACACCTGCCAGGCACTCACTCCCGGCGCCTCCTGTCAGTACTGCGCCCGCCTGCCATCTAAAGAGCATACTCGGCAGGCGGACCTTTCCTGGCTTACGAGGTTCAAGGTAAGCGGACGGCAGCAGGCAGACCGACGGCGTTACCTGCCTCGGTGCCTCTCTGCCGGCCAGGCTCTCGCTCCCGATGCCTCCCGCCAGGACTGCGCCCGCCTACCATCTAAAGAGCATATTCGGCGGGCGAACGTTTTCCTGGCTTATGAGGCTGAGAGTAGGGGATGGCAGCTGGGCGGCCCGACGGGACTCTGTCGACGCCCTGGAGTTATCTAATGAGGACGTCTCGGCGGGCACGAGTCCTCTGACTCGTCTCCCCCCACGACGACTCCCCACCGGCTGTCCCCCCTCCCCCTGGGAGAATTGGGACACAGAGACGGGGATCGACGCCTTTTTCTTTTACGGCTCTCCCAGTCTCCCGAACGGCCAGGGGCACCGTGTCAGCGGATTTTCCCCTCTGCCACAGGCGGCTAAGGCCCTCTCTCTGGATCTGCCGGACATCATAAGAGAGCGGCGAGCCTGAGAGGCATGACGCTCCCGGCGGAGCTTCTGCCCCCGACGTTTATGTCCAGTAGCCGCCGTCTACGCGGGCTCCGCTTGGCCGCGCTTCACGGAGCTTCGGCCATTTGTGGAGGAAGCTCTCTCCCAGCCCGGGAACTGAAGGCTCCGTTTTCTCGCTACGCCCCGTTCACTCGGTCTCACCAGTGTGCGACCCAGGGCCTCGCGGCACAAAATACATAGCTTTGCTAGCCTCCGCTGCGGCATCACTCCGGAGGCTCTTCCCCCCGAGTTGCCCCCAGAGACAGGCAAAGCTATGACCGCCACCTTCACCCTGTCTACGGTGGCGTTGTCGGGAATCATGGCGTGGCAGACTGTGGTCCAGTGAAACATATGGCTCCACATGTCTCAGCTACCACGGAGGTCAGACGCAAGCTTCTGTACGGCCCCATAGCCTACGACGGACTATTTGGGCCCCGTTTACAGAAGACTACGACTCACCTCCACCAGGCGGCCGAAGAGACAAAGCTCCTACGGCGGCTCGGCTCTTTGAAGGCGCTACCCCACAGCAATGCCGCTGACAGGGGAAGCGCCCCGCAGCCTCTGGCGGCTTCTACCCCCGCCCCGTCTCCGCTGCGGCAGCTGCCCCACCGGACCGGCGCGCTTCACGGGGAGGACCATGAGGGCGGCTCCCACCTAGTCTAACCCGCCCCCTGAGCCACCCAGCAAGCAACGGCAACGGTGGCAATGACGGAGCGCGGGGAACAGCTGTCTTCCCACAGTTAAGAGCGAGAAACACAACGGCCCTGTTAAGGGCCACTCACATCCATCTAAAGAGCAGTTTCTCCTTAACTTTTCAGCCCGTGTTTCCATTAAACATTGCGCTGATAACACGACAGCCGTCCCCCACACAAGCTTCCACCAGCCCGCCTCTGCTAACGGAACCTCACCGCTCTCCCGCCAAGCCTACAGCAAGAGCGAGTGCCTACTCACGAGTAAAAGCACCGCTCTCGCTCGGCGGGATGAAAGGCGGATGATGAAAAGGATGAAAGGCGTTCTCACGCTTTTCATCCCTCGACTAAGCTGTCGAGAGGAAGGCGCCGGCTCAGCGGCGACTCCTGCCCCATACAGCAGTGACCAGCCGCTGCGCGCCCCCACTCACAGTGCCTCGCCGCTCTCTTCCTGAAGCGAATGCCCACACTCGGGTAACGTCGGCGCGCACACACCTTCTCTCCCTCGACTAAGCTGGAGAGGAGGAGGTAACGGCTCAGTGGCCACAGAGCTCCACCGCTATCTTCCCAGGCTCACAGCGAGAGCGAGCTTCCGCTCAATAGTAGCGGCACCTCTCGTATAGTGACCGCTCCCGCCTCTGACGGCGGTGACCGGCCCTTTCGTCAGAGCCCTACCTTGGGCTGGACGGCACGAACACTCGTCCCGTTCAGCGGCGGAATGGGCTCTGCACTCCCTGCTGTCCGTGTCCACAAACAGCACGCAAACATGCGCGCGCCCGCTCGCAGAACGCAGCGCGGCTTGGATGAATTTGACACACATGGACTCTTGGATGTCAAAACTGGTAACGCAGGGCTATACACTCCAGTTCGCCTCCCCCCCGCCCCGCTTCACGGGCGTGTTGGAGACATCCGTGTCATCTCCGGCGGAGACAGACGCCATGACGTCAGAGATAACGAGTCTACTGACAAAAGGAGTAATCTCTCTCGTCCCTCCAGGAGAGGAGAACGAAGGGTTTTACTCCCGTTATTTTCTCACACCGAAGAAGACAGGCGGGTTGCAGCCCATACTCGACCTGTCTCAATTCATCCGGTGCATCACGAAGCGTCCATTCCACACGCTGACCATCAGGCACGTGGAATGCGTGCGTCACCAGAGTGGTTCACATCTGTGGATCTGAAAGATGCTTACTTTCACATCCAGATTGTTCCCAGACACAGGAAATTCCGGCGCTTTTGCTTCCAAGGGGCCCATTACCAGTACAACCGGTTGCCATTCGGTTATTCTCTGGCCCCACGCACATTTTCCAAATGCATGGAAACGGCTCTACAGCCATTGCGGGAAAAAAGGCGTTAGATTCCTGTTTTATCTGGACGATTTGCTCATTTTGGCCCCTTCTCGAGAGAAGGCGGCGCTGCAGACTATGAAAGTCCTGCTACACCTGCCATATACTTTTCGCCATACTGGCAAAAGAACTCACTGGTCCCCGCACAGTCGATAGTTTACCTGGGCGTGGCCATAGACTCGAATGTGATGAGAGTCAAGCTGTCGACGCCAAGGCGAGACGCACTAACCTCTCTGTTGTCGCGCACCACGCCACACGCGACGGTGTCAGCGCTGTCAGTGATGCGTTTGTTGGGCATGATGTCTACGGCTCATGTGGTGGCCCCCTGGGTCTCCTCCACATGAGGAAAATTCAGAG
Source organism: Gymnocephalus cernua (assembly GCA_023631565.1). Classification (NCBI taxonomy): domain Eukaryota; kingdom Metazoa; phylum Chordata; class Actinopteri; order Perciformes; family Percidae; genus Gymnocephalus; species Gymnocephalus cernua. Next base: position 18,930,407 of record CM042426.1, on the reverse strand, counting down.
GTGGTTTCACCGTCAGAGCATCGATCCCATACGCCACAAGTGGCGGACTACTACCATTCCTCCGTCTCTCCAGTCAGATTTGTCATACTGGGGAAACCCCCGGACTCTGTCTGCCGGGGTTCCCATAGGCAAAGTGACGTCACACGTGACAGTGTACACGGATGCGTCACTCTCTGGCTGGGGAGGAATGTGCGAATCTCAGGTGGTGGGAGGGGAGTGGACCTCTCCCCCTCTCCCCCACATCAACTGTCTGGAGCTATCCACGGTGCTGAAGGGTTTGAAACATTTCGCACCAGTAATAGCAGGGAGGCATGTTGTCGTGCGGACAGACAATGTGACAGCAGCAGCGTTCATAAACCGACGCGGCGGTGTACGCTCAGCTCGGCTATTGGAAATAGCCAGACGCCTCCTGCTGTGGGCTCACAGCCATCTACTACCCCTCAAAGCGGTCTACATCCCCGGAATTCTGAACCGGGCAGCGGACCTAATGTCGAGGGGGGGGGGGGGGGGGGGCTCTCACAACGAGTGGAGATTGAATCCCACTATTGCTCAGGAGCTATGGAGCAGGTTCGGGGAAGCGAAGGTGGATCTTTTTGCCTCACGAGAGAACGCACAGTGCGCACTGTGGTTTTCCTTGAGCACACGGGACAACCCCCTCGGCGTAGACGCCTTCTCTCACCACCCCTGGCCCAGAACCCTCCTATACGCTTCCCCCCTGGTTCCTCTAATCCCTCGCCTCTTTGAACGCGTCAGGGAGGATAACCTGTCGGTCATTTAGTGGGTCCGGAGCGCACGAGCGCGTCCTGGTTCCCGACGCTGATACTGCTGGCGGTCCCCGCCTGGCAAATACCGTGGCGCGGGGACGCGCTTTCACAGTTGAACGGCGCGATTTTTCTCCCCCCAGTGATAACCCAGCGGCTGTGGGGCTGGTTGCTGAACGGGAACGTTTGCAGAGATTAGGCTCGCCCCCCCCCCCCCCCCCCCCTGAATGGTGTGCACCACGGCACAAAAAAAAGGGGTTAGGTGCCAGAAGCCCGCCGTGCGCTCTTTCACACCACAGTGGGATCTACCCCTGGTACTTCGAGCCTTGGGGAAACCCCCCTTCGAGCCCCTAGCACAAGCTTCTCTCAGAATGCTGTCGCTGAAAACAGCGCTCCTCCTGGCCCTAACATCGGCCAAGAGAGTAAGCTATCTATGCGCGCTGTCAGTCTCGCTGTCCTGCCTCTCCATTAGAGGTGACGGGAACACAGCCACTTCACAGCCAAACCCTGCGTTTACATCGAAAATTCTGACAAGTTCTTTTCGATCAAGAATAATCTCCCTCAAGGGTTTTTTCCCCCCTCCTCATGGCAATGGCGAGGAGGAAAATTTCCACCGCCTATGCCCAGTGCGCGCGTTATCTCAAACGTGTTATGCACAGTGGGCATCAGGAAAATACAACAGCTGTTTGTACATTATAGGGAGCATTCTCAAGGGATGGCCCTATCAAAACAGCGCTTATTCCACTGGATATGCAAAGCTATCACCCAGGTTTACAGCGTGGAAGGAGCGGAAGCCCCTCAGGGCATCAGAGCGCACTCTACTAGAGCGCTGTCGGCTGCAGCCTTGTTCAGAGGCGTAACAGTGGCCGATATTGCGCAGCGGCTTCCTGGGCATCTCCATGCCCCTTCATCCGCTTCTATTTACGCGACATATCTGAGCCCTCTATGACCCATTCGGTCTTATCCTCAGTCAACGACGAATATCACGTCGTTGCAAATGGGTTCTACCTGCCGCCTCGCATATCCCATAACTTATCAACCATGATACAGTTTCTGTTACCATGCACGCACTCAATCACGATATTATGTGCTGCTGCATGTGTTACTCGCCGCTGTCCTCCCACTCCTGCTTGGGACTGGGTTGGACACGGTTGTTCACATAATTAATCATGAATTAATTACCAATCATGATGCAATTCTCACTAATCTTACGCACCTACAATCATGACATGGTGCGCTGCCGCATGGGTTTCTTCTCACACTATTCTCTACCCATGCACGCCTGCAATGATTAGTGGGTTTTTGTGCAACAACTAGCCATTACTGTGACAAGGGGTTTTACTCTCTATCAGAATAGACGGTTCACCTGTTGCATTCCCCTGGCAGCCATGGGGAATGTTGATCTATTCTGTTTTTGAGCCCTTATGTCGCAGGTGGCATGGACTACATCAGCTTCGCCCTAACCCAATAGCGACAGCTCTTAGAGGGCGAAGCCTATACGAAATAGAACGATAGTTACGTTATTGTAACTCCAGATTCTATGAGTATAGGCGAAGCCCTCTAAGACTCGGGCCACCTGCTCCAGTAACATTAGCTGAAGAAAAAGCTGATGTTTGGGAGACGTTCTATGGGTCCGCTCTGTTTATATACAGTATCTGCGGACGTAAGAGAGGCCCGTGCTGTACGCAAGGGCGGGAAAGAAAGTCTTCACGACTGCGCATGCGCGAAGGGATAAACCCAATAGCGACAGCTCTTAGAGGGCTTCGCCTATACTCATAGAATCTGGAGTTACAATAACGTAACTATCGTTCTGTCTGTAGCCCACTCCTCATCTCTTAGGCAGCTTAAGGCTACATTAGCAGCTACTAGCATAACACTGAACTGTCAGAAGTTGAGTTGTATTGCGGGTACATTTCGACAAGGAAGAAGAATGCATGACATATTAAACAATAGCTCTGCTTCTGCTGCATTGAGTTTGACATATTTAAAAAAAAAACTGATTACCAATATTTTTGGGGGGATAACAACAAAGGGCACCAGCAAAATAACATTCACTGGGTTTTGTTTTGACCTTGTGGGCCAGAAAGGACATGGCCACCACGGCACATCTGGCCCAGGGGCTGTATTATGCCATGCTCTGCTCTATGGTAACCTTAAAACTGAAATGAGTCTCTTCTGTCCTTTAGGTGGGAGATAAGAAGTGCACAGACCCTCCAGAGTGCCAGCACGACAACTCTGCGTTTAACCGCTGTGAGACAGCAGCCAATAACGCAGAGAGCCGAGAGAGGGCACAGAAGGTCACCTCTGTTTGTTATTGCTGCCATACACCTGATTTTTCCATATGTGGCCTCTTGCAGATGTCAGAAATAATAAGTCTTTTTTTTTTTTAAGACTATTTTTTTTTTATTTGACAGGACAGCTAGGTGAGAAAGGGCAGAGGGGGGGGGAGGGGGAGGGGGGGCACATGCAGGTAATTGTCACAGGTCGGAGTCAAACCCTGGACCTCTGTGTCGAGGCATAAACCTCTCAGTATATGTGTGCCTGCTCTGCCCACTGAGCCAGCCCAGCCACACATAAGAAGTCATAGTTGTTTAATTATCTCTGCATCGTTTTTTTGCAATGACAGTGACAGAAGAGGTATTCAGAACCTGATGTAAAAGTAGCAATACAGCAATACCACAGTGTAGAATGAATGTGCTATTATTATAAATTATATTATTGGATTAGTCATTCATATTCATTCATTGAATCATTAATGCATTAACATGTTATCAGCAGTTTTATGTTGCAGTTGGTTGAGATGTAGATAATTAAACTTCTTTAAATAGGGTAGGGTACTTAAACTTTAAAAATGCATCACATTTTGTTGATCAAATGTTTTACATGTAAAATATTTACCAGCAAAATTATTACAAAGTATAGGTGTTAGATAAATGTGGTGGAATAAAAACTACAATATTGCCTTCTAAAAGACAAAGTAGCATACAATGTAAATTCTATGTAAAGTACAAGTTCCTCAAAATCATACCTACAGTATTTGAGTAAATAGTACTATTTTTCTACCACTGTTTTTTGGTTGACAGGCCAACAAATAGTCTCAGGCCTGTTACTGTAAGTCTTGTGTTGTTGTTTTTTAAATTGGTCTACTATTTTATTAAAGTTGATGTGATTTTATTTTACATACTGGCAGCTCTTCCGGGTAAATTTCAGTGCTGCCACTCAGAGGAAGAAAGAAGAACTGCACAACCGCCGAGAACAGCTGGAGAAAGAGAGAGAAGTTCTCAAACACAACAAAATGGAGTGAGTAAAGGAAGGTTTAACAAAATGGATAACAATCAAGAAAACTAGTGGAAACTAGTTTGTCTTTCTGTGGTATGTTTTCTGTCCAGGTTAATATTGGACCGCATTAGTCGCTTTGAGAAGAAGCAGCACATTAGTAAGTCACTGGAGGACGAGTGGAGTCGTAGTGCAATGCTCAAACACCAGCGAGAGGACGAGGAGCGGCGCTTCCTGAGGTGTGTGGATGTAGGACTACCTTGCGACTGTATAAACATTCCCCCATGCAATGTGGTACTTAGTCTGACTCAGGCATGGGCCGGTATAACATTCAGACGGTATGATAAACTTCAGCATAAATATCACGGTTTCATGGTATTGCAATGACAGCTTTACAATGTGTTATTTTTAAATGTCTCGGTAAAAAACATAATTTTTTTTCCATTGAACACAATATATTTTATTTTTAAACACACTGCACACTAGCAGGGAGAGGGATTTCTTAACTGCACTTTCTGTCCTTGACTACTCAGCTTATACCGCAGGAACGGTATGACGGCAAATTTGAGTGGTTTTGAAACCGTGACTTTTTCAAACTGTGGTATACCTTGAAACCGGTAACTGGCCCATGCCTAGTCTGACTGCACCCTGGGACAATGTTCCTTATTTTAGTTCCTAGTTTCAGACATGCTATCTAAAATACAAACAACTGGCCCATTTTACATCTTACATACAATAATTTAAAGTGGCTTGATTAAAGGTAAAACATATCCAACTTTGAAAGGCTGTAACACTGTACACATTGCTCTAATTGTGAATAAATTCTCTCCTGAGTTTGGCTACAACATTCATCTGATTGTGATGTACTGGACCTTGGTACTGACTGACTTAAAAGACACACCATGACCTACATCATTCATGCTATACAACATGTTTTTCTGGTCATTCAACCGTTCTTCTTTTGCTTTTTTCTTTCTATCTGTGGTCAGGTCTGCTGGTCAGCTCCTGGTTGATAAGCTTGAGCAGTACAGGCGCTGCTGCCAGTGTAAGAGGAGGACTACCAACTGTGGAGAGACCAACATCTGGAAGGAATCCTATTATCTTTCTGGCTCACAGTTTATGATCTGATGAACAGTGTAGCCTAGAGTAGCACTTAAACATCAATAGCTAAACAAGACCTCAACCTTTGTAACTCATCATGTGACGGTCACTAAAGATAAGATGTTTTGGTGTGCAGCATGCACTATCCTATTTTAATGTGAGATTTCTTCTTGCTCCTTTCCTAAAATAGTCTTTGGAGTTCATGTTTGTTGTAATTTGTAGTTTTCCTAGAATATGGTTGTTTTGGGTATTTATATATCCCAAGTTTGCATGTTACAATAATACTCACCAATACAAAAGGTTTGTAACATTCACAGACAGGATTTTACAACTCTGGAAAGTTATCACAGTGGCAACTATTTTATCCTTCGTGGTTTAATCGTGTTAAAAATTAGCTGATGTCAGCTTATTTTCAATGCATTCAGAAACCACATAATACAACAATGGCCTACTTCACCCTAGCAACCACCTAGTAACACCATAGCAACCAGCAGAAACACCTTATCAACCATCTTAAAGTCCCACAGCAACCTCCTGGAACACCCTACCAATCATCTTAAACATCTCAGCAGCCACGTATTAATACAATAGCAACCACACCAAACCCCATAGCAACCACCTAGAAGCAATCTAGTGACACTCACAGAAACGTACAGTACCCAACACTTTAGAATAAACAGCAGCACCCTAACAGCAACTCAGCAATGAAATAGCAATGCCCTGTCTGTTATTCACCCAGCGTACACTCTGTATGCTAAACATATTGTAAAGCCCTTGGAGATGAATTTGTAATTTTGGGTTATAGAAATAAAACTGACTTGACCCCCTTGAGCAAATCTCATTCAGTTTGGTTAACAGGCCCAGTGTACCAATGTAAGACTTTGTATTATTGGAGACAAAAGCTAGTCAGTAGTTACTGTAGCATGCAGATAAGTTAATGTTAATGTTAATGTTTGTAAACATGGCTTACACTCAGTTACAACAAATAAGAATCCTCCTCTCTAGTAAGTGCAGTCTACATAGACTATTTTGCAGGTGACGCCATATTATCATGTCAAGTTTGAGTGTTAAAAAATTTTTTTTCTGCCTAGGCAAAGTAAAAAAACAAACATGGTTATTAACATACAAAAAGTTGCTTCTGAAAGGCTTACACTGTGAAAATCCATGGTATTCATCAGTGCAGCACATTGGCAAAGTAAGTAAGGAGACTGTCTGTGGTGTCTTTGAGACGTACAGTACAGAGAGATGAGAAGCAACAGGGCCCCAACAAGGCCCTCATGTTTGTGAGGAATGTGAGGATAGGAGGAGGGAAACACAAAAACACAAATCATTGTAAATCATTGTTTTTCTTCATAAGCCATCATTGGTTAAAAACAAATTGGAGGAATAAGATAAGTAAGGGAAAACAAAACAAGATCAAGATGAAAGAAGGTATGTGGCCTCGATATGGGAGGACTGGTTCATGCAGTGAAGAGTTTCTATAGATGATAAATGTGTTCCAGGATCATGACAATATTATTCTGGCTGTGGTCCCAGTTCTCTCTCAAGCCAGAATTCCCTGAATGAGCTCATGGAGGCATTTGTAAGGTCTTTGTACCAAAACAGATGCACAATTGACTGCCCAACACACTGGCTGATTAATGTACTAACTGACAGATAGATTGTGTGTATGGATAAAGATGTGACGTGTTTGTATGGGGGGGGGCGGCAAATTACTGCTGTAGACCTGCAGGTCACAGGAGTATTTTTGAAAACACTACTTTTCCAACATATTTCTCTAAGCTTGTAAAAAATTACCTGTTGAGATATTCATGGGGTAATCTATACAAGAGTCAGCGATACAGTCATAGATGTGCCAAACTGCATATATTTAAACCAAAGTCAGTGAGTGAGACATTCCTAGAAATTGTCAAATAGTCACTTATCTCTTTTCTCCTCTGTTTTAATTGTTTGCATGTGTCTGTGTATGACCCACCCCTCTCCTGCAAAGTCGTGTGGTGTGTGTTATTAGGGTTTTGATAAGCCCCTGTTGACTTACCCTTAAGTGATGTTCCATTACTCTGTAAACACATGGATTTGAGAGGGATCGACCCTTGAAGAACTGAGGGAGTGAAAATGTTAGTTAGGGCTTGTGCTTAAGGGCATTTTTTATTTCAAGTTTCCCTATACATTATGAAAAAAAACTATTAGTTGAAAAAAAGCAAAAGCTCTTAATGCTCTTTTACTAATCATATTTTCGAGCATGGATTACTTGCTCTCTGGGTGGTTTGTGTGTTGAATAAAATACTAAGGTATTAGGACTTGGAATCAACATCTGGTGACTACATTTGCTATGGCCTCATTGTTGTTTTTGATTAGGCTCGCTGAGGTGATGTCGTCCAAGCTGGGTCATTGGAGAGGATTGAGGGGTTATTAGAGGGGTGGAGGGTACAGTGTCTCATGGGGCATGTATGCTCCCGAGAGGAGCAGACAGCAGACCAACGACAACATACTGTATGCTGTTTGTCATGCACTTGTTGACTGATAGCCAATGGAGGGGGTTATATGAGGCAGAGCAAATTTGCACAACAGCACATAAGTGTCCTCATATACTGTAGTTCACTCAAATGTGAACTTGTTTCCTCTGGAGGAAATCTGTGAAATGTGTGAAATTAAGGAAACCTGTGAAACACCCTCTATTTCCTCTCTCTTCCCTCTCCTTTTCTCTTTTATGTGTGTATGTTTCTGTGTTTCCCAGGGCTAGTAGATCTAATGGATATTCTGGCAGGCAGATTGTGGTTGGCTTTTTGACAGTTAGTGTGCGAGCTTCATTTCAGATCCAGATGTTCCCACCCTGCCCACAAGCCATCCCGCAATGACTGGAGCACAATCCCCATGAACCAACACATTGTGAGAGCAGGCGGGCTGCGTCTTTGAATGACAGCCAACACATGATCAGTTGTTTACACTGATGGAGAACGACACTGTGTGTATGTCCACTGTAAGAAAACCTGGTATGTATAAAATATAAGAGTTCAATGAAATGAGCAGGAAATATGTATAGTCATGTAGTTTAGACATTTTAACCCTTAACACTGTGTCACGATCTGCGTCAAAATGAAGATACTTTAAAGCTGAACTAATCAACATTGTTATATTACCATTGTATCCATCCAATGACTATTTGTAAGTGACAAACCCACAGAGAATCATTCTGCAGTTCACTCAGCTCTACATTTTAACATGTTTCAGCTCACTGTTTTGGTTTTATGGCCCATAACTTTATACTGTTTTGGTTCACTCTCACTGTTAAAAAAAGCCCCGTTTATGACAAGCACATCCACTGTGGTATATTTATCTCTGTGTGTAAGCCAGTCATGGATGCTAGCAGAGTTTAGGGTAATGTTAGCAACTCTTTCCTGCTCTATTGGATTCAGGGAAGTCACACACTGCAGCCAACGTGCGATAGCATTATGTTATGTTAGGCCAATATGTTAGTCCTCATCCTGAAAGCCCTTTCTCTTCATGTTGTAGGTGAAAACATACTGTTGGAAATTACAAACATGTATGTAAGAAGGCATGCTGAAATAAAATAAAAGCTTCACTTGAGTAGGGTTGGGTACCAAAACCCGGTGCCAATATGGAACTGGTTTCTGAACGACCGGTATCTACCAGACCAAATGACAACTCAGATTTAAGTGCCTCATTTTGGTGCCACTTAAATGCCTGCGCTGCACACTGGTAATCCGAAACGGATGTTACAGGCAAGAAAAGCATCACTGCACTTGGCAGCAGATCATGTTAGCCTACAGTTAGCTAGGAGCTGACTGAAACTGCTGAAAAGTAAACGATCTGAAGTGTGGCTGTATTTCACTCAATGGGATTCCAACACCGGGATGTACAACAGTCTGCAGCTAAAGACACAGTGTAAGCCAGCTGCACTATGGCCACTGCCAGAGTCGGAGATGAGAAACAACACTGACTTAACGGTGCATTAAATTGCACCTCGTAAGATCATAGCGCATTCAAGTGCAACTCAAGCTGTTGTTGTTAAGTACCCTATTGCCATCTAGTGATTCTGACAGCAATTGACTGGTGACTGATAATATTAATAATAATTATTACATTTTAAATAAATTATTTAAATTTGACCATATGGCCTTAGCAATAATCAAGCAGTTCTTTAATGTAGCCAATTGTCGTTTTGTTCTCTTCTTTTTTTATCGTATGGTATTAAGTATCAGTTCAGGCACTGTTCAAGCACTGGCACCGTTTTACAAGTATCGGGAAACAGAAAGCTTGATAGGCTTCACAATTGATGTTTAAAAACTGAATGAGAATCTATGAGTCTGTTTGCAACCACTTTTTTCTCTGACAAAAAACAATCTAAATTACTCTAAGTTATCATAAATAATTGATGATGATGAAAGTGAGATCTGTTGTTGATTAGTCATTTTCAGCCCGTCTGAGAAGCAAAATCTGTCTCCAGTGATGAAACCAGTACAGGCCAGAAAAACCACGCCTGCTCCCTCAAGCTCTTAACAGCATGTCTTAAATACAATATGAACACGTGAGTGCACACGCACATGCGCACAGTCTCTGTCTATCTCACACAACCAAGCAAAGGGCATCTTAGGCTCACACACTCATGCATGTCAAAAAATGTCATTTCCTGACACAAACATTCTTCTACTGTTCTATTGAAGCCTCCTCCTTTCCTGTTCCTCTTCCAATCATAAAGGTACATCCTAATGGTTCACACATGAATAACCTCAACACAGGCATATACACAGAGAAATGATTTGGACAGGGCAGCAGTAGTATATGGATTTGGACCAAACTCCCCTTCTAATCTTCCTTTTTATTCTACATTTTGCATTTTCTCTGACCAGTAACAGTACATGATCATCCTTCCTCTGTCTCCTCTTTAATTGTTTTTTATTTTTATTTTACATTATTTTAATAATGTCCTTCTAGATTACTTCCCATCCTTCACCGTCTCTTCTCTATATATTTATCCCATCTTACTTTCATCTGTCTGTACCTTTGTGTTTGCCTGTCTCCAGTGTATTATCTAAGGTTCCTGTCCACTGTAACACAATACACGTTTTCAGTTATAAGCATGAAGACACAGCTGCTGCAGGGAGCCCATCTTGGCACAGGGATGTCAGCATGGATGTGTGTGGGTGTGTGCTGTGGTTTGTGGTACAACGCCATTCAATTGTACAGCACGATGGGTAATTAGAAACCGTTTATCAAGCTAATAGTTACTTCACTGCACTTAAACTGCTTATCCAGTGGGCTGCAATTTACACAGCATAATGACTTCCATGTTAAGCAGAAGAAAAAATAGCTATTAAGTTTCTCAAACCGAGTCTGAGTTGCCTAGGTAGCATGTTGTTTTATTTGCTAAAAGGAGCAGCTGGAGTTTGCATTAAACGCTTTTGAACTTAAATTAGTCAAATTTCCTTTTGTGTCTTTGTGTGTATATACGTACATGTTATGTTTGTGTGTTTCTAAGAATTCAGCTGTCTCTCATGCCTATTTATGGTCAAACTATGCTAGCAGGGTCACCCAGAGCACAGTAGACATGGGAAGAAGGAAAGAGAGTGATTGAGTGAAGGAGATAAACTAAAATATGTGCTTAAAAGCCAAGTCATACAATATAAAGCTCCCACTGTTAGTTACTAGTTTATTTCAAATGTATTTGTACTTTGTGTTGTGGCAGGTCTGTACTTTATTATTCGACGAGAGAAAAAAAAGGAATCAGTTACTCATTACATTAAAAAAGTTATTATGAGCTAAATGTACTTCTCTGATATATTTGTGGATTTGTTGTAGTAAACTTATATATTCAAGAATAGGGCAACTGAGGCTCATCACGTTTATTCTATTAGTTCATCAAAATGGAGATTGACTGAAGTACAAGTTTTTTCTACAACACCCACACTGTGTGAGTCACAGTAAATTGGATGCAGGCCGGCCCCCCATGTCATCACTTGTTAATCGACTAGAGTTTATTTGCTCCGATCCCTCTGCACTTGTTTTGTATCCTTTAATAACTGAGACAGAGGGTGTCTCCTGATGTGATGAAGGAACAGGTCCCAGTGAGCTGCAGCTTCAGCTGAACTAACAGCTGGAAGCAGATCATGGTCGCGATATTGCAGCAGTATTACTGATTACACTGCTGCTCTGTCTGAACACCAACACCACATTCAATGTCAGTGTGTGTGTGTGTGTGTGCGTGTGTGGATGTCTGTGTTTGAATAGGATTCAGAACAATGCCTCCATTCCAGTCCCTTAATTGCCTGCTGCTAATGAGTGGAGTCTTGATAGATGTGAACAGCTGGGAATGATGGGAAACTAAAGAAAGATGGAAATAATGTTGATAACCTGCCAAAATGCGGACGCACGGCTCTTGACACGGCTCTTGACAAGGTGCTGAAGAGGTTTCAAGTTGTGAGGAAATGTTGTTCATTCCTCACAGCATTAAAGAATAATTTTTGAAAATGGATTGATTAAAGCTTCACTAATCCCTATTGTTATGCTTGGTATGTGACAGTTGTGTCACTTGTAGTCACCAACCCACAGAGAATTATCATCCTACTCTAGGGTGACCAGATGAGAATGGGTAAAATCCGTGGCCGGGTTGGATCAGTGGGTAGAGCAGGTGCATGCATAATTAGAGGTTTATGCCTCGATGCAGAGTTCCATGGTTCGAATCCGACCCTCTCTCACCTAGCTGTCCTGTCAAAAAAAGGCAGAAAACCCCCAAAAAGAATCTTTGAAAAAAAAAAAAAAAAAGAGAATGGGTCAAATCTGGTATAGGGGAGGTGAGGGCAGGCATTGTTTATTGGTTTATTGAATGTTACGCCTAAAAAACACCTATATGATTAATTAAGCCACGAAGTACAACCCTTTTTTCCACCATCTAACCAGCAAAAGTGGACACGCCCTAAACGCTCCTAGGCCATGCGTTTCACGCCGTGCGCTTAGATCGTTAAAATAGGGCTCTCAGTGTCAATGAACATAACACAACAAAATTCAACACTAACATTTTTTTTCATGAACATAATGTCAACTGTAGGAAAAAGAAACAAAATGACTGTAATGTAACAGTGTGACGTCTGCCTCCCCTCCGTGTCAAAGGCCAAATTCTTTAATGGCGACTTTGCAAAACACATCTCTCTTACAGTTTGATCGACATAAAAAAAGTTTCTTAGCCATGATAGAAAAAAGCTGCAAACAAGATAAAAAAAAAGCAACAAGAACATAGAAGAAAAAAAACGTCGTAAAAAGTGTCAAAAACGTGGGGAAAAACACCAAAAGTGTCGGCAAAAGCGACAAAAACTAGGTGGGCCAAAATTTATTGTGAACCTACATTGATATGTGGGCCAAATCAAAATCTGTGAGGGGCCGGATTTGGCCAGCTGGCCTTGAGTTTGACACTATGCTATTGTTGCTCAATGTGTGTTAGCGAACACATTTGTAATATCAACTTTATAACAAGATAACAATGTTGAGTTTACAGCTTGTTCTGCTTCCCACAAGTGGCCCAAAAAATCAAGATAAGAGTTAGACCGGTAGGAATAAGTTTTAATATACTATGTCCTCACAATACACAAGTGTTTTTGTGTGCGTGCGTGCGTGCGTGCGTGCGTGCGTGCGTGCGTGCATGCGTGAATGCGTGCGTGTACTACAGCTCAGGTCCAAGATCAGCACATAACATAATTACTCACAGACCTGAAGTCGAGCCAAACTGGCTGTAGGCCATTTCGTGCTGCAGCCCCCGACCAAGACCTGTATGTATTCAATATTACAACACTTCAACCTTAGTCTGATAAATTACAGTGAAAACCTAAAAAAAAAAAATCAGGAACTGTTACATTTATATCCTACTGAGACTCAAATTGCATCAATCTTAGTCAAAAACTCTGTCTCAAAAATCAGCTTTTTAAGTGAATCATTTTGCCAGTCTACAGTTGAGCTGATTCATAAGAAGAGTCAAGAACCAGAAATAAAACAGGATAAGAAAGGCCAATTCGAGCAAAATTAGATTCTCTAAAATTAGGTGATGTAGTTGATCAGATGAAACAAGTGAAAAATATAACTTGGGCTATATAAAATATAAAATTAGTTATTTATTATTATAAGTTATATTTTATCTCCATATTTAACTTAACTTTACTATTTTATGTCTTAGATTCAAATTGTTTTAGTTGCATGATTTTCTTTTTATAGCCTACATATTTAATAAGCATTGTTGGCCGGAAATTGTGATCTAAGATTTTCATTGCCAACCATTGCTAATCTGTAATTGTTGTGCATATGACAATAAATAACTGTTTTCCTACTTTATTAAAAAATTAAATAGTGGAAATATTTTAAAAAGGTATACACAATAAAAAAATGGCCCAGACAGGAAAAAAATGAATAGCCTGGGACACTAAAACAATATTCCCACTGTCATAAAAACATGGAAAATCCCCTTTGCCAGAATGACTCCGAGGTCTCCCTCCTGCTGTGAACACACCCCTTCCCTCACGGAAGCTCTCATATATACTGTCTTTGCTCATTAACCCGAAAAGCTCCACACTTCCTGCTGGTCAGTGATTGTGCCCTGGTTACTATGGCAACAGTTGTTTTGTGGGAGCAAGACAGGTCAAAAGATGACTACTGATAAACATTTGTCTGGTGTGAACACAGAAGCACATTGTGTTTGTGTTAGTTGCTGAGCCTGTTTGGCAAATACAGCAGTGGTGGAGAGTAACTAAGTACATTTACTCAAGTACAATTTTGAGGTACTTTACTTGCGTATTTCCATTTTCTGCTACTTTATACTTCTACTTCATTACATCTCAGAGGCAAATATTGTACCTTTTACTCCAATACAGTTAAATTAGTAGCTTAAGTAACTTAAGTTACTTTGCAGATATAGATCGACAATACAAAATACAATCAACAAATACATGAGGATGTATCATTATAGGTGTCACTGCGCGATGTGAGTCAAGTGGAGATTTGAGTCGCGCATGTGTCACTTTGCGACGAGTACAGATGTGAGTTGCGCATGCGTCACTTTGCGACAAGTAGCCTACAAGATGCTAACGGCGTGCATTTTTTGAAATGACTGCTGGCTACAATTTAGCAATCAAACATACAAAGGCTGTCACTTGAATGGTGTTTTGTGCTAACGTTAGCAATCAGACAGGCTGTCACTTGAATTTGTTCTCTTAATACATACATGCTTGAATGGCGTTCAGAGCTAACGTTGGCAATCAAACAATCATAGATAGCTAAAACGTTTTTGATATGACTGCTAGCTATAAGTTAGCAATCAAACAAAACAAAGGCTGTCACTTGAATGGTGTTTTGAGCTAACGTTAGCAATCAAACAAGCATAGATAGCTAAAACGTTTTTGAAATGATTTCTATCTTCTGTTATTGTTTGTAAAGAGAAAAGTTTATTATTTTATGGATTCCAGAAATTTCAGTAAGACATGCCGTGATCATGCGCAACTCACATCTGCACTCGACCAGAGCCAGTCTGACTCGGCTAACATTGGGTATAACACGTTATGCTTTAAACCGTTAAAATCTGAGCATACACAACTCAAATCGCCACTCGACTCACATCGTGCTGTGACAATAGGTTATAAGTTAAAACTTTATTGATCCCCAGGGGGGAATTCACAAGCTGCCCAGCAGTAGAGCCCTGCACGGGGCAACAACTCCAGCCATATCCCAACCCTGGCCCGTGGCGTTAAAGCCCCAGCTCCATTTTTAAGACCAAGACTAACAGCAATCACTTTCAGCTCTGTCTGACAAGCTCAGGCTCTTACTTCAACCTGATGATCTGCATGGTCAACAGAATTGTCACGTGTAATGCATGTGAATAAAATGTGTGTGTAATGTGGTGGACTGAGTTTTCACAACTGCTGTTTCTAAGGTCAAATGAAACTTGTGAAATGAACTTTCAATCTCAACAAAACAGTTAAAAAATATTTTTTTTTTAACTTTGGCACGGCTCTGATTATGGATAAAAAGCTTTGAATGATAGGGTAACTAGAGACGATCCAGAAAACAGATTATATTCCATCATGTAATACATGAGAGGAAAAACAGCAAATCTCTTTGCTGAGCTACAGTTATTTAAGTTTTGGGCTTTGATTCATACTGATTCAATTAGATAGTTTCAATTGACCAACAATTAGAATAAGGGACAATCATAACATGTCTCATGTCGTGTAGGCTTTTAGCCTATTGTTTGTTTCAAATTTGGTCTCTCTACCTCCCTCAAACTGACATTACAACATTAAGCTCGATGAAGCATCTCTCCTGCCAAATACCAGCTGAGTTTATAACTGTGGATACTCCCATTATCATGTTCTGATTCATGAGACAAACATATCAAGCCTTCCAGGGATTTCTGGAAGCACTTTTGCTTCTTCTCATACCAGTTTCAAAACAAACATATCAAAAAACATTATCCCTGGGAGGGTTGTTAACAGCAACCTTTTAAAACAACTTCACTTCTAGCTGCCCACTGGAGGTCTGAAATGTGAGAATTTAGGCTCATGCTACCTTTGTACTGTTCTAGCGTTGCTTTGGGTGATACTGAGTGAGAGTGTTAATGGTTTGTTTACTAGGGCTGTCCTCGACTAAAGAAATTCTTAGTCGACTAACACTTACATGATTTTGTCGACTAATCGATTAGTTTATTTAATCGACAGAGCTGTGCTCTTTGAGAGGTGGTTAAGACTAGAAAAGCGCAAAATAAATGTAGTTAATTCACCATCTGTAAAACTGAGTTTCTACGAAATTAATCCTGCGAAAGCACCACTTTAAATCTTGTGTTCACCAGAAATGTTCTCATAAGTTGCTTGGAAATGAGTAATTAAGCATGAATAAGCATAAAAATGACTTATCGACTAAAGAAATCTTAGTCGACCAAGATGAAAACGACGATTAGTCGACTAATCGACTAATCGACTAAGAGGGGGCAGCCCTATTGTTTACCCAAAACTAATTAGCGAAAAATAAAACCACTCCTGTGGCAAAAAAAGCGAAATATTCACCTGAATCTGACTTGATTATTTCTAGTCTATATCCACAACATTCTTCTTCCGGGATTGCTCCGGTGCTGCCGGAAATTCCACCGGATCACACTCTTTTCGCCCGGATGTCCGTTACCTGCCGCTTTCTTTGCGTTGGGATTTTAAATTCCGGCTGATTTATGAGGATTATGGTTAACTGCTCCTCAGATCTCTGCAGGGTCAATTGAGACAGCCAGTGTTCTGTTGCACAGCTGAAACAAAATTACGTCCACACGCTCCACTATGTTCCTTCCTGAGGCTATTTTACAGCGGCTCCGTGTGGAGCTTAGCGCTGCCCGTGACGATTGTGATTGGTTTAAAGACATGCCAATAAATGTTGCTCTCCCATCCCGGAATGCTGTGTGGACTAGCCAAACCCTCCTTAGCAGTGCTGTGGAGGAAGGTCTGGCAAAGCGAGACTACATTGTTTCTGTTTAATGTATTTATTACTAATTGACTGCTGACGTATTTCGGTGTGAAGCCTTAACTCTGATGCTTGTTTGTTTTGTCACATAGCGGCAAGGCTCTGAGGATGGTAAGAATGGCCACCATGGCCCACCACTTTGGTCCAGACTAACATATCTCAACAACTATTGGATGGCTTGCCATGACATTTAGTTCAGACATTCATGTCCCCCTCAGGGTTAATTGTATTTGACTTTTTGTCCAATTCTTTGGTTGTCCCACTGGACTGGCCTCATTAAAGGGCAGCTTTTCCCCCAATCAGGTGGTTTCCCAAACCACTGACTTTAAAATGTCAGTGGTGCCTGATCCATTTGAAGTCAAAATCCTGACCCTGTCACACACAGAAACACACACACACACACACACACACACACACACACACACACACACACACACACACACACACACACACACACACACACACACACACACACACACACAGTGGAGACAATTGGGTCTGGACAAGAGAAAATGAGATCATTTCATCAACAAAAGTGCTGAGGGAGTACAATTTGTGGTCTGCTGGGTGATTATTATGGTCAGAAGTGATCTTACTGGTATGCTGATAGCCTCCATGTTCAAGCTTGTGTCGTGTGGTCAGATCACCTCTGCCTGGCTGGAAGAGTTTAACCTCTGACCTATGAGCCGTGATGTCCTCAGAAATGCAGAGGATCAACTTAGAGAGAGAAAAAAAGAGATCATGGTTCCTGCCATCAGAAGTGTGAGCGTAACAGGAAACCTGCAGCTGAATAACAGTCATTGTGTTGCTGATGTTTTGGGTTATCTGACACACAGTCACACAGATAGGTTAAACATGTACTGACCCTGCAGCTCTGTAAAAAAACAGAGATATTAATACAGTGTCTCCTGTGGAGCAGATGCTTTTTCCTGATTTTGTACCACACACTAACACATTTGTTGCTCCCTTGAAAGGACACACACACACACACACACACACACACACACACACACACACACACACACACACACACACACACACACACACACACACACACACACACACTTTGAATTGCTGTGGGGCAAGATGTTATCTCAAGATGTGCTTTGACTGAAAAGAATAGTCTCTCAATCACATAACTGATACAGACTCAAGAGTGAATACATTTTGCTCTGAGAATGAGGCAATCCCTGGGTGACAGCTCTGAAAAAAATCCTTTGTAAAGACCTACAGGGTTTAAAGATGGATTGGATTCACAGGAATTGCTGATTTCTGGGGTCTCTCAGTGGCTGACAGACTGTAACTTTCCTCAGTGTGTACTGTAGTTGCTCTCTCGAGGATGGGTGGATGCTCACAGTGACTCAACTTGGAAGATGGGAGCAAACTCAAGCAGATAGGGTAGTTATTTGTGTCACAGCGTCCTTTGG
Organism: Gymnocephalus cernua; assembly: GCA_023631565.1. Lineage (NCBI taxonomy): Eukaryota > Metazoa > Chordata > Actinopteri > Perciformes > Percidae > Gymnocephalus > Gymnocephalus cernua. The sequence continues at coordinate 18,912,343 of CM042426.1, read as the reverse complement.
CAGGCAGCATCGTAGAATTATAAAAGCATGTTGCTGGTATTCTTTGAAAAAAATTGTAAACAGTATGATAATAAATATGGACTAGATTTATCGTTGTGTTTTGTTGTGAAGCATATTTGGTATCAAGTTCATGCTGCTGTGACACCTGTCTATCTACAGTCTATCTGTGATTATCTGTATCTATGTTGGACAGACAGCCTAAAGAGTTAGCAGTCTAAAAATATAATTCAACACTTATTAGCTTCTGTTTCAGAGTAAAAGAGTAAAGTTTGTTATCTTGGACCTCGGACCATCTGTGTTGTTGTTTTATAATTCTCGTAAGTATAGGTGCAACGTGATAGATCGATGATCTTTATTTGAAAGCACAGAAAAATCGGCCTCATTAGTTAACACGTCATCACCAGTCGTGATGGGTTATTCTGAGGGAGAAACTATTTTTTTTAAAGCAGAAACCTTTAAAAAAAAACTAGCGTAGTGCTTGCTTTTGAGGGGGATTGTTGGGTCTCTGTAAATTATAGAGAGTGGTCTATACCTACTCTGCCTGCTAAGTGTCCCGAGCTAACCTCTGTTATGATTTAACATTATAAATAAAATTGAATTTCATTCAATTTAACCAAACAAACCATGAACATGCCCTTTATACTGAAGATGTCAACATCACAGGAAAAAGAGTTGTTAATTCTTTACCACAAAAACTGTTACTCAGGCTCTCCACCCTCAGACTACATTATTCATCATTTAGCTGGAAGACAGTTTTCTAATTATATGAACGACTATCGACTAGTACGACGCAACCTGAACATATTTTACAATGATGATGTAGGACAAAAACAAACACAATTAAAGTCAATTTTCCACCAGTCATATAATTTCACGTATTATTTGGGTAACCTAACATCACATAAAGTACCTCAAACAGGCTTACCAGGCACACAACAGCAATGGTTCACAACCCAGCCAAAGCTGTCAATGGAGACAATAAGAAATGCCACAAAAAAAACTTAGGGGGATAAAACTAGAGCGGCTCCTTCTCTTCATTCCCTCTGCATCTGTGCTGCCAGATCATGTTTCTATTGGAAATGAATTGCACCCATGACCAGCATTCCCATTACTGAAGGCTAAATACCACAGAACTATGTATAAAGATAAACAGTTTTGATTTAACTACCCTTTGATTCGATTACATGTGCTGGCCTAATGAGTGAAACATGACTTCAGAGGTGAGGAGAGTTCAAATAATCCTTTATTTCTAAATGAACTGAATACATTTGTAAGGACATCAAATTACATCAAATTGTTAACTAAAAAAATAGCAAATAGAAAACCAGAACTCCTGCTGGATGTCATAAATGTTTTTCTATGTGCGATGTGAGTCATTTTCCAAAGAGCCAGAGTATGACATGCCAAGCCAAGGGGTTTACCATAGTCACAGGGCAAACCTTTCCTGTGGGCGAAAACTGCTTAGAAAAGCATCAAAAGCATTTGTATGCGAGAGGACACTGAGGGAGAGGAGGAAATGTATGACTGGTGGAAAACTTTAGGGTGTATTGTGTGCTTTTTGACATTATGATTCCCTATTTTACTTCTTCTTTTTACCTTCAATGTCATGTATGTGTGCGTGATGCACAAATGTGAACACATAAAAAATAAATAACTTACACTGCCCTCTATGGTTGAAACGCTCACTACATTGTACTGTATGTAAAAAATTAAGAATAACTTTTTTTTTAACACATAGAGCCATCACTAATGGGTGTGGTCAGGGTCTGTAAATATCCAGAAATCTTCCAAGGGAAGTTAAGCTTGGGATTTGGCTTTGTTATTCCAATATAAGAATTGTACCTTTGACAAAATATGGAGCGACCCTCTTTAAATAGGGGATATCATTTGTCTTCAGCCTACAACATGGTTCTGAAAACCATTCCCAGGCGCTTTACAGATACGCCATCCTGCTCCACCTCTTAAACAGGGGGAGGGGTATCATCTGAAGCTGCTGGATTACCATCTTCTCTGGCAAACACAAATGGACTACATTTTAGCAGTCATGTGACTTCATGCCATGAGATCATGTGACTGTCTTGTGTATTAAGGCCAGAGTTACTTCCTGTGCATACTAAACAACTGATGAAGGTGTTTGTATGAACACTGAAACGTCTTGTATTTTATATATATTTTAATCCAGTGTTTTTAAATTAAAGCTTTGTTGAAACTATAAGTATTTAGGCTCAGTCTTTTGGAGAATGGAGCCAGTTGAGGTGGTTTTGGTCATCTGGTAAGGATGCCCCCTGGGCGCCTCCCTAGGGAGATGCTCCAGGCACGTCCAGCTGGGAGGAGGCCTCGGGGAAGACCCAGGACTAGGTGGAGGGATTACATCTCCAACCTGGCCTGGGAACGCCTTGGGATCCCCCAGTCAGAGCTGGTTAATGTGGCTCGGGAAAGGGAAGTTTGGGGTCCCCTGCTGGATCTGCTGCCCCCGCGACCCAACACCGGATAAGCGGACGAAGAATGGGGAATGTTTGTTATTGTTCAATGAACGTTCAATACAATGCAAAATGATTTAACTTATTTAATTACAGATCAACTCAACAAAGCGTGAGAGACGCGCTAGATGTCCATCCACTCTTGTTATCTTCCCTATTGGGTCTTGGGTCGAGGACATTTGTGATTTGTTTAAAGAAATACAAACAAGTCAGAGCGTTTTTTCCCCTTATTCCAGAATAGATACGTAGGTGGTGTAGCCAGACCATAGCCTACTCCACACTGACACTGCGCTGTGGAGAAAGGTCTGGCAATGCGAGAATTATCTGCATATGGCATGGCATATGCAGCCTGATCAAATAACCCCTATAGTTCCATTATTACTGTTATTTCCCATTGAAAGTTTCTGTTAGGATAATTATTTATCAAAGAATGGACAAAATCACTGGAGTTCTCTCAAAGTTAGTTTTTACTTGCAAGTAGAGTCAGTTTTACAAGTACAGAAAAATGACTGAAGATTGTTGACAACAGTGTCTTTTTAAAAATAGTTGGGAGTCAAGTAAGTTATTCGGTTCATGCAATCTGTAGCTTTTCTTCTCATCTTTGGTCAGACCCGGCATCTTGTCCACATTATGCGCTCTTCCGCTAATGTCCTCTCTGGCTGAAGGTTGTAACAGCTCATCAGAGGCCGGTCACGATCCAAACCCCTCTTGCTCCTCTCTCCCATTAAATTAGAACAGCCAGCAGTGAAGAGACTGGAAGAGCCGATATACATGGCTGTTTATTAAGGATGGAAGCTTGGGGTGCATCGCATAGGCCTGATTGAACAGAGGAATTATGGTAGGCTATTCTTCGGTAGTCTGAGTAACTTTAACCGTTGTTCATGTGAAATCTCAAAGACAGCCTGATGCTTTGTTTATATTCTATTTGTGGGTGGCTGTTTGCAGTTTGACCTATCATTTCCTGTCGATAAAGTATAATAGGGGTAAATCCTGTATAGTGCATATGTAGCTGTTATGTATCTTTGTGGGCTCCCCCAAAGGCCATGGTATAGTTCGAACACTGCTCAGGGATACATCCTGTGCTCTTTGCAAGGTCACTCAGCTTTCATGATTAACACATGAAAGACAGAAATACTAAAACAGCAGTTTGGTTGCAAATGGTTTAACAAAGAATCTGAAGCAAAACCGTTTAAAGCATACTTTTTTGAATATTCCCAGAATGTTGCTACCCTAGTCAGAAGTGTGCTCTGTTACACCTGTAACTATGCCCAAAAGTGATGTCACATTGTACTGACCACACCTTGGAGTACCCTCCTACATCACCCTCTTTGAACGTTATCAGCCAATTGAATGGCCGTTATCAGTTGTTATCACTACCATAGATATGAGGCGATGTGCAAATATCTAATAAGTAAGGGAATGCTTTGGCCTGAGGAATACATGGTGTGAATTTAAACTATTGTCAGGTAGGGCACTATCAACATACTCACATAGCCTGGTCCTACCAGATTCTCATACACTTCATTTGTACAGAGTCTGGCCACTCTCCATTGACAAGTGTTAACTTCCTTGAAGGCGGGTACTCTGTTGAAGTTTAAAATTATTGGATCTGCCCAGAGCCACTCTGGATCTGCCATAACCAATTGTTAACGTTTGGTGGTGACGTCGGCTTAGCATCGCCGAACCCCGTGGGGAGGAGCAACCAACAAAACTCAGCAAAGATTGTTCTTGCTCGGGCTTTAACTTCTGGATATTCTGCAGCATTGGCACAATGGACCGAATGGCTTCGCTCACATCTTTCTCCGCCGCCATTACGGAACTACAACTCACAACTAGCGCACAACCTCAACGTCATCGTTCTCAGCCACTCCCTCTGTTCACTGATTGGACCGCCAAAGATTTGGCCGGAGAAAACCCAAGAATATACCGCAAACCCAGATGGTTTACTAAAGGAAAATGAAAATTGAGCAGAAGTACGTAGGAGGGTGGAGCCAGGCTAAACATATTCAACCAATGTAAGTATAAAAATTGTATTTTTGATGTTACTACGCAATCATCACAGACCTCTACGGGGTTTCCTGGGTAACAGGAATTCACAGAATGGCATATAAGCACACATGGCTAAATGGAGGAAAGTAAATACTCTAAACAGTAAAGTTGAAGACTTCATCACCAAATAACTCCTGGAATACGCTGAGCATCAAGCGTGGACATTTCCTTTAACTGCAGATGAGTGAGACTGTTTACAATCTTTTCATGAGGCATTACAATGTATATATCAAACGTGCTTGCCAACAGTTGTATTCTCTTCCTTTTAGCTTTGCCTTGAGCTTTAAACTTGGTTTAAGTCCTCCCCGCCCCAATGATTTCACAGCAAATAACTTCTCAAAAGTATGTCTGAGGTTATCTTGTTTTGCCAAACAGCTGTTTCGTGGCCTCTAGGGACGAGCGAGAGAAGAGGTCCAGGATGGGAGAGACCAACAAGATACTGAGAGGCACAGAGAGAGGAACATACAAAGCAGGAACAGAGACAGACAGACGGAAAGACGGAGACACAGACAGACAGAGGGACATAAAGAGAGAGGATTCAAACATGTGAGGCCATCCACACTTGCTTGATTGTGTCCGTGTCCAGAAGCGAGAGGAGGAGAGTGGGAGGAATAAAACAATTAACATGAACAGTACTCTGGGGAATGTGGGTTTCCTTGACAACAGCCAGCATAGCCAAACAAACGGTCCCTTTCATAACAATTCAAAACAAACAGAAAGGTCTCCCTCACGAGCACCCATTGGTAAAAAGGAACATCCCTTCCAGTTGTCCTTGAGGGGAAATAAAAAACTAATTTCTTCCCAAAATTCTTGTTTTATATTGATTTTAGCAGCTGTGCTCCATACTTCAAATGTGTCCAAATGTGCAAAAATAAAACAGATTTTGTGTGAGAGAGAGAGTGAGTGTGTGCGTGCGTGCGAGCGTGCGTGCGTGCGTGTGTTGTGGGATGGGTGGGGTTTTGGGTTATTCAAAGCAGTGTTTGATGAGCCAGCAGGTCCACCCAGTGTCCTGGCAAAGGTGCTAATGTATAATCAGTTGCAGGAGACCTTGAACACGATTTGAATCCTCATAAAGCAAAGGTTTAACGTGTATTTGCTTTTGTTGCAGAGAGTTTGATGAGGATCAATACCACTTCACATATCTGTTCAGTAAATATAAAGATAAAGCCAGCAGCTGATTAGCTTACCTCAGCATAAAGACTGGAATCAGGGGGAAACAGCTAGCCTGGCTCTGTCCAATTGAAAACAAAAATCCACAAGGGGGTCACAATTGTTCTTGCCAGGCACAGTAACTTCCTGTGTCCACTGGCTGCCTGGCATCCTCAGTGCCAACAAGACGTGTTAATCAGTGAGCTTTAGAGGTGCTGCTAAGTGGATTTTTATAACCTTTGGACAGAGCCAGGCTAGCCGTTTCCCCCTGTTTTTATCCGAAGATAAGCTGCCAAACTGCCTGACTGTACAGACATAAGAGTGGTATCAACAATCTTCTCGTCTAACTCTCCTTCAGAAAGTCAATAAATGTATTTCCCAAAATGTAAAAAAACTATTGCTTTAAAAGCCTCTGAGGCGCCATCGGTCTACATTACTTTCTTTAAGAGGCTGTAGCAGGCTGGGTTTTAAAGCTAGAGTGAAGATACTGATATCATATGAAACTAGACCACCTCCTAAGGAATCCATTGACATCACACATGTCACCAGCAATTTGGGAAGGGGTCTAAATATCACTCCAAGGTTGGGCTAAATCTTGGCGAGGGAAAACTGGCATGGCCGTTTTCAAAGGGATTCCCTACTCACCTCAAGATATCTGGATGTAAATAGGTTATATGGATACCCATGATTCTCCCCATTACAGACGTTCAATGGTGTTTTAAGTCCCCAACGTTGACTTCGAGGCAGCGCTGCGACCATTGCCTAATCCTAGTGCCTTCCAGGCAGCACTGCCTGGAAGACGACGTTGGGGGCTTAAAACACCAAACACCATTACAGACACGCCCACTTTAGGGGCAAAAAGCATGGACTTTTTTCTCATATAGTATAAATGTGTTAATTTGGCCTATTCTGAGATGGTGTATTTAAATATTTCTGCATACTGGGGTCCCTAAACAGTCTTGGAATTGCCTAAATTGGGTATGCTAAAAGCTGAGACTCTTGTGGATGGAATGAGCCCATTTGTATTCATGTGTGATCTGATCATTTTTAAGATCAATTTTCAAGTGATAAAAACATGTTAAATTGTGCAAGAAATCTCTGTAACGAATGGTATCAACCTACCATATACGTCCATCATAATGCTCTAAGCACTTATACACTCTAACCAAACCCAATGTTTATTACAGATCTATGACTAGAAAACCCTGACACACAGCATCTCAAATTAAGCTTCAAAATACCAGCTTTCAGATGATATTCCACTATGTGGCATATAGTGTGCTCCTTTCCCTCTAAAGAGCCCCTGTCCCTCCCGTAAAAGAGAAAAAAATGGTTCTCAGAGGTTTAATATTTCAGTTAAAAAAAACTCAGCTGCATGTAGGGCTGGGTGATACGGACAAAATCTTCTATACCGATATAGGTAATTTAATGTCTCAATGAGATATAGATCACAATATAGCATGCTTTTCTGGTAATTCAATAGTCTATATTAAATTACCACCATTGCCATGGTAAAGCCTATTTTTGTAAACTCCTGTGTGAATAAACTTGACAAAATTGACAAAGTATTGAGTATTTCCTCATTTTATGAAGAACTTCAGAGCAAAATTGACATAACACGCAAGGATCAGAAAATAAAGCGTCATCAAAAAGATGTAAATATTTCCGTAATGCAGCTCTAATTCTTGGCACTACGTTTTTCATTACAAAGTGCACATACAAAAAGTTTGCTGCAGGACAGGGAGAGATGGGTGGAGGTTGGCTAACTGTTCAGTCATGCATGAGTCCCCACTCAATACTACTCTTGTTCTTGATTTCTCCCCGTCTTTCTGGTGGAAGTTGAGCCTAATAAAATCATTACATAGCATAATATCAACAGCTTACACATTTTCCGCATGGGTGGGTCAAGTGGAAATCAAACTTCCAGTCACAATAGCAGTATTTGCGCCTTTGAATGTAAATGTCATATTTCAGAGAGAATAATCACAGCCATATGATGTGAAATGAGAGGTTTTGTTGTGAAATAAACAGCTTTCTCCCATGTGAACAGTCTTGTGTGATTAATGCCAAGAACCATGAGGCTGATCAACCCGGTGAATTAACAGCGTGAAAGTGTGTTTGGGCAAAACATTGATGTATATGTGTTTAATGAGTACTTGATGGCATTTGTGGATGTGGATGTGTGAGACAAAGAGGGAGAATCATGTCATGTTGCCTGATCTAAAGAATGAATGTGGGTCAGTGTTTGTGTGGCGAGTAGGTCACTGTGCGGAAGTGCAACTTCTCAATTTCTCTCTCTCTCTCACTCTCTCACACTCTCTCACACACACACACACACACTCCTCCGTCCAGCTGTTTTGCCTTGTTAGTAACAAAACGTCAAGCTAAGTATGTTGTAATAAAAATCCCAATTTTAAACAATTATGAAGAGGCTATTGTATATCTGTTTTGAATGAGCATAACTTCCTAATAAATAAGCCTTCATATGTATCTGCAGACCTGATAGCTTAGCATATGAAAAGAGAAAGAACTTTTTTACACTCCGTGCGGTAAAATCATGGAATGACCTTCCTGAAGAAGTTGTGCATTCCCCTTCTATCAATACTTTTAAGAATAGGCTGGATGCATTTGGCCTGTCAACAGGTGTAATGTATAATTATAAAGCTTGCCAGTAACTTTTGTAATTCATTTTATGTCATTTATTTATGAATTGTTATAAAACTTCAATTGTGACTATGTCTTTTATAGAATGTTGGAATGTGTATGTGTATGTATATGTATATATATATATGTTTGTTTTTTGTTTTTCTTTTTAGAGTCTGGGATAGAGGATTGTATATCCTGTACCAGAAATCTTTTCAATAAAATTTCAATAAATATGTAAATGGATTAGCAACATTTATAACTACCAAGCAGAAAGGGATTTTTCCAACCTTGTAACTCAAGTAATTATTCTTAATGCCTTGTAATTGATTTTATTAGTTTAATAACTCCTTTATTCATTATATATATATATATATATATATATATATATATATATATATATATATATATATATATATATATATATATATATAAATATATATATATATATATAGATATATATATAATATATATATAGATATATATATATAGATAGAGGAGTTATTAAACATTAACAAATACATGAATTATAAACCCATTAAGATGGGTGACTTACAAGAAAAAAGTACCATATTACATCATTTTCAGTTAACAGTAATATAGTCTGTATTTATATTTTTGAGTCATATATATTGAAGAAAAAATTGCCCCTTTTCATATCCAAGTAGGCTATTTGCAAGAGGTCTTTGTTGAACATTGTGATTGAATCTGTTTGGGATGTTTTATTGTTCAGACAAAGTAAGAAAACTAAATCTGTCATTTTGGTTTCTGTGAACTTGCATGTTCATTGTTTACCGAAATTCTATAGAAAACAAAACTATGAATTGATTAAAACAGGTTAATTGATAAAAGGAAATAAATGAATGCAGCCCCTATTTAACGCGATGGATGTGTAATAGGCCTAGCCAGTGCACACAACAGAGAGAGGTGGAACGGCAGTTCATTGGTAACCAGCAGCATTGACCGTGTCGGTGAGGATAATAGCCTATCCCTTTGTATATTCTCGTCGACAGATGTGACAGTGTAAGTGCAGGCAGACAGACAGACAGACAGACAGGCAGACAGGCAGACAGACAGGCAGACCGACCGACCGCCTCCTCCAGCAGCGCACAATGATCCAACTCCTCCGCTGTAAATCCGGCTGCTGCCTTCGGAAAACTCCAGACTCACGGAATAAATAAAGTCGTCAGCTCCTGAGAAAAGCGCCAAGAAGGCTCTTTTCTTTGCAGCAGGAGTGCTCACCAGTTAAACTGCCTGTTCAGGCTTAAGGTTTTTTTTTTTTACCCTCAGTGTTCGACCACCGGCACACCTGCAGAAGCCAAACTATGCGCTCCCAGGCTGCGGTCCCCCGGTAAGTCACCTCTATGTCCGGTTCGTCGGCACGTAACGGAAGGCTTTACAGAAGTCAGAGAAGTCTGTAAGCAGCGGAAAACTTGTAAATCAAGAAATACATGTCAACTCTACTGTAACATTGTAGTGATGCAGTGCTAAATGAAAACGATAGATTTTCAGAAAATACTTATTCCCCTTAAAATAGCCTAAATAATCTACATTTGTTATGAGTTGCTGTATGTGCATGACTTTATCTCTGCACTCTTTTATGACACCTAATGACTTATTTTAGCCTAGTCCCATGTGTCACAAAACTAAGTATTTATTACCTCTTAAAAACTACAGTCTATATGTGCAACAAGATGTTATTCAGACATTGTTTTTTCTTACAAGTCACCCAATGGGTTTATAATTCAAATATTTATTAATGTTTAATAAGTCATTTATTAATAAGGAAAATCCCCAGGCCACTTCAGGAATGTTTCCATCAGCGACTAGTTATGCCTAATCTTTGCCCTGTCTGTCATATTTACAGCATTAAAAACAGTGGACGTTTACAGCTGCCAAAAAAAAAACTCCCATGTAATTATAAATCCAAGATGCTGGTGGTCATGTTTAACAAAACCATATAACTTCTGCTGACATGTTTTGAGGTTATTGACAGTGAATGGGTCTTTAGTACATAAGTTCACCTGATCTGTCCTCATGTCCATCCACAGGTTTATGTCCCTTTTATTTGTCCTCTTCCTTCCCCCTGTTTTTTCCTCCTCCTCCTCCTCCCATCCCCAGTGGGTTCTACAGCGCGTCCCTGTGGTCCTCCCACAGCAGACGGAGGCTCGATCAGCCCCTCATTTCCTGTCTCCAGCCCGCTTGGATGTCAGCTCGCCCTGTGGCCCAGAATGCCACAAAAGGGCCCCTCGCCCGAGCTACTGGGACCTGCGGCGTCTTCTGGCCTATGAGACACTACACTCTGATGGTCAACTTACTGAGACCACCATTGGGATCTATGGCTACGACCCCAGTTCTAACACCAGCCCAGCCTACGCCTCAGGGTCGTCTGGGAAGGCTGAGCGGTCACATGTCAGGAGGAAGCGACAGATCTTCGGCCATGATGGGCGTTTTAGCATTGCTGGGCAGAACTTCCTGCTTAAATATCCATTCTCTGTGGCTGTCAAGCTGTCCACTGGGTGTTCTGGTACATTGGTGGGGGACCGTCATGTTCTCACAGCGGCTCATTGTGTTCATGATGGTAAAAACTATGTGAAAGGAGCCCAGAAGCTCCGGGTTGGGTTTCTAAAAACCAAGCAACGAGACACACAGGCTTCTCCCTTTTACCTTCCCTCCAACTTCACCAACCATGTTGAAGGTGGCTCTGCTCCTTACACTCCACCAACCAACGACAAAATGAAGTTCCAGTGGATCAGAGCCAAGCGCACCCATGTGCCCAAAGGATGGATTAAAGGGAACGCCAATGACATTGGGATGGACTATGACTACGCTTTGCTTGAACTCAAGAAACCCCACAAACGGCGCCATATGAAGTTAGGAGTCAGTCCTCCAGCTCAGAGGCTGCCAGGTCGACGAGTCCACTTCTCAGGATTTGATAATGACCGACCAGGAAAGCTGGTGTATCGGTTCTGTCGGGCTGGCGAGGAGACGTCAGACCTGCTGTACCAGCATTGTGATGCTCAGCCGGGTGCCAGCGGGTCCGGAGTCTACGCCCGGATGTGGGATGGGCGGCGCCGGCGCTGGGAGCGGAAGGTGATAGGCGTGTTTTCTGGGCATCAGTGGGTGGAGCGACAAGGGGCGTCTCAGGAATTTAATGTAGCGGTGAGAATCACACCTCTCAAATACGCTCAGATCTGCTACTGGATAAAAGGAAACTTTGTGGACTGCCGAGAAGGGTAAGAGGTATACCTATGAAACCATAGGCCCACTACATCCTCACACATCGTATTGGAATATTTGGGGCCGCAAGAATTCACATATTTACCCCACCACTTGTAGCGCTGATGTAAGGTCAATATAAACATCAACATTTTGTTTGTTGCCCCCATTCTCAGACACCAATACCAATAATGCAAATACAGACCTGACCGACACAAATCCAGTATTGACACTATGTAAACAGGGCGTGTTCATTTCATTCATGCTCAGTTTTTTTTTTTAAATGAAAAAGTTAGTAACATTTGTATTTCCTGGGGAAAGGTCATGTGGTTTTGCAGAATAAACGCAGGCTTATCTGGTTCTTGGAACATTTGTCTAGATAAAGTTATCTGGAACACCCTCAGATCTGAACATGGACTAATGTAAAACAGGCCCTCAGAAGGAGGACTGGGAAAATGGTTTCAACATACATTCTAGCCTTTTTATCGTGCTAATACTAAAGATTTCACTGTTAAAACTGTTGTTATTCTATTGAGAATTATTTGTGTGGATGAATGTACTGGTCAGCAACCAAAGGTGCAGTTTCTCTCCAAACTATCATATATTCTCTGAGTGGACACACTAGTTCTCTACATGGTGTACTCTCTCAGCTAAATAAACAGTGTTTTGAAAGAGCATTTAACTTGTTATACAGAATGATATTAAAAGACTGCAGATGCCAAGGCTGCGGATTACTTGTTACAAGAAGCACATTTTGTTGAGTGTTGTACTTTAATGCTTAGCTCCCTCTGGCGGCAAAGATAAAACACTGCAGGTGTCCAACATCATGCAGACTTAGCCCAGGACTAAATAAGCACTTTCTACTTTCTCCCTGTTTAACATTTGTGAAATTGCATTATTTGTGTTTGAAAAACTGAAGACTGTGGCGAATTTGAATGAAAAATATGATTAGAAATAAGCAACTAGGTCACGTTTGTCTTCTTATGTATGCACCAAATAAAAAGGCAAATTCCTAGTGTTACTTACTTGGCAATAAATCCTTCTCTGATTCTGATTTTCTGATTCTCCGTCTGCTTATGCAACATATCCCTAACACAACACAATCTTTGTTTAAACACCATTTGTTTTATTTCAGATGTTAAAAGGCATTTTCAGAAATGCTGTGGGGAAACTGAACAGTGTTAAGAAGGTGAAATATGAGGACCAGGCTCTAATGACTTCTCCAGCAGCAACACATTCAACAACTGGTTCAACCAGGAGTCTGACACTGCATACTGGGATATGGCACATAGTAAACACTCTGCGACTCAATTTGACACTTTTTATGAGTAACGAAGAACAGATCAACATCATTGGCAACAATTTTACTTAAAACTTGTTGTCAAATTTCATGTAGGTTAGAGGAAGATCAAGTACACTTCGGGGCAATGTGGTCAACAGGTGATTGAACATAACATCTTTCCGAATCTCATTCCTCTTCTTCAGCTGTGATCGTATGGGTTTCACCAAAACAAAGAGAGGAGACTGAATGTGTGTAATTTGAGGATGACTCAACACTCAAGTAAGAACTGACAGAGCAGGATTTAAAGGACACCTTAAATGTCTACTTTCTGTGTTATTGAGATAAGGCTGAGTTAAAAGGTGACATCAAAGTACACCCATTAAAAAACTGAAATTTCAGCGATGGTGCCCAATTGGAGGCTACCAACGTTAAAGACATGTCAAGTCAACAGCAACATTCAGTTGAAGGATCATTCAACATTCAAGTGGAAATGACCGCGAACAAAACGGAAGCACCAAGTAGCTGATTTAAGGGCCAAGTATGCAGACAAAGCAGACCAATGAGCACATGTATGTATAATCAAAAGATTTCTCACCAGTGATCCAGATGTACACACTGGTTCATCTCAAAAGCAGTTTCCTCCACCTCATTTACACTCAACATGAAAGTTGACTGAAGCTCACGATCACACAGGAAATATTGATCCTCCGATTTTCTATTCTGACTTGAACCTACTGATCAAAATCAACAAAAAAGCCTTTTTATCTGAATACTGAACAGTCAATCATGCCCTAACGCTAATCTTTAATACTGCCTGAAGTTATGCACCAACTGCAGGTTGGAGCCAGTGAAGGAAAGGAGGCTCATAAAGAGGAACCCGCTTGAGAATAAGTGGACATTCGCCAGGTGTGACTAAACAGAAAGGCAACAGCATGCAAGGCAACCAGTTCGTAACACCATTCTGGTAACTGAGAAAACATAAACTGGTAATGAGGTGACACATACAGTATTTTCCCTCCAGCCTTTGATCTGCATTCATCACTGATGAAGATGTCACTACTACTACAGCCTCTGCTGTCATATCCACATAAGAGTGTGACGATAATGATACATTTCCAGTGGGAGAAGGGTTAGGTTCTGGGACGTACCAACAGACATATTTATTATTAGTCACATTTGTTCTGTTATCTACAGCCAATCCCTACAGAGATGGACACGATGTCGTATGGCCCTTAATAGCATTATGGTTTAAGCATTTAGGCACCAAAATTGAACAAAATAACCACTGACTGGATCACCTTAGAAAACACAAATGAGTCATACGCTAGATCATAGCAATAACATTTTTAGCATGTCAAAGTGTGATCAGACATCAGTAAGTTGATTTTAATCATCACCTGGTCACAGCAGCAGCCCTTCAAACATTACACTTGTCAACAACCAGGGCTGTATGACAAGATGAAAACAGCTTTTTTTTTTTTTTTTTTTGTGTGCTTTAAGTTTAAAGATGCCAAATGTCAGTCCACTCTCTCACTTGTTGATATTCTGGTGTAGGTTTGTAAAGACTGGTGCTGTAACTGCCCTGATGTGAAACAGGCAGATACCGATGGTAAAAAAAAACAGTAACAAAAGTGAATGAGGAAGAATACAGCATTCTCTGCAGAGGCAGTGGATAAGAGAGTTCCTAAGGTGTTTTTCCTACAGACTGATCTGAAGTCAGTGTGTAGGAAAGTGTGGTAAAAAAGCTGAGGGCAAGCAAAGGTTTGACAATTTGATGGGAATAAATTATACTTCTCTTATCTGCCCATTAAATATGAAGCTACTGCAGGCAGCAGTAAAAATATGCGCAAGAACGACAATTTTCTGTGTTACAGGGGGTAATGTGCTATACCATTTCTTGCCAAGGAACAGTAACGTGCCTGGCAACTGCACTGAGCCACAAAAAAAAAATATAAAAAATAGTCCGGCACATAACCACCTCGAACAAAATGTTGTTTTTACACAACCTTTAAATTTGTTTTTAGTAAACAGAGTTATAATTAGTGAGTTTCAGAGGTGCTGGTAGGCACACTTTGTTATGCTAGACAGAACCAGTCTAGCTGTTTCCTTGTTTCCAGTCTTTGTGCTAAAATTAAGCTAATCACCTGCGTGTTGTGGCATCATATTTGATAGACAGACTCTCCACCAGTATTTTCCTAAAATGTTGAAGTTTTGCTCTAATTGTGAAATCGTAGTGAAGATGTTGAGAGCAGTGACGGTGTTTCCGTCCTGCTAACATTACCCCAAGGAGCTGCATCAGTTTAACTGGTTCTAGATTTAAGCTCCAAGAGCCTCAGGGTTGAGCAGAACAGCCTAATCAGGATTCAGCATCTCAGACACAATCCCTGCCACTGCTCTGAATCGCTCGTCTGGTTTAACCAACTTTCGGGGGCCAAGTTCAAACTGTGAATGGCCACCTGCACTTAAAATATCTTTGGTGAAAGTCACCTCCTGGCATTCCATGACTTCCCTGTCAACAGCATAACACAACATGCTAATGTCTTCAGCGTGGTAATGCCCGGCGTAACTCGAAATAGTATACAAAATAAAAATATTCTTTTAAATAGGTATATATAAACATTGCATTAAAAATAGAACCGTATCAAAACAAGATTATGAGTTCACAGTCTGTCCCTTAACCTCCAAGCGTGAGCACTAATCAACCCTCTGGTCCTCCACTTTACCAGACCTCCACCCGTCTCCCCTCCACATCCAGAGTTCGTAGGTGAGGTCTCACTGTGCCGAGCCTTTACTGCGACTTTAGCCCCAAACTGTTGGAGGACAGAGGGTAAGAGTAGGCTTTGCCCAGGACAATGCGGTCTCGGAGCAATTTAAAAAGGACATAGTAGTTGCAGAAGAGAATAAGGCCCAGAGACAAAGTGTGGTTCCAGCGCTCAGAGCGCAGCAGAGAGTATAACTGGTACAAAACCACACTGGACTCAATCCAGATCAGCAGGTTCAGGATCCGCAATGGCTTGTGGAACAGGAACTGCAAGACCAACAGACAGGAAGAAAAGATTAGAGAAGAAATTACAGTGTATAGCAGGTCGAAGATATAAATATTTAATATGCAGGGGGTGGACACAATAAAATGTGCAATAAAACACTTGCACTAGCTATGATTACATTGTTTCATTCACTTTGTGACAAGAGAGACTATTATGTGCTGTCGCCGTATTTACGATGTTTCATTAACTGTGATGGAGAGTGGGGCTTCGGTGAGCAGAGAGGGTTTGCAATGGGGGTGCCTTTGTTAAAGGTTTGTTGGTGAAAAACAATCTCTAAGACAACAGAATGTATGTAACTGTATGAGAAACACAAACCCAAAAGAAACACAAATTCATCACACGTGGTATCTGCATAGCCACTGCTGCCTGACCTGTAGTTACATTTTTTTTTAGGAGGCACACGTCAAAAACAGTGTAGCCTCTGAGCCTAGCCTACACATGCAGCTGCCATAGGTAGAGCATAAGCCCTTAAAAGGAGACCCATTATGCTTGCTGTCATATATATATATATAATGTTACAATGTCAGATGTTCACATTAAATGTAGCCAACGCTTCAAATAATGAGGTAAACGTATGTAAAAGCAATCCCTGAGAGCCAAAACCTCAGATTTCACACTCCGGTTTCAACACTTTCCCACTTTGGTTCCGTATCATGTCATACAGAGCCAGTTGTCTATATATGGTCATCTGCTCCAGGCAGGCACATTACATAACCTGTCATTTGTAGCTACCTGCCAGCGGCGTAGTGGGACCAAAAAATCTACCGGGAAATTTCGTAGACCACCGGCCCTCGGGACTCAAAGATTCCTTTTGAGTCTGCCCATCTCAGCGCCACCTTTCCCTTTTCAGCTTTCCATCATTAGACTCACACACTGTCTGTTAACGTTACCGATAGACTTCCAAACGTGACGAAGAAAAAAAGGCTTTACGTCATAGGCCGACCAGGGCTATGCCATTTGGAGAGGGGCCGCTCACTGATCCCCCTATATTTCTGAAAATCCTAGACGTGGTTGTGACCGTTAGTGCTTTCTGATTAGCTTGTGTTTGTATTGAAATAAGAGGCGGCTGCGGGTTGAGCAGAGGCTGCACAGTTTGACCAGCGGGCAGCAGCCGCACACCGGGCCGCCAGATGGTGTTGCTAAGAACATGCAATGTATAACTATTATCAGACTGGCCCTCGCGGCCTCGAAACACTACCCCATCGGGAAAAGTCCCGACTCTCCCGATTGCCGCTCCGCGACTGCTACCTGCTAACAGGGAACCTGTAATCATGGCTACCGATGTTGTTAATTTCTCCCCAATTTCGGGTCACATTGCTGCTATATACTCTGTTGCAGTCAGTCTCCACGGACTGTACAGAGGCAGCAAGCACAAATGCAGAGAACCGGAGATGCAGAAACGCTGAGTGGGCTTTTTCGAGAGGGGGGGCGACAGGCACTCCAACAGAGTGTCTTAGACAGAGGGTGAATACAGGTGCAGCAGCCATGGGCAATATGAGAGAAATAAGGTTTTTTTTTTTTTAACATTAAAGCATGTAAACATGTTCTAGTAGAAAAAAACAAAATACAAGTATGAACCTGAAAACTGTATATAATAGGTCTCCTTTAACACACAAGTATAAATCAGCTTAACTCGTTAAATATGTGGCTATGTGATAAAAGTATAATTTCTGCTAAAGTTGGCAAGGGTGGTTAGCAAGGGTGGTGTTTATTTCAAGTGAGGTGGTGCATTTTATGCTTTCATAGGTTGCAGGAAACCAATTCTAAAACTGTGTAGTTTGTAGTATTGTTGTATTATATTGTAAAGGTGTAATTATTTTGTCCACCCTCATCACAATGAATAATGTACAAGTTACATACACTGTCACTATGATCTAAAGTCCAGATACTCACATAAAACCTTGCATGGGAAACATCAGAGGGCAGAGCGACATTATAGGTTCCGACCGCCTTATAAAGAGATCGACTGTGTCGTACCAACACCCCCTGAGGCCAAATGGTACTTTCTGACCACCTGCAAAACATAGCAACATCACAGTTATATCACAAACAATTAACAGTCATTTTTAAACCTGTGTGTGTGTGTGTGTGTGTGTGTGTGTGTGTGTGTGTGTGTGTGTGTGTGTGTGTGTGTGTGTGTGTGTGTGTGTGTGTGTGTGTGTGTGTGTGTGTGTGTGTGTGTGTACTAATGTGTGCACAAAGTGGCACTCACACATGCTGAGGTGCGTTGCTGTATGAGCCGTGCTCCAGTTTCTGCCAGCGGCCCAGGTGCGCCGCAGAGCGATGAAGCAGGTCGCAGTAGCTGGGGGGCAGCAGCTGACTCATCAGCATCACAAACGCATTGATCCACACCATGATCAGATGCTCACATGACCAGCGCATGTCATAGTACTGGGTGCTCTATTAGAGTAAAGTGAAAGGGTGGCTAAATGTACCTTAAGAAGAAAACAACTGTACGCAACATGAGGGGTAATGACACACAAATAAAATAAATCAATAAAATGCAAATGAAATGACAGATCGGTACCAACCTTAACGAAGCAGAGCGGCAGAAAGGCTACATAGTATGCACTGAACAGCGAGTTGAACAGCACTTCCTTGATTCGCCGGTTGAAGTCGCTCTTCAGCTCCTCCACTTCTGCTCGAATCATCTCCGGTGTGTGAGAGTGTGTGTGTGGTGGGCAGGTGTGCGTAGGCATGTGCGGGGGGCTGGAAAATTGCTCCCTGAGGTTCTCACGCAACAGGAAGAGGAAGTCTCGTGGTCGAAAGATTGGGGTCTCTGTTAGGTCGGTCTGCTGGTGGTTGGCGGGGTAATCGCAGTCAGCCGGTGCCGTTGGGCTTTTTCCTCCCTCCTGATGGAAACAGCAAAGCGGGACGTACACACCAAATCTGGCATGGAAGGAGGCCGTTGAGCAAACGAGGACAAAAGAACAGAGCAGCGCATTTTAGTTTTTCAAATGATGGCCGGATGAAATGGAAGATGTATGATGTGAAAACATCATGCATATTTAAAATGAGACACATTAAGGGAGGATGGGTCCACAACTTCCTTTTCCATTTGCACACACATAAAACAAACAAGACATTAACATGCTCACTATAAGAGTATCACTGTAAATCACCTGATTAATAGCTACATGAATCATTTGTTTTTACAACTGGTTAATATCCAGAAAGATGTGTTGTTGCCTACAGTGAAGGAAAGGTCTTGTTAGTTTTAGGTGTTTTACGCAGATCAAGTTTAGGTCTTTTCTTCCACCTTGGCACCACGACAGCAATGGGATGGTTTTTGTATGAAAGCAATGTTTTGCATATGATTGAGTCCCTGACCTCCTTGGCACACACAGAATCAAAACAAAACAGAAATCAAACTTAAATGGAGTTTGATGTCACAGTAACTAGGTCACCTGGGTCAGGTGTTAATATGACAGTTGGTATTGTGGTTCCTGCGCATCATGGAGCGTCACTGTGCTTCAAACAAAATGCTTATCGGATCAACAAACATATTTACATTGTAGGAATCAGGCTGCATTCGATCATTTCTTTGCCTTGCACGGCAGCTGACACGGCGTGGTTTAGGTATATGTGACGACACAATGAAGTTAGCGTATATGCTGCAATAGCATCAGTTGTGTCAGAACTAGAGAGTAGTTCTTCGTTGAAAGAAGAGCAAAGAATGGCACTGAAGGCTTTTCTCGATGGAAAAGATGTTTTCACTCTTCTCCTGACTGGCCAATCACTTGCCAAGTATTATTTGAAAGTACCTGCCCCTTTTCTAACAGTTTTTAATGTCGGCTTCTCAGATGGTTCTGTGTAACAAAGCATTTGGCACGTCAGGTTAATCATTTTCTGTAACTTCTGTAAAACGGGACAATTCGACTGTACAAAGTCAAGTGTGCAGAGAATAAAAAGTAAGCAGTAAACAGTTTTTGTGAAAATAACCGAGTAAAACCCTAAGAATGCATTTGAGGAGAGAAAGCGTGCACTGTTATCCCAAATTGTATGATAATTGCATCTCGTCCTTCTCTAGATGGCCTTTTGCCCTGCCTTCATATGAGGCTATTCAGAACAGGTATTAAAAAGGTAGAAACACTTTTGCTTTGAGATGTGGTCGGTAACAACGTATACACATCCTGGCCTTCAGAGGGTTGGGGAGCACTATTAAAGACTCACGGGTATCCCAGGAAGAGGAGGTTGAGCACAGAGTAGTTCTTGCAGAGGTTGACCAGTGTCCAGCAGAGCACCCAGCCACACATGGTCAGCAGGCTGAGCCGAGCTGCGATGAGAACCACATAGCGGAGCAGTGACCTGCTGCTGCTCTGAGACACCTGGACGAGACACGTCATACATCAGTGGGGTTGATTTCTACAGGTGCTATGTGTACTAAAATGTGTCAGCTGATTGTACGTATGTACAGGTCTGTGCGTTTACCTCTGAAACTATAGTCCAAACAAGCCTCCTGGCCAACATGACCGTGATGAAGATAGCCAGGTGGTAGTCCATTAGATGAAAGTTCTGTTCAATTAGAAAAGAGAAAGAAGCTATAATTATTTTTCCATGAAAACATTTAGGAATTGTACATATTGAATTGGACCTGAACAATACCAAAATTGCTATGGGAGATAGACAAATCAGCGTTAGTGTGTCCGTTTTTAAGATTCAAGAGATAACCATCACCAAAAAAATTATTTCGGGCTAATGTTCGAGAAAAGAAAAAGCAATGATTGCCAGTAACAACAGAGCTGATTAATGTGTGTGTTATATTGTGTGTGTGTGTGTGTGTGTGTGTCTTACAAGCGAGGTAGAGGCAGCAGGGTGGCTGTATGGATACCACCACACCGTCCTGTAGATGTTTATGTATTGGACAAACAACGCCACCAGCAAATAAAGAAAGAGCAGGAACTCAAACAGAAGGCTGCTGTCCAAAGGCAGCTCGGGAATCCTCGAGTGACGGACCGGCTCCGGAGTAATGAGGGCCGAAAGAGGGGGTGCAGACAGACCCACCACGTTACTGCTCCTGAAAGAAGACACGCAGACATAAATTCAACCAGTAGACAAAGAACAATGTTTGTGTAACACCACACCAGAGCCCTGTACTACAAAGCAAGATTTGGCGTAATGAGGTAAGTTCAGGTTCAACCCAGAGTTTTGGGTTATCACGACGGTGGGTCACTTGTTACCGGGTCAAATCGCCGTGGTAACTTATGCTGAACACCAAGTTATGGTGTATGTTGGAAAGAGAGAGAGAGAGAGAGCCCCGTTAACATTCCCTGATGGGTATCTTGAAAGATAGAAGATGCCAAGATATGAAAGATATAGGTTTTCAGCGGAGGGAATTACGTTTAGGCTGTTTGTCGGCTTGTTGAGCCGTGCGTTGCCAATGCGCACATCGTTTTAAATTATGTTTTATTATTTTTTATTTGCTCCCACGATGGCTTACCACTGCCAGGGTTGCAACTGGAATAATAGGCTAAAGCAATGACAGTTTATAGAAAGCACAAGTGTAATTATAGTCAGATCTTGTGTCTGACTGATGGGGAAGTGATATTGATAAGCCTTGTAATTTACGTATTTTCAGCGTCGGCTATTTTTTTGTCAGCTCTCCTTCCCGTTTTAGGAAGCAGCGACTGTATTGCGTTTTGCCTGTTAAACCGTGTCTGTGTTCTTCATATTTATGTCAAATCATAGTTTGCTCTTCCTATGTAAAATACGCGGCTCTGGTAGATGTTTGTGATTGGTCATGCTGTGCAAACACCGCCTCTTTTATGTGAACGCGTGCGCCACTGGATTGGGAAACCCTGGGTTGGGAAACCCTGGGTTGGGAAACCCTGGGTTGATTGAACTAGTTCTTAACCACCGTGACACAGCTTATACAGGACCGCGGTTGTTAGGTGAAGCCGGATAATAAATCCAGGTCATGTTGATCTTGATTCGTAGTACAGGCCTCTGCTGCACTTTCCTACTTCTCAAACATTAACTGTGAGAGTTCAAGTACCACTGACAAGGCTCTGCATGAATCTCTTTTTTAAATATCATCCCAAACCAATCAGTAACCAAGTGAAATAACTCTAACTCTATTAGGGCAAACTCCCAGTTTTAAGAGGATAAGAGCTAATAATTGGACATTTAAACAGTCAACTTGCAACTATTTTGGTGAACCGTTAAGGGCAAGTTATTTTTTAAATTGTTTAAATTTAAAGTATGCCCTTCGAGCATGCAGACTCGATTTGGCTGCCTGAACTAGTTTGCAGGTTTTGCTTCATTAGTCTTATGAGTGAAATATCAAGAAATTGTGAAAAAGGTCCATCACAGTCCAATGCGAAGTCTTCAAATGTCTTGTTTTAAGCAGTCCAAAACTCAAATATATTGAGTTTAAAATCTTATAAAATCAAAGAAAACTAAAAAATCTTGACATGAGAAGCTGGAAACAGAGAATGTTCAATCGATAATCAAAACATTTCTGATTAAAATTGATTTGGTTCGACTAATCAATTAATCGTTCAGCTCTAGGCAGAATGACCAAAATAACATCAGTTAATACTAATTTAGGAAGAAAGAAAAAAAATATATAAGCAAATAAAAGGCTGACGATGCTGCAGAACGTTTGTAGCGTGTCTGAATATAGTTTCTGAAACAATTTCCATCTAAGTGGACAACAAAGAGCATTAACGCCTTTTCTTTTTACAAAATCTACAGTCTAACATGTTTTGAGAATTTAAATTTGAATACATAACTATCCTTTCTATGAAATGATTGTGTTTTATTGTGGCAAGCAGAGAGCATTATCTCCAAGGACGGAGCCTGTGTGCCCAATGTATCATATCACATGCAGCAGCTTCAGGTTGTTTTATTAAGAAACAATAAGTTACAGTCTCCCACTCAGGGAGGCGTTTTGATAGACTAGAATATAAACTGTCTGTACGACAAAATTGTATGCGCATTTAGCCTGAGACATGGTCGAAGGTTGACTGTTGCCCGTTTGCAAACGTGACAATAAAACTCAAAAGGCTCTCTTGTTTGTGAGCCTTTATTTAACAGAAATTCCCAGCACATAAAACAGGGCTGGTCTACAGACTGATCAGGGAAATTGCGGGTAAAAACATTTCAATTCAGTGTAACGGGTGATGAACATATTGTGTGCGCTCACCTGCTCCTGAGGCCTATACCATTGCCGAGGTTGCTTCCAACCAGAGTCTGCAGGGACGGCAGAGCAGAGCGACTTAGCTGCTGTCTGCTGGGACCCCTGCGACCTCCTGGCATGGTCGCCAGTTACCGTGGCAACCACGGACGCCGCCCACCAACCAACAGCCACTGGCACTCCTCCCCTTCTCGTCAATGAGCCACCATGTACAGCCAGACCACTGAGGAGGAAAACCGAAAGACAAGACAGAGTCAGATCAAGAAAAGTACACAGATCATCAAACATACAAGTCACACGTAGAGACGGTAAAAAAAAATAAAAAAACAAACAAACCTGAGGCCTAATCAACATTTACAGCACCCTGGAGTCAAATTACATATAGTTATATAGATGTGTACACATGTAGTAAGTAAACAGTAGTGAAGATAATTTGGGGAAGGATATTTGAGCACTGCGCCGGTGCTCCAGTTTTTCAATGACATGTTTTTTTCCTTTCTGATATTATTTTAACAACTGACGTTTGATTATTCTATACAAAGAGCGCGATCCACTTAAATGGAACATTTTTGCAAGACTTGTAATGTTCCTGCTAGGCAATACAAACTTAAAATACTGAGCTTCAGGTTAGACATATTCTACCGCCACTGTTGGTAATGAAAAATAGAGCAAACGGATCTTTACCACTGTTGAATAATTTGGATCAAACATAGAAAACAGAGTTAAAGTGTGTCCTTGAAAAAGCCAATGACGAAACTTCTGCATGAAAATCTTCTGCACTTTGAAAACACATTCGTGTTTATTCATTCATGGAGGTTTGAAGATGTCAATATAGTACCATTTGTCGGTCTGGCACTGCTTTGATCAGCCTTTATCAAACCTACTTCAGGTGAAAGGAATGACATAAACTAAGTCAGCAATACTCACAAACCTGCCAGGGGTTTCCCCCAGGAAACTATTAAGCAGAGGTTGTGAGCCACTCATATCCTAGTGTATCTTGTCTGTCTGTTTAGTTTGTATAAATTAGCCTAAAAACGCACGCACTGACTCTGAGTACTTAGCTTTCCCCATAGAGGTTTCACTTCTTAGAAATAGATCCACTTATCACCACTGCTACCAAATCAGAGAACCACCCCCAAAGCCTTCCTGGTGGCGACGCAGAGCCAAATCTAACAACAACCCAGAGTAGCTGACCCTTTTATATGCAGACCGCCTGCAGAACCTCGTATTGGGAAACAATTGCCTGGAGGTGTTTGCAGAGGCAATGACAAATTGTGTGTATTTGTAGGTCTGCGTGAAAAGTAGCTAATAGCATCTTTAGAGGCATTTACATCAGTGCTAGAACTGTCAGCAGACACTGTATACAGAATATTTTCACTGTGTTCATTGAGACTGTCAAATACTATAACTGACACCCTGTCAGCCAAAACAGCACAAATGTGTCAGTGCTTGTATAATTCATAAAAGCTGGTAACAGGCCTTTTTCACACCCTATCATAGCAGGAAGAGCACAGGTGCAACTAATAACATTAACGACGGCTCATCTCCATTTCAGGTACGCCGCTGTGAGCCAGCGTGAACAACACTCTTGATGGCATGCAGCCATTAGCCTAATTATGTTGTTATTATTATTAGAATTCAGCTGGACTTCTACAACACGTCAAACCAGCTGTTGTTAATAAGACTAATTAGCTTGTCTCGCGCTCAAAACATTTCCACACTCATGTCCTTATCACAGACATGTAAACACGTACAGTCCAGTTGTGGAAGGTTATGCATAATTTATTGCAAAGATGACCTGCTTAGTGATTTGTTTTTTTTCTTCTTTTCTCAACACTTTTGGTTCATACTCAAAAAGTTATCTGTTTTTTTGCTTATTTACACTGTCATTCTATTTTTTTTATCAATACACGGTGTAGTGCTACAACGCGGCTATTTGGTTGTTAGGGTTAATTATTATGTTAATTAAAAGTTTTAATGTTAAAAATAGGAAAAATAATAAAAAAAAAAGGTCTAGAACCTTGTTAATGAGAGACCGTTGGCCTGAAGAGACCCCCATAGTTTAATTATTTGATTAACATGTTTGTATGTTATTAACAATAAATAGAAGACAGACAGGAATAGGATAAAAAGGTACTATATCAATGTATGTTGATTTGTTTGTTACAAGTTGATATGACATGGCAAGTTGATTTGTTGTACAGCGAGATGGTTTAAAGCTACAAGCTGAGAGAATTAGGACTACAACCAACAATTAATCTGCCAATTATTTTCTTGATTCATCAATAATGAGTAGTTTTATCTCTAAAATGTTACAATGCCCAACATGACTTAACAAAAACTTACAGAAATATTCTGTTTACTATCATATGTGACAAAGAAAAGCAACAAATCCTCATGTGGGAGAAATTGGAACCGGCAGATGTTTGATTATCAATCGATTATCAAAACAGTTGACGATTCATTTCCTGTCGTTTGGCTAACTGATTAATCTAAAAGATAACAAACACATCATGGTGCGGAAATGTATATTTGATACATGGTAGCTCTCCAAACTTTTAACTTGCTGGCTAAAAAAAATAAAATAAATAGTTTAATCGACAGAAAAATAATTAGAAACTATTTTGGTCAACGATTCATCATTTGGCAAAAGTGGCCAACATTTTTTTGTTTCCAGCTTCTCAAATTTGTAGGGCTGCCCCCTCTTAGTCGATTAGTCGACTAATCGGTCGTTTTGGTCTTAGTCGACTAAGATTTCTTTAGCCGATAAGTCATTTTTGTATGCTTATTCATGCTTAATTACTCATTTCCAAGCAACTTATGAGAACATTTCTGGTGAACACAAGACTTAAAGTGGTGCTTTCACAGGATTAATTTCGGAGAAACTCAGTTTTACAGATGGTTAATTAACTACATTTATATTGCGCTTTTCTAGTCTTAACCACCTCTCAAAGAGCACAGCTCTGTCGATTAAATCAACTAATCGATTAGTCGACAAAATCATATAAGTGTTAGTCGACTAAGAATTTGTAGAGGACAGCCCTACAAATTTGCTCCTATTCTTTATCTTATTTCATTGTAAACTGGATATTTTGGAATTTTGGACTTCTGTTCGGGCAAACAAGCAATTTAAAGATGTCACCTTGACTCAGAAAACTTGTAATTGACATTTTCCCACTATTTCATAACACTTAGAGAAAATGACTTCATTTATCCAGAAAATAAGTGTCAGATTAATCTACAATGTAGGCTAAGTAATTAAGTAAGTAAAATAAGTCCCATCTGTGCTTGTGTAGTTGTAACTGAATGCCATAAAATACTACTGTATAATTTTTCTTATCATCACTGCTCAGTGGGTTAAAGTAATCCCACCCCACTTCATCAGCCAGTGATAGGCTCTTAAAACGAAACACAAACCAGAGCCAGATAACATCCGACCTCAGAATCATGATGGAGATGATAGTACAGCATGCTCTGTGGCCAGTCTGCAGCACCAATATTAATGAATCTTCAACAGGAAACAGCCGTTGAAACACACACACACACACACACGCACAGCAAGGGACTAAATTACAGTTGAAAGTCAAAAGTGAAAACAGGAACTGTGAACTAGAAAATTAACTACAGTGGAGGGATTGCAGGATGGTATTTTGTGGAAGGACACACTTATAGTTTTACCCTCAACGCAAGTCCTTTTAAAAAGTGTTCAAAAGCAGTGGGGGGAAATAAACCAAGTACATGTTACTCAAGTAGCTACTGTACTTAAGTACAAATCGAGGTATTTGCACTTCAGTTGAGTATTTTCATTTCATGCTACTTCAAAATTTTTCTCCACTACATCTCAGAGACAAATCTTACTACACTACATTTGCCTCATAGCTTGTTGTTTTCATCCTTTTCATGTCTAGTGAAAACCACACATCTCCAAATTTGGTGATTATGAATGTCTGTGATAAACTGAAAAATGATTTGAATAAAACTACTAAAAAAAAACATTTGGATTAAATGCATCCTCACAAAAAGCAGAACACAGGGCTGTTTTTCTAAACTCGTGAAAAGTTGGTTTTGAACGTTGTTCTCACAGGACAGAGATGTTACAACTATGATGCACATTACAAAATATGATGCACTGCTGTAGATTAAACTACCCAACAGTATAAAAGGACGTAAAATTAGCACAACCTTAACCATCTAACGTTACAGCAGTAAAACGCAACATACACATCCATGCATCAGTAATATTAATCCACAAACTTCATCTACAATATAAAACACTGCCGGGGAACACTTTACTGCACAGTGAGTATGCCTACTTTTACTTCTGATACCTTAGCTAAGTAGCTATTTTTTTATATACGTAAGTAAGGTTTGAATGCAGGACTTGTAATGTTAACGTACATGTAACGTTAGTGGAGTATTTTCACAGTGTGGTATTAGTGCTTTACTTACTAGGATCTGAATACTTTTTTCGCCACTGTTAACAGGCGACTAACAAGGATGGGAAACGTCTGTCTGTTTAAAATGAAGCTGTGTTTAGCTGACATATTGTTGGACTGTGTTTTTGTTGTTGTTGCAAAGACTTGCTAAGACATGCACTAGCAGCCTGTCTGAATCGTGACACCAGGCAGCAGCGTTGTCATGTTGTACACTTGAAACTTGTGAGCACACTTTAACAAACGTTAAAACATAAAGATGTAAGCTTGTAGGTAACGCTAGCTGTTAGCTTGCAGTTCTTTTAAGCCAAGATAGTCAGTAAGCCATCGTTACTCACACAACACACGGGGGGGAGAAGTGAACAAGGATGCATCAGTCAGTTATGTGGCTTCCAGCCTGACGAGTCCAGACAGCACCTAGCATTTCCTCCGCCTTCCAGCTTCAATATTCCCGGGTGCACTGGTGTGGCGACGGGCTACGACAAGGCTGGAGGGTCGCTTTCTCTCAGGGTGAACACATAAAAACGGCTTTAAAAGTTAGCCCCGAGCTTCAGAAGCAACAGTGTAAATGCGTTGCACAGAGACCGACGTGGCAAACCCGCACCGCCTCTCTCTGCCACGTCATCAGCGAGCGACTTAAACAAAACTACTGCGCAGTCGCAGTTTGACAAAAACAGCTGGTGGTTTGGTTTCCATACATCCATGGTTTCCATAGATAAATATAAATATAGATACTTCGAGTCTTCTTCTTGCTTTTACTTAGTCGACTTGCAGCCAGTCCGGTCTGGAGTCAGTGCTGCCTTTAACTTTTGAATCTCTGATTGTATTCATCATGATAGTATTATTAATAAATTGTATTCATTTATTTTTACAAGCACATTTCTAATTAACCAAATTACCAATGTAGCCTACTTTTTCTTTTCACTTGAAGTGCTGCGGTATTTACATAAACAAACACATTACACTCATTGCCAGTGTATCCTGTACTTATGTAGCCTAAGGTAGGCTATGTGTACTTTACTTGAGTTTGTATCTATGATGTTATGTAATGTAATAATGTTCTACATTACAGCCTACTTCTAATCTACTATCTGGAGGCAAATATTGTACATAACTGAACTTCATTTATTTGACAGGTTAGCTATAGGCTAGTATTTACTTTGCATAGTTGGATTATTAATACAAAATATATATCAACTAATACATTATGATATAGGTTTTCATAGTTTAAGCTACCAAACAGTAGGCTAGTTATAAAGTAGCCTAATTAAAATCAGGCCCACATTACCCAGCTGTGACATTAAAGAGGTATTTTGATGCTATACTTTCCCTTAAATAGATTTTAAATGCAGGACATTTACTTGTGACAGATTACTTTAACACTAGTATATTGCTACTTTCATAGCTACAACTATTACTACTTTTATTTTAATTAGCAAGTTTGTAATTTACCAAACAGCCAATGTTCTTTTCACCAAAGTAGCCTATACACATCATTTTACTCTACCTTTTACTCATATTAACACACTATAGCCTACACTCAGTTCCCATGTTTATTAGTTGCCATGTTTATTAGGTATCATACTGAAAGGTGTTTCTAATATTTAGTGTAACCTCTCTATAATTGAACATCATAACCTTAATGAAGGGAGGATTTATAGCAGGACTGCATTAGTTCTACCAAACTGTTCCCAATAAACTGGCAACGGAGCGTAAGTAATTGTACATCTACATGTGAAAACAAACTGTAACTTGATAAATGATTGTTCTTTTGTTTTGCTTGTCTATAAAATGTCAGAAAACAGTGATAAGCATTCATAATTTCCAGGAGCCGAAAGGGACACATTTAAATTCCTTGTTTTGATTGACCAACAGTCCATAAACCAAACCAATTCAGTTTATTATCATATAAGACATAGAAAAGAAGCAAATATTTGGCCATTTTACTTGGAAAATTACTAAAACAATTAATCCATTAACAAATGTATTGTTTCAGCTCTATTCAATTTGGACTGTAATTTGTGTGTTTTTTATAAACCAACATTAAGTAAATTGAAAATGTGGTTATTTTAACATAAATGTATTTGCACATTTTGGCAAGATTGTCGTAAGTGGCTTTTTGTTCCCCTGATTGCTCTGAATTCTTTTTTTTTTTTACAAAGAAGTGAAATTTAAATGACAAATGTTCCCTTTCTTTGATGGATTTATGAATAAACTTGTGTACATCAAATGAACGTATGTAGTAGTACCACTGAACATTTTTGCATAAACCGACCTAAATTTAATTTTTGTATTTATGTTACTGTTCTGAATGTATGTTTAATTTTCTGCTTCTTATAGGTTTGGTCAAATGTTGGTGCTTTTGAGTCTAAGCCAAAGCACATGATATTATTTAGTGACTGGGATAGTTGTTAAGTGGAATACGTCTAACTAAAACACATGTTTTAACATCTTTCAAAGTGAACTGTTGTCAAGAACATGCACTCACAGAATAACTGCAGAAATAAAGCTTTCACTTTCTTGAATAAATAACAAACATTTTGTTTTACATAAATACTATAAGAATGTGCACTGATGATGTTCTCTATATTGTCATCTTTCTCATGCAACTACCAACACAGAGTAATGTTGTATGGAAAACCCGGAAAGTATCATTAAGGTCAAAGTTCAAATGTATATAGAACAATAGACTAGACTAGTTTACTGACTGTAAAGTGTAAAAACAAAGCAATTAAAAACATTAATGGAAAAGTCAACAACTTTAATTCCATGTGAAACTGATTATAGGTGTATTTCTATATGATATGCAAAAGGTGGGGACAAAGAAACTAGCTAAGTTTCCAGAACTGTACACTGAAAATGATAATATAACATTTTCATATGGTGCTGATGTAATTTAAATGAAAAAAAAACAACTTTTTGGGCCTGTAACAATGTTCACATTACTTCATATCCTACATCAACACCATGTAAATGATTTATTTACATTAATTGTTTTTATAAGTGATGCTTAATTTTATATACAAAAGTTTAAAAAAAGACTAATATTATCTAAACAGAGTGCAATACACCTTTTCCTTCAAAACATTAGTAAAACAAATACACAAGTCACTTCAAGACATCCAGGAGATATGAAAAATAACTATTTACAAAAATGATATAAAGCTTAAAACTAATTCGAGCATCCACAAGAGTCTATTCATATTTATGTAGGTTTATATAGTTCTAATGTAACAATTGTAATTTGCTTATACTTACTGGCCCTGAGCGTCATTTCTTTGGCACGTAATGATTTAATGATGGCAACTATAAGAACTGTGTTCCTGCCAAGCAAATATGTTTTAAGAGGAGAAATATCCATTAAAGCCACATATAAAAAATAATCGAACAGGAGGCTTTTAGTCCAAATCCACTGTAATTTCCATTACACTGATGAACCAGCAGAGGGAAATATCTCAAAAATTCCCCCTTTAGAAGACCTGCACAGTTTTCTTAAAACAATATTTAAAAAAAAAAGTCAGGAGCTACTAAATAGGTTTCCTTACTGACATCAAACATTTTCTTTATCACCTGCACACTTTGAGAAGGAGGATTACTGCCAACCTCGAGATTGTCAATCTCACATTTTATGAATCCTTCTGCATATCAACAGGGTGATAAAAAAAGTATTCATTTAAAAACATAACAAAATGTTGATATTTCAAAGTTTACCAGTAGCCATACAACAAGGCTCTCATTTCTAGTGAGGTGTGCTTGTTCTCTGAAACAGAGGTCGCAGGGCGTTCAGCTGGAGGGCTCAGATGACGACGCTGGTGCCACTGCGAGAACTCTTGTCCTGAGAGAGACATACTAACTTTAGATCACTTCACTCGCAATCAACATAATTCAGACTTTTTTTTTTTAGAATGATTGTGTGTTTGGTTATGTGTGGATTTGCCTTTTGTGTAAGTGCGTTGGTGTGTGTGTGTGTGTGTGTGTGTGTCTATCAACTAAAGCACTGTGTGTCTTACAGAGTAGCGTTCATTCCTCCGTGCTCCTGGTTTCTGTCCTGGTTCGTACTCCCTGTAGCTGGGAGGTTTTTCGACCCAGCCTCCACCTCCTCTCGTCCCTCCTCCTCTCCTGCTGCTGCCTTCATCATCCGAGCTCCAGGACCCTCTTCTGGAGCGCTGCGATGCTGGGAGAGAGTAGTTTCCTCTGGACCTGCTGTCAAACAGGTCGTCCCTGGAGCGGGAGCGGGGGCGGTCCATGCCTCCTCGTGGCCCGCTGTGACTGTGCCCGTCCAGTGAGTCCTGGCTGTAG
Source organism: Gymnocephalus cernua (assembly GCA_023631565.1). NCBI lineage: Eukaryota > Metazoa > Chordata > Actinopteri > Perciformes > Percidae > Gymnocephalus > Gymnocephalus cernua. Next base: position 18,880,604 of record CM042426.1, on the reverse strand, counting down.
CTCCTGGGAACACCTCTAGAGCGCGTGGGTGAGGGTTGGCGCCTGCCTGCTGATCCTCGGTCATCACGACGGCCAAAGCCGCTGCGGCTGCTCTCGCTGGAGCTCGGGGGCCGAGTCTTGGGTGCAGGAGGTTGGATTCTGACCTGCTGCTCTCTTATTGGTGGAAGTGTGATGACACGGCGCTCTGTTGGGCCCTCATCAAGGGCAGAGATCATGCTGGGAGGGCCGGGGGAAAATGGGACGGTCATGGGCCTGTGCTGTGGGGGTTGCATCTGCTGCATGTGGTGGGGTGGAGGAGGCATCTGCTGCATCTGCTGCATGTGGTGGGGTGGAGGAGGCATCTGCTGCATGTGGTGGGGTGGAGGAGGCATCTGCTGCATATGGTGGGGTGGAGGAGGCTGGGACTGATGTAAAGCAGACACCAGAAGAAGAAACAGAGGAAAATACAAATGAAAACCACCACTCGTACTCGTAGAGCTGGGCCACAATTCAACCCTACAGGTTCAGTAATATAGCCTATTGTTTTGGCAGTTATAACAGTTTGTGTACCAACAAGACATGACACAAGCAGTGCCCTCACAGATGTCAATCAAAACGCAACACTATTGACAATTTCTGCTTTAAAAAATACCCAAAAATATTTCTCCAAATATGTTGTGTATGCCACATATACATATATATACATATATATATATATATATATATACATATATATATATATATATATATACATATATATATATATATATACATATATATATATATATATATACATATATATATATATATATATACATATATATATATATATATATATATATATATATATATATATATATATATATATATATATATATATATATATATATATATATATATATATAAAAAATATTAATAATAATTGTGGCTGTTGCTTTGGCCATCATCTATTAACTAAAATAAACATGAGACACGTGTCAGGATATATGCCTCGGCTAAATAATGTCTTTGGGGAAACCCTGCATCAACAATAATGCCTAAAAAAATGCACCCTCTGCAAAAACAAAAGAGGAATGGTAGCAGCAACTGTTTACATATAAACAGCTGAGAATGACAATATGACAAAATGATCTGATCCTCTTCCGTTTACACAACCACATTTGAGAACGTGAGCGGTTACATACCTGTAGCATAGGACTGGCCATGTCTATCCCCCTAACCTGGCTCTCCAGGTAATCAAGCATGTGATTGCTGTTAGCAGGGGTGTGGTTGCCATGGACACTGGGAGGGGGCATGCTGTAAGCTGAAGAATGGGGAGGAGGGAGGGGCATGGGCTGCATCTGGATGCTCTTTCCTGAAACAGATCCTGGAGGGACAAAAACAAAAATAAAGTTATTTATTTGGAGACATTTGTGGATGAATACCACCTACAGTCTGAAGGTATTACAGCCACAGTGTGCTCACAATATGTGTGTATATATGTGTGTGTGTGTGTGTGTACCTTGGTAGAGCAGTGGGTTCATCTGGGATGAGGCGTTGCTCATTGGTCCATATACCGTCTGTCCTCCAAACCAAGGAGCCATGGCCCTCTGAGCGTCCTTCATCATACGATGCTGCATCACCGCTGACAGAAGGGAATAGCACATTCATTCATTCATATTTATCAATACAGGAAGGTCTTCACTGTGTATACATGCTGTTTATCTGCATGGTGACCGACAAGTTTTGAGGGACTTTTGTTTTATTAACACAACAAAGGTGGTATACTTTTCACCAAAAGATTTACAAAGCATACAATAAGATTTCAGAGTGATTTTGTACCTGCCAGGTAACACTGATTTTGGTTTATACCAAAACATTATGAAAATCAACTTATGGAGATATAGTTGGGTAACCCATTGAAATGCACATTTACTTGTCTTATGGCCAGTAACATTAGAGGTGTGAATCTTCACTGATCTCCCGATTCGATTACGATTATCATGTCAGCGATTCGATTCAATATCACATGAGCACATGGCAAAAACATAACAAAACATAACAGAATATGTAAACAGAAAGGTTGTTAGGCCTACATTAAATTGTAAACAGAAATAATCGATTATGGCCCGGTCGATTATCGATGCAGCATCGTCCATGTCCACGATTGGATGCATCGATTATTTGATTAATTTCAACTCCTCTAGTTAACATCACACAGGATTGCAGTGAGGAGCAGAAACTGTTTAAAGTTTTAACTTTAAGGAATAAGTTCACAATTAAAAAAACAAAATTCTGTCTCAAAACAGTACTCATATGCCCATTGGTACTGTACATTAGGAGAGTTATTGGTTGCTGTAATCATTTCCCGGACAGAAATTGTGCATTGTACGTGTCTATTGCATCATATTTTCCAGATATTTTACTAATATTCTTTTAACGTTTGACTAATGTTTTTTGGACATTTTACTAACCACTTTTAGGCATTTTAGTTATACGTTTCCGACATTTTACTAACACTACACATAATGACCAAATTCACAATATCTGCTCTTTCTCTCCCAAGTTGCTTCATTGTTTGTTTTATGTGCATTTCTAACAGGTTGTGACTTTAACACTCTTGTGCAGCCCACTCCCTTGGCTTGAATGTCGGGAAATTTTTAAAGCACCAACAAGGACAGTTTTCTAAATGGGGTTCGGCATTCTACCTTTTTCAGGACAGCAGCATTGCTGTGGACAGCAGGGACAGCGAACATAGCAGCAGCATTTCTGAGGGCAGCACTGACAGCAGCATATGCAGAAGAGGAGGATCAGAAGGAGGACACCGATGATCATGGCCAACACGGTTAGCCAGCCTGGAGAGGAATAAGAGATACGCTTATTGTGGTGTGCCCAAAGACAGAAAACATGTTAATTGATATTTCTGACACTTATTTTTATTATAGCTCCAAAAAGCAACATATAATGCTACACACATTTAGATTTACATAGATCAACAGTAGATGTTGTGGAAATTCACTATTTGGAGCGGCAATAAAATCAGTGAGTGTATGTTTCACCATATATATTTTCTTTTTGTTTCTTACCGTAAACAATGAGATTGACTTCTTGGTCAGAGTCTCCAGAGGTGTCTCCAGCAGCATCGACAGAGCAATAGTACACCCCGTTGTCCCACCACATCACCTCGGTGATCACCAGGTCAGCCTCTGCACACGCACAATTTAACAGCGGTCAAGTTAAAAAATGCCATTATCTCCTTTTACTGAGACAGAGCCACAATTTAAAAAAATAAAAATTATTTTTTTGCAGGAACCAATCACAAAACTGGCTTATCCACCTGGCGCGCTATTGGCGGGTTTAACACAATGACGATGGAGAAGCGACCAAGCAGCTTTTTGTTTACATTCAACAAGCCGGCCACCAAAGTGCAGCACTCCCTGGCAGCATAGCAGCAACCCGTTGATGCCGCTGTCGCTGCTACTTCACCCGGATCGTTGGTCTGATTGGTTGAAGGACTGTCCAATTGCATACAGAGTCATTTGAACTATGCCCGTTGGTCACGCCTCTTGTGCAGAGAAAATACAGAGCAGACTCCCCAGACCAATGTTCAATCTTAAAAGATTGAGCTTGGTCTGGTGATAGCCAGACTATCCACAAACAGTCATTTTTTTGACATTTAAAAAGAAGTACATAACTGAGTAATCGATTATCAAAATGATTACAGATTCAGTTTGTCAATCCACTAATTGATTAGTCAACTAATCATTTCAGCTCTGTTCTGAAGTTTGAACAGGCAATATAAAAGGTGAAGCAAAGAATAAGGAGGATATGAGTGTTTGAGTTCTTTGGTTCTTAAAACTACATTTTGTCTCAATACACAAATTCATTGTATTCCCGTCACAACTGAGGGCATGCCGGATGGAACCACGTAGTGTTTGCATGAACTCACTATTTTGGATGGTGATCTTGCGTTCACGGTATTCCGGTCCCAGTGTCGGCTCGCTGCTTCCTGACTTCTGGATCACTATGCGCACCGTCCGCTGACTGTCTGGACAGTCATTCGTCGGGTCCTGTCCCATCTGTAGTTGAGACTGGTACGCTGCAAAACCAGAGGCAAAGTTTCCATTAACACAATAAATGAAAATATTTTCTATGGTTGGTAACCATATCTACGCCTTCTATTTATATATGCTTGGTCCATTCATCACTTTGGTACAAACTGAAATATCTCAACGACTAATGGACGGATTGAGCTTAATTACAGACATTTATGGTCCTCCGAGGATGAATCCTACTGACGTTGGTGATCACCGGACTCTTCCTCACAATCATCAGGTCAAAATGTTTGTTTGTCCAATATGCTAACATGCAAAATGAGCTTGTGCAAGAATTTTGCTCAAAGCACCACTGTGCCTAAGTATAGCCTCACATAGTCGCTAGAATGACTGTAGAATCTTAGTCATATAAATATGATAAAATGTTGTCAATATGTTCATCAACCATGCAAAAATAATTTATAACTTAGTTCAGCAAGTCCCCACGTCACAATTCAAGGGTTTTAAGGGTTAAAAAAAAGCTTTTTATTAATGTGAGTACATGCTTTTATTTCCAACATGCCTTATCTGTTTACTGTTATTGCTTTTTATTTGTTTTAACTACTTTTGGTTATTTTAATTTGTTATTGTTGTTATTATTGGATTTTATTTAACTGCAGTCATGAAATGTTTTTGTTCCTGGTTCAACCATGTAAAACACGCAACTTTGTTTTGGAAAGTGTGGTATAAATAAAGATTATTATTATTATTTGTCACAAAATATGTTGTGAAATGTGTCATACACATTAGGGCTGTCCTAAATGATCATCGTATCATATGTGCAGGGCAGTGCAAAGGATTCACAAAGGACAATGTGCTTATTATTGGCAAGAGGATAGTTGGAGCCTACACCTCTCATACACATTCTTCAGATTAGGCTGACTACATATGGGACGTAATACGTTTAAGTAAAGTTCAGAGCGAACATGAGACTATCTACATAAAGCCTCTGTTTTATGTCAGCAGTACAGCTCAGTGGAGAAGTATTATAGGCTACTGTGATTTTCTCTTCATTATGCTCTATTGTGGTGTGGGTTGGTTGTTTGTTACCTGTGGAGTAGTAATCCAGCACGGGGTCCTTGCAGAAGGACTTGTACCTCCAGGTGACCAGAACATTTTGGAGGCTTACAGAGGTGGAGTAGTCACACCGCATGGTCACAGCGGCAAACAGAGCTGTGCTGAGCTGATTCTGAGGAACAATCACCTGAATACACACCGACACTGTTGGGAGGGACAACAAGCTGATTGTTAGAAACAGAAGTTTGTGTTATTTGTATTCCAAGGAATCAAGCTCTATCTCATGTGCTGGAAATGAAGCTGGTAATTTAGAGAAATGGTAGTTTATGTGTTGCCAAAAGTCAAGGAAGAAAAGTTTGTGAGGGTTTCTCTCAGCCGAGAAGTTCATTTCAAAGGTGGCAGAACCAGAAAAACAGGTGACACAGACCGAGGCACAGGAAATATGCTTACTGTGAAACCACCAACCAAACGTTCAAAAGCTGGAATGAAACCTGTTGACTTAATCTGTCCCTAAATATGGACAGCTCACATTGACTCTTAAAAGTTAAGACCTTCGAATAATAAAAACAAGATTTAATAATACATTTTTCAAACATATTCTTCATCTCTGCAAAAAGACTTGTGTTAACTTCATCCTACAGTAGCAACTATACTATGCAAACAGTAGGCCGACTGTCTCTGTGTCACATAAAGACAAGCTGTCATGTGATCGATACCTCCAGTTGGGTTATAGTTTCAGTCGACATTTTGAACAACTTTTATTTCATAAACAGGTTTAGTCGACTTTTTAAAGCAACACGAGTCCAATATGTTAAGAGATGTAAATTACCTTTCAGAAGCGACAGCAGGAGGATGGCAGCAGCTAATCTCCCCATGATGACAAAAAAAACAACAACCTTGGGCCGCAAATAATTAGTGCCACACTAAACTCTTATAATGACACAAATAAATGAATAACCGGGCCTAAAAATAAGAAAGAAAAAGAACAAAAAAATGCCAATCCGTTAACGTTAAACTAAAACACCACTGTTCATTGTGTCGTCCTGAACAGTGCGTGTATGCGGCGCCTACCTGAACGTGCACTCACCTCCGGCCACACCCCGAAACAGGTGAATTCATCCGAACAGTGACGTAACAGAAACCCCCTCCAAAACAAGAGTGGAATGCAGCTAATGCTAATTTATCATTGCATACATAAATAAACATGTTATTCTTATAGGGATTTATACTGTAAACACGTGTGGTGCTCAGGCCTACTGAGTTTATTTCTGTTGAGGCAATATTAAAATGTCGGTACAAATATTGACATCATTTGCTCAGGTGCATTTGATAAAATGTTTTTTTCAGACGTCCTAAATCCTAAAGAGCAAACGTTATTTTTCCAAAGCTGACTTATGGTAGGCCTGTTTAAAATGGATTTAATGACATAAATGACAGAAAGGCCTGCCAGTGATATTGCACAAGTCAGAAAATAGTACATAAGATAATATTGAAATCATATGAAATATTGTTGGATTTCTTTTAATTATATTTTCCGAAAACTAGCCTTGAATATATTTATGCCGTCACCACAACTGAGAAGCTCATACTAATTTTAATTACATGGTATAGCATTTTCAGGTGTCACTTGTTAATGAGATCTTGATCTTAATGTGATTTCCTGAATAAAGTACGTATATATATATATATATATATATATATATATATATATATATATATATATATATATATATATATATATATATATATATATATATATATATATATATATATTATATTTTATATAAGTATATATATATATATATATTCTTTTTTTCAAAACAAACACAAGCTATAAAAAGATACAACAATACCATTAGTTAAGAAAAGGCCATAAAAGTGATTTTTAAAGAGACTTATAAGAGAAGATACTGAGAAGTTTGCAATCTGACAATATCCAATACAATTATTATTATTATTATTAGTATTACAATATCAATAATTATTGATGTTCTGGCACAGGAAAATACCTTTCTAATGATATGACATAACAACAGACTGTTACTCTGGTTTTCTGCTTTCATTCAACACTCAGGTGTAACTCTGATCTAGCACCACCAGATGTCAGCCTAACCTTGTTTTTATTTGAGCTGGATCTTCATTATTCTGTGTTTCTTATTTAAGTTTGACTCTTGAGTTCTCTACAGTTTAAACTATAAAAACAAGCTGTTTATTCGCTGGATGAAAGATGTTTTTTTAAACGTGTCTACCTTCCTAAACATCTAGGCACATCTGCAAATAATTGAGACTGCTTTTGTGCGTTGTGCTGAAGTGCTTTCCAAGTCCTTCAAATTGTCAGATTGTTTTCCCTCTAAGCACACCCACTCTGCGCCTGCAGCCCTTCAGAGCTCACATATTTTCCTGGAAACTCCTGTCAACATCCTTTCCTACTCGTTCTCCCTTATATCCTGTTCTTCTGCTCAGGCATTTGATTTTATATAAGTAAACTTGTAATCACTTACACTGAAAACATGCCCTCTTTAAATTTGCCTAAACATTACGCATTATGCACTTTTATAGATTAAGCTACCCAGCAGTATAGATTAATGCATCAATAATCCAATTATGTAATATATATTCTGAAATGGGTCATTCTGCATAATGAGCACTTTTACTTTGGATAGGCTACTTTAAGAATATTTTGATGCTAATAATTAAGGACGTGTACAAAAGCAAAATGTTAAATGCATGTTTGCATATTTGCATATAATGCATATTTCTACATTACTGTATTGCTACTGATACTTAGGTAAAACCTTAGAGTACTAATTTCACCATTAAACATTTCTCTATTACATTAAATATTTATGACAAAATTAGCAACATCATTAGGTGTTACTTATATAGAGTTTGACACTTAACAACTCAGCTAATCTGATTCATCAGGACTGTGTGTGTGTGTATGTGTATGTGTGTGTGTGTGTGTGTGTGTGTGGTTTGATTAGATTTGATTGACAGTGAACAAACACCCAAATGTCATCAGATTTTGACTCAAATGTTTTACTAAATGCTGATTGGTGCAGAGTCCCATCCATGTCAAACCAGCAAGAGGAACACAGGAAAAAAAAGCAAAAATCTTTTACTCTATGGTGTCTGGTGATGTCATATTTCTCTGCTGATGACTCTGTGTGAAGTCCGGGAGGACATTGCTTAACAACATTCCTGGCATACTCTCCAGCTGTGCGTGGTCACCTACTGTACTTCCCCGATCTCTCCCATCACAAACACACAGTGCATGAAAAAACATCACATCACACACACACACATCTCTCACGCAGACAGCACAACACGCAAAACCAATAGAATGAGTCCTTTCTGTGAATGTCACAAAAAATAATTTCTTCATTGTTATTGTCCCTGTGGTGGTGGAAGAAGTACTTAAGTTCTCATTATAACCTAAATAAACAATTTAAAGTTTTAGCTCATGAAAAGCAGCTGGACTATGTCAAACTACTCACATTTAACTTATCAAAATAAAAGTCCTTAAAAAATTCAAACAGGATTTTTGTTACTACTAATGTTTTAATACGCAGTAAGCATATTTCTTAGTAGTTGTACTTTATATACTGTTGGGTAGTAACATTTAAAACAATGAATTATGTATGTAAATCCTTTCCCTACTAAGTAAATAGTAACTACATATAACTCAAAGAAGTACAAAGAAAACACTAAATAATCTAGTATCAAAGTATCAAAACTGTATCAGAATTATACTTGAGTACAGTAGTTAAGTACAGAATAAATGTACTTGAATTCCATCACCGCCTGTACAATCTTAATATCTTAAAGCCAAGCAGTTGAAAACAGCCTAAAATAAAGAACAATAAGGCTTTCATTATTTCTGTTAGACCTATCTGCCGAGATGATGGAGAGATAAACACTGTTGGTCTTTATGTTTGTGTTATTTAATATAAATAAATACTTTATGGACAAAAGTTGTAAGAAATTATTTTATGTGGATGTCAAAACAACTGCGACGCAGATCTCTGTGGCTGAGCTGGCAGAAGTGATATGTGAGTTTTGACACAGCTGTGTCGTAAAGACAGGCAGTCTGTGATTACAACAATGAACAAAGACATGAGTCATACTCAATTACACATTGTCTCCTTAACAGAAAAGTAGAGTCATCTCTCACACACACACACACACACACACACACACACACACACACACACACACACACACACACACACACACACACACACACACACACACACACACACACACACACACACACACACACACACACACACACACACACACACACGGTTGTCAGTACCAGACATCAGAAAACATGAACTAAAACACAGGTTTAGACTTTTTTTTCAAGAAGACTAAAATAGAGGCAGGAATAATAAAATACTGTTTGGTGTAATGTTAGATCAAAATAAGTAAGAATCAGTCAGCTAATATGTGTTTTGTATATGTGTGTGATGACTGTTCACAACATATGAAGGCGCTGGCTTAGCTATTGAATCAGCATTGATAAGAAAAGGCTGAATTACAGTTATCAAGTCAAAGGCACTTCATCTTATGTACACAGTCCCACTGGAAAGCTTAAACAAACATAATCATTTACAAATTACATCGATCATATCACACCACACACATAAATAGGTCCGGTTTACATATAAAAATGTCTTCATACTGTAGTAAAAAAAAAAACTTTTAAAAAGGACAGTGGCAGTTCAATACCTTTAACTTAAAGGTTTACAAAAAGTTTTTACAAAATAAGGTTTTAGTCAATTGCAGAAAATAGTTACTTTGTGCAAACTCTAACATGTTATTATGTAGTAGACGATGAAAAGCTCCACTGATATACAAGGTGGAGAAAACATAATGTTGCTGCTTCATGAATAAAGAAGTAACTAAATCACCACCAAATGCTGCAAGCGCGGGTCCCATTGGATCAGTATGCAGTATTAGTGCATAGCCTCATTAGTTTACTACTTTGCCAGTGTAGCTTTCTGTGTTTGGCATATACTGTATGTTGTCATGAATTTCAAAAGGATTCCCATTGATCCATCAAATACATTCGTGATTGGCACTCCTGCATTTTTACCACACATTATTCAATATTTCAAAAGCTCTGTTTCCATCTTTTGTTGCTTTAAAAATGCCTAAAATATAAAGTAATACAAATGAAATTGATGAAGCTGAAAATTGTTGCTACGTGGCATTGAACCGAACATTTGCACGTAAGATTGAGTAACTTAAAGAAACATTAATAGATTGTGTTGGCCACATGGGGCCTGTAGAAGATGTAAACACACTTGTAAAAACAAAATTAAAAAACAAAACAGTTATCACCTTATAAAGTTGTATAGGCGAACATTTTAGCAAACACTTTAGATATGCAGCAGATACAGAGCTACATTAGCATTCATTTGGAGTTGTGTTTGTGTGCACCTGATGAATATTAGTCCAATATTCATTCTCTTGTTAGCTCCGTTTAGCTGTAAACAGTAAATGCGCAGCCTGCAAACCTCAAACAATGAGTTCAAAGACACTACGCGGCTCTGTAGAGTTGAGCAAAACTGCAGAGTCACTACAATGGACACCTTTCACCTTATTGATCCATTGTCAATATACCAAGACCAGGTCAAACCTAGCATATGGCTCGATCGTGTAACGGCCAATGTGATAAATTGCGGCCATATTGTTATACAGATAGTCAGTGGTAGTGTCTATAATGTGAATCCTGGCTATTAAATGTTAATCTGCAAATGTCTGTAGTGCCGCAGTAATATTTGTTCTTAAAGTGACTGAAGCAGCATATCATATGATATGGTTAAGCTACGTTTGAGTCAATAATTGAGAAGTTTGCGCCTATTTGCCTCTTTGAAAGAGCAATGGCCAATGTGGAACTCCAACACTCGAACCGATCAATAATGTAACTTCATCACTCACTCAGTAAGTCAGTGACAAATTATTGCGTTTACAGAGCTGGCCCAACTTTTGCTTAATGCAGCTTTAAGAGTCCTTCTCCAGGAGGTGCTTACATTATTTTGTCCACCCCTCTGTAGATACACATCATATCAACATTTGATAATTACTACTACGAGCTTTAGTGAACATTAAAATCTCTTTGCAAAAGCCGTCTGAATTAGGTGCTTTAGTCCCTGAATATGTTGCTGAATGTCACAGTGTGTGTATTGTCATCACACTGTCAGTATGTTCTTGACAATAATGCTGTGTTGTCATGTACCTCCTTTACTACAACTGTGCTTATTTAAAGCAGATATCTCATCAAGTGGAAATGAATGCACTCTTTGTGCTGGAAGCGTAAAGCGTATAGGGATGAGGGGAGACGAACAGTGTCCCGCTGGGAGGGACAGTCCAGGACATTGACCCAGTCACCATTAGTTCAGTGTTAGTCCAGCCGAGATATAGATATGAGTCATCCGGTGACAGAAACTGAACAGTAATGACTTCGTCATTCATCGAACATCATCGTAACAGGCAGGAACCCTAGTGACAGTCTCGATAGAAAAAGTGTGTCTGTTGTCCATTTCTGTGCTGATTCAGCTTTCCTTCACTAGTCAGTTGCATATTTTGATGTGGCATATAGTCATTTCTATCATCTTTCATCAGCTGTTCATCAGCGCTCAGTCTGTGTGGCTTTCAGTCCATCAGACGATGAGGGAGTCCCGGCTGAGTAGAGTGCTCTGGTGAGGATAAAAAAAAGTTTAAGTGACCAACACAATAGCAGAGAGCTCGCATCAAAATACTCACATACGTTTACAGTAGAACAAGAGAGTAAAAGATAGTAAACATTAGCCAAACAGGGTTATTATGGTGAACCTGGGACAAACTGCATTTCAACCTTTTTTTCAAATGATTTAAAGATTTGATTGAAGCTCCTGAAAGCTGGCTCTGTTGAATGAATTTATCTTGTACCTGAATTCTTTGACGTTGAATACCTTTTTGACCCAGGTTTATCAGGGAGGAGACAACCAGTTATGATTGTTAGGGAGAGTAGTTGGATACAGAACAGAGTATTCTACCTAGTTTTCATTGTAGTAGCATCTGAACCTGACCTGTCAACAACAACAACAACAACAGCCTTAGAGCTGGGACCCCGTGTGGGGAAGACAACATAATGATATGAGCTTGAAATATATAATCCCTTCTGTGTGTAGTTCCTAAACCATCATAAAGTTCTACCCCTAACGCTGGGACGTTTTGCCCAAAAGAGCTATCGCACAGGAACGTAATGTAATCCCTGGTTCCTCCGGACGAAACGTAGATTTAGTTCTTCAAAGGGTTCTTGGGCCGCTGTGTAAACTCCTTAGTAAACTACCTTCAAACATTGAGTGTTAAACACTTTGCCGTTAGCCTAGTGTTAAACGTTTTATCAATTACACATCAATAACTAGTTTTCAATAACTAGAAAATATGCTACATGAGTTGATCTGCAAATTAGCATTACCTGCAAACAATGCTACCGATAGTTCACAGGCTTAGATGTCACTCACCACTTTCCGGGTCTTGTCTCTGGGCTCCTCTCTGCGACCGGGCAGGGAATGGGCAGGAGGTTGAGAGGAGCAGGTGTTTGCTGGGAGCGGCCGTGGAGATGGCCTGTCCGTTCTGCTTCGCTCTGTGTCTGAGTAAGGAGGAAGTGAATCTGCCTCAGGCCTGTTACTGGGCGATCGGCTGCAGTGCCGACTCGATTCCCCGCTGCTCTTTTTCGAGCTGCCCTTAGAGGTTGTTTCTGAATCCTCCTCCCCCCGGGCCCCGCTCTTCCCCTGGCTGACCCCTCGTAACTTGGCCTTACGCTCCAGCAGGCTGGTCAGGAACGTGCCATCGTAGTCCTTCTCTTGAGAAGAAGTTGATGGTGGACTGACTCTGGGAGGAGGTGGGGCAGGTCGCTCACTGTCCCAAGTGCCCCTTCTCTTTTCGGGTGACTGAAGTGGGCTTATGTAATGTCCGTTGTTCTTGCTTCTTCGGAGATGATCTTCACGGTCGCTGTTGTCGCCAAGCTCATTTTCATCATTGTGATAATGTTGAGGTGGGCCATTACGGTATGAAGGATACCGACTGAACTCCAGACGCTCCATCTCATAGTCTCCCCTGTCATCTTCCCTTTTCTCTTCCCCTCTGTCTCCCCTCTGCTTGTAAGAAGCAGCAAACTCCTCCAGCTCATCTAGTGAGCCGGTTCGTCCGGCAGTACGGTACGTCTTTCTCCGCAGATGTTCTGAACGAGGGTTCCACCTGCGAAACAACAAGGCCAAGAGAAGAGAGACAGGAGGAGAGGGAGGGGGCGAGGGAACAGGATGCAAGAAAAGGTCATGAGGATTGTGAGTATTGTGTATATTTATATGCAGATATACAGAATCTGCTCGCATTCACAAGTCACTGAGTTTATATGCGCTTAAGTAAATGAGTTACTGCCTTTCTCATGTAAGCTGATTGCTTAAACGTCATCTATTATACACGGGAAACCCCTTTTCTGTAATCAGGTAGGAAATCAGAGAAACACGATTTTTCCCCCCCATGAAAACGGACTCTGTATGTCTAAAACAGTTGCTTTCCACCACTGAACATTTGACTATTTGTAATGTAAAGGGAAAACGTGCCTGTGTCTGTCATCTCACTCTGCCCTGACATCAAAAAACTCAGGAAGCATCTTCTATAGCAGTTAAATTAGTAAGCCATGCTTCTGAAATAAAGCAAGAACCCAGGTCACTTTAGTGCATGTAAACGCACACAGACAGAGAGTACCTTTTGTGGTTGTCCTCTTCGCTGTGATTCTGTTGCCGTTGATTTCGGCCGGGCCTGCGCAACTGGGACGAGGACGGAGGGTCATCGCTGTACCGCCGCGGAGGAAGGGGCTCATCCTGGCAGCGGCGAGGCTCTGAGTCGCGGTCATCATGATATCGTTGGGGTGAAGGGGGGTTGTCACGGTAACGCTGCGGCTCTGGGCTGCGGTTGTCACGGTAGCGTTGGGGCTCAGGCTGAAGGTCATGGTCAGGGATGGCGGGCAGAGCTTTCCTCTGGACATTTCGGTATGTTTGGCGGAAGCTGGTTTCTCCCTCGTGGAGGGAGCTCAGCTCGGACTGGCTACAGGCTGGACAGGTCATAATGAGGGAATGGATAAATGAAGAATGACTGAATAAACTGAAACGTTCTCTTTAAAGTGCTCATATTATGCTTTTTGGCTTTTTGCCTTTCCTTTATTGTGTTATATATCTTTTTTGTGCATGTTATAGGTTAAGTGAAAAAAGAAAACACTGTTCACAAACTGCTCCAAACAGCTCTGCTGTAGTCCAGCCTTTACTTCCGTGACAAACGTGCGTCACTTTGTAACACACATTATAATGCTCGCCTAGCTGCTATTGTGGCACGACCTCATACTCTGCTTCTGACTGGCTAGTAGTCCTTACCTAGCTACTGCACATGTGCAACTCCCAACAAAGATGGAACAGAAGTGAGATGTCTCACTCTGTAGCTAAAACAGAGAGCTCAACACACAGGGTGAAAAGAGGAGCTGCAGCAATGTGCAGTACAACAAACATATGGTGGTTTTTGAAAATTTAACCATGTAAACCTATTCTGATATAACCTCTAAATACAACTATGAACACGAAGATGAGCATAATATGAGCACTTTAAGGAAGCAGAGATTTTAAGAGAAACAGTTACAACAAAGACGGCCGAAGAAGCAAGTCAGAGTCGATGTCTGTAAGCAATTACATTAATTGTCGGAGAGAGAATCGTAAAAACACATTCTTTCAGGTGAGTAGGCATGCACAGCTGCTACTATGCACAGCTGAACTACAGGAAATTCAATACGCAGGATGCTTGTGCAGAGAGGAAAGCCAAGACACGCTCAAAAGGATAAAAAGCCAAAATAGAAACTACCAACAGCATAGATAGTGCAGCATGCATTGTCTATTGAGTGCATCAACATGCAATAGAAGATGTGGACAGCATTTTCAGAGAGTAAACCCACAGGACGGGTTTATGGAGCTTACACTGGTGGCTGATTGACCTGGCAGGGTTGAAGTGAGCCAGTTGTTTCTCCACATACTGTAGCATCCTGAGAGAGTCCTGATCCTGAGGTGAAGGAACGCGGTAGGGAACCCCTACAGCATGCATTGGCACTGTAGATACACACTTGACCCATCAGCATGGAAAGGTTTTGTCTTTGTGTGTTTGCTCATTGTGGATTGAGGACCATAGTAGTGCTTTTTCTTGTTTTCTATTTTCACTACCTTATTGTATTACTATTGTTTCTGGCCAAAATTGCAGAATAAAATAGTTGCCGTGCATTCACATGAGAACACACACATCAATGTACAGCATTCCCAAAATAAAATAGTAACCGAAAGAAACAATTACATTTCTCATAGAACTTTTTTGAATGTTGTACTTAAATATCTGATACAAAGGCACGACTTTCAAATTAAGCTTATATTGCAGATTATTCAACGCCCAGCAAATGCAATATTAAAAAGATGTTTTTTTTTTTTCCAAGAGCAGAATAAACTCTGGGATGAGTATATTTAAAAAAACAACAACAACAACATTGATATGGTCAGTAATTCTAAAAACACAGATTCACTTGCTTGAAAAGGAGAAAGACCTCACCTGCTGTGAGTATGCTGCCATCTGAAGGGGGGAGGGAAGACATCTTGTCCACCAGAGATGGGGGTGCGATGGGAACCATTGTCGGAACACCAGTGACAAAGTATGGAGGGTAGGCAGGTGTCTGAGGGGTGGAGGTGCCCGTCTTTATACCCTTACCTGCCTCATAAACTACAAAAGCAACACACAATCCCATTTCCCACTTTCCAGAAAAACACATTTTCAATAGTCGGTCAGTGTTCTGAGCAATAACTTTCGCTGCGCGTGAGTGAGTGTGTGTGTGTGTGTTCATACTCACGGTGTCTTGGGCAGCAGCATGTGTCGGGACAGCACCAGCAACTGATGTAGCAGCAGCAGGAGTGAGGACAACACTGACACCAACAAACCCCAACCAACAGCAGGAATAAGACACTGCCCAGTGCTACCGCCGACACAAACACCCACTCTGAAAGTACACACAACACAGAATCCTGCATTTAAATAAGTACCAACACATATTAAGTTGGGGATAAACAGTGTGTGTACTCTACTGTACTACAATGGCTGTTTCCTTTAGACATCAAAATTGATGCAGCAGAACCAGAGCTATCGTCTTTTTCTCTTGCTTGGCTTCTACGTGACCCACGATGCAACTCTACCGCTGACAGTTTGGTCAGAGATTTGTGTGTCGTGCTAATAGCAGCTAATGTAGCCACGAGCACGCTGGCCTCAAACAGAACAGAAGAAACGGCTACAGAGGACGGGTAAGGTCACTTCTTTCTAACTCCACTCCTCCAGATTTTTTTTTTCATTTTTAAACTTGTAGGATTCTGCTGACTCAAGTGACATCACTTGAGGCAATTTATCAGATTTCACACAGCTCCCTCTAGAGCAACAAAAGGCTTTACTATTTTTCCCACATATGCAGTAGTACTCCTCAAGAACTGTAAATGGTTTATAATCAGTGGTTTCACTTTAAATCTGTATTTTAGAAGTATTTTACCACTTTCCCTCTGTACAGTATGCCTCCATGTTTACACTGACTGTAACCCAATACTGTATACTATTTTAACCTTATTTTGAGAATGTCCCATGTTTACATTTAAAGTAAACTTAAAAATGCCAAAATGTATAATATACAAAATATACTGTTGAACACAAATGATGAACCAATTCATAGTTACAAAAATGGGCATAAAAGGTAGTAGTAGTTACAAATAATTAGTTAATAAACTAGGGATTAGTTAATTGATTAAAAAGTGACTTATTTAAAATGTAGACAACCAACGAACTGTTGAAGGGCTGTGGACTTGTAGAATATAGAGCAACTGGTAATTAGGAAGTAAAAATGTTTGATTGAATGTTTTGATTTTCCTTTTGTTGTGAGAACCTTAAAGATGCATTAGGTAAGACTTATAAAACTAACTTTCTGTCAAATTTGCTGAAACTGCCCCTATGTTCGAGTAGAACTACATAAAGCATGTAATTTAAAAAAAAATATCTGGCTCCTCTGGCACCACCTACAGCCTGTAGTGTGATTTGCAAAAACCCACCTCTTCCTGCGTGTCAATGACTGCTCATGCACACACATTCATTCTTCCTTGTGGGGGGAGGGGCTTAGGAGACCGTTTGGGCTTTAGCAGAAAGGGGGGAGGGACTGAGAAGTTGTTCAAATTCTTTGGTTAAATCCTGGATCTTTACAATCCCAACTACAGCACCTTTAAGTGTATTTAATGTCAACAGAAACATGTATTCTTAATCAACCTTTATACGATCTCTCAAACTTCACTATTTAACATGGGAGCTAACAGATGTCCTTACGTGTTACATTAAGTTTATAACATGAGTGAAATCCCCAAACCCCCGGCTGACAGTGTGACCAGTTTAGTAAATTACTGGAATAACCAGAGATGATAACCAAAATTTTATCCAAATATTTGAACGTATTTTTTTCATGCATACATGTAAGCTGCTTGAAGCACCGATGAAATGGTATAATTTCTTCCTTAATGTGATGTATTGGATGTTGGGATGGGACGTAACACAGTGAGGAATGATTACTGTAGACTAGAGCTATGAAACATCAGCTAAGAGAGAGAAGGCTGAATTGTTGAAAAATGAGTCTTCTATCATGTGGAGTTTTTAATTTCCTTTGCCCGTTTTCCAGAAAGTAAATGTTTTTCTTGGGACGTAACAAATCAGAGCAAATTCAATCTTAACCAGAACGAGTCAGAACTAAAGAAATAAGATGGTTTTACACCGAGTATTAATGTTGAAGTGAGTGATACAGCAAGTACAACAGATAAACAACATGTATCTGTCTACAGGGACAAAGCAAAGCAAAGGAAAGGCAAGGAGGGGGCAGATAAGGAAATCTTAACAATGTAAAACCAAGGACAACGTTGTCTCTCTAAAAACACACACAGGACACCAGATTTAGCTGCAGGAAGGAAATGGACAGTTTATGCTGCTCTGTACAACACACACACACACACACACACACACACACACAAACACACACACACGCACACACAGTACATTTTAGACATTTCAGTGCACAGTGGGAGTCGATGTGGATAACAACACATACTAATCCAACACTAACACAGTAACCATACTAGCTGAGTGATTCATACCATGTCATTTTGGGAGCTACGTCCACAGAATCCATCTATTCATTTATCACCTCCCCACAAACCCTGTGATAATTAACTGTGTATTACAGGAATTTGATGTGACATAAACAAACCTCACTCCCTCTTGGTCACTGTGTTTATTTACTGGGTAGTGTCCAAATGATGTGGGATGACATGCTAACCACAACCATAAATAACTGTAATGACCATAATAGCTGTTTTCCAGCACAGCTCATCGTAGTGGGAGTGAGCTCTTATCTGAAGGGTGTGGGATACAAAAAACATCTCTGAACTCAACTCTGTCAAAGCCTCATTGTAGCTGAATCACACCGGTTGCATTATTTACTCATATGAGAGGGGAAAAAGGTTAGAAACTATCAGAAAAACATGGTGGAAAAAGTCAACATATTGGTCGTCTGTCTCGATTAGATCCGATCAAGCTTAAAGAGCACAATGTCTGAGCACAGTCTTCTTCTAAATTTCCTATATTGTGTGCAAAAATCCATCTCAAGGAATTCTCCCTACCACCTTCCAAATGGTTCCTACAGCCATTGTTAGAGCGGTGAGTAGGGTTAGTATGAATGGAAGGAACCAGGTGAGGGGGAGAATACATTATGCCCCTACCTGGCATAATCTTCATATCAAAGTCTGGCAGGAGATCTTCAGGCACACCTGAGAAACCTGCAGTGAGACAGAGCAGAGGTGACAACAGGAGAGGAGAAGAGAAGAAAAGAAAGTTGTTGCAGCAGCAGCATGCATGATGAGAGAAGCAAGACAGAACAGACAGAGAGCGATACAGGGAAAGATAAACTGATAAAAAAAAAAAGAGTTGGCAGCTCAACAGCAGCATGCACCAAAGGACAATCTGGCCTTGTTCCTGAAAGTCTCCATATCAGAGAAACTGACAAGCAGGTTGATCATCGGATTTCTGATATCAAAAGCTGTGAGGTCATCGGTCTGGTAAGAAGACAGACTGGAACGTGGATCATTCTCATGACATATAGGCAGAAGCTGTGAGTAATGTCACATGCAAAAATCACAGCTAGGAACATTCTTCACGTCCAGAGCCAGGACAACAGACTGCTGAGAAACATTTTGTTGTTAACGTGTAGTTAAATGTGTTCTTTCCTCATGCTGAAACACGTTCTCCCGCTCTTTTCTGTCGATATTCTGGAATTACACATGTTGCTATTCCTTTAACTACAGCTACAGAACTGTTGGTGGAGGGAAACATATATTCCTTCTACACATACATATGTTTCAGGGAAAGAAAGGAGAAACATGAACACCAAATAAAACCCAAGTCCTTAAAAACCATCACCGCCTGTCAACTGTTGATCCTGGTATCTTTGCTAGTGTTATGTCTTTCTCTTAAAAATGTTCTCTTTAAAAACGGCTCTAAGGGACTTCCACACAAGGTCAGCAGATGTCTGAAGGAAACATGTACACGATAGACACAGTAAGAGGGACGAGTGTAACATTACATTACATTACATGTCATTTAGCTGACGCTTTTATCCAAAGCGACTTACAATTAAGTGCTTTCAACTGTGAAGGTACAAACTCCAGACAACAAGTAGTAAGTGCAAGTACATTAGCTTTAAATAAGCAAAACTACAAAGAGACATATGAAAGTGCAAGTACATTAGCTTTAAATAAGTAAGTAACAAGTGACATAAGTAACACGTGTTTTGTTTGGGTGCGTGTGTCCGTGTGAGCACGCAAGTTGAAGCTTCGTGAAGAGTGAAAAAGAAAGTAGGTGTGTGATGTGAGCTGAGCAGATACTGGTGTTTTACTGTTGATAGTGTGCAGAGAGGACGAGTGCTGAGCGCCAGAAAGAAGGACTGGAGAAACAGACAGCAGGCTGGACTATCTTGGCCTGACTCTGGCTGACAGTGCTGCACATACTGTAGCTCACTTTGTATCTTTCTGGAAGGCTAAACGTGTTCTTTGCTGAATTTGAAAACAGAGAGAACCCTATTAAGTTCATTGAGAAGCCGCTGAATCACCACATTAATTCAAACAACTACGGTAGGTGCTGGAATTTGCATTATGTGCATTTAAGGCTCCTCTAATTTTGTATTTTTTGTTGTTATGTGCTCTTTCTCCATTCTGCTCAAACAAGGAAGGCAGCTTACTTTCAGAGTTCCCACTCACACGTGAATTTGCCTGCAGGCCGGGGATTCACCAGAGATTTACTTTCAAATATTTTGGGTTTGCTTGTTTTTCTCTATATGGTTATACAGGCGGGTGGTATTTGTACACTGCCACGCATACTCCTCCTATGGAAATTAATTGTAAAGAGAAGGTCAGCCTATATGCTGGTAGAGCTCTACAGAGAGGGCGAATACTCTCTCACTCACACACACACACACACACACACACACACACACACACACACACACACACACACACACACACACACACACACACACACACACACACACACACACACACACATTAAAATCATACCAAGGGAGAAGAGAGGGAACCAGAATTCTTCCTTCGTTTTTATCAGCAACTGAACTCTCAGTTGATCAGTCGAGTGTTTCACATGGTGTCACCCCTCCATCTTTTGTATCATTGTGCTCTGCTGTCCCTCCTACACGTCATTAAATCTTCCCTCTCTTCTTTGCTGTGAAGTCAAAAGACAAAAGCCCCCCCACCTCATCCATTCACAGAGGCCCCAGCTCTGTTGTTATGGAAACACAAGTGCCTCACATGCCATATTAGCTACACACAGACCAGAAAATACAACTTGTTTCACTGTTGTAGACTTAGGGCCTCTTATGCCAGGTTACAGACTGCAAATGGCAACTCATACAGGAAAATCATGCCATCTTCATTTGCCTGTATATATATATATATATATATATATATATATATATATATATATATATATATATATATATATATATACACACACACACAACATATTATGGTACCAGGGCTGTACCCACATTTAACCGGATTCAGTATTCACTAAAGTCTTTGCAAACTGTAAAAGCGTATTGCCCATTACCTCTGTGTGTATGTGCGTGTCTTTTGTGCATACACATAAGTCTCTGAGTGCCGGCCAAACAAAAGTTCAGCCTCAGAGTGAATTAAAGCACCAAGAGCCACATAGCTTCTGGGCAGTTGCTATGGTAACATTTGTAACTGACCACAGACAAGTACACTGTCACTGTAAAGACACAACACATTGCACGCAGATTCTATGTGCGTGCACACACACACACACGCACGCACGCACACACACACACACACACACACACACACACACACACACACACACACACACACACACACACACACACACACATACACACACACACACACACACACACACACACACACACAAAGTGCCATTTCAAAGACTCAAACAAGTGATAAGTATTCTGCAGCAACTAAGTTTCAAAACTATCTCGTAGTAATATACAGTATGAGTTAATGCAGTTGCTTTGGTTACAGATTAGGTAAAACTGCCCAAGAAGTGCCACTGCTAGTTGTAAATTAGCTCATTAATGAGCTTGTATTGTGCCGCCTGTATAGGTCAGCTTATAAAGGCCGTGTTATGTAACAGCAGCTCGTAGGCAAATTCTATTTATTGTTGTGTCTACGATTAATTACATATGCTCAGAGATACTGTAGCGTGTGGTCTGCCAGTCTAATCACATCTACGAAACAAGGTGACGGGACACCGCTAGAATCTATGACTCAATAAGCCATAGTTTCAAGTGGTATACCGTGTACGTTTGCAGGTTTAAAGTTCCACAATGATGAACCTGCCAGAGCTCACACCAAAACTGGAAACACATTGTTGAATTCGAAAGCCGCTTGAACTTCAATGGACGTCAATGAGACATACAGTAGAGGCGATATTCACAGGGAAGGTTGTGTAAGGGTGATCAAGCTTAGGCTTATCTTTTTAATTTCAAAACTGAAATCCTTTACAATAGGCATGTTAGGAAAGTAGTGGCAGCTTACCAAGAACCAGCAGCTCCGCAGAGGCTTCGTTCTGTCCCTCTAAATCATCAGATATAACCACTTTACAGATGTAAACTCCACTGTCTCCCCACTGGACCTCTCCTATGCGCAGGTCTGCCTCTGCATGAGAAAAGGGGAAGAGGTTAAAAATGACAAAAATCCTCCTAAATCATTTATAAAACATTTTAAATGTCTGAGCATCTTTGGCAAAAAAAAAAAAATGTCTTTGAAGATGAACTAAGTTTACTCATTTTCAGGTTGCAGCAACTTTTAAACGTTTAAAACGTAACATGCATACGTTAACTAAAAGGTTTGAAAGAATTTAGATTAAATAGGAAAACCCTGTTTAAACTTGTAAGCATTTGTGAAGCTCAATGCCTCACTGTCCTTTGTTAGGTCCTAAGTACGTCTTACGTTTCAAACTTATTTAGTCTGTCTTACGCGTAATGTATGTTTAATGTTAAATGTTTATTGTTTTACAATTTGCCTGTTCATTTTCCTCTGTGATCCTAAAAATAATAATGCCTCACTGTTTCAAGCTGCTGGGGGTGAAAAGAAATGAAAATGTCATCATGAATTAATTATTATGCTTCTGGGAAGATTTTCCACGAGGTTTTGGAACCTGGCTGCAGGGATTTATTCCCTTCCAGGAACTAGAGCATTAGTGAGGTCCAACTCTGACGTTGGGCGATAAGGTCTGGCTCGAGGCCGGAGTTCCTATTCCTCCCAAAGGTGTTGGATGCGAGTGAGGACAGGGATCTTGTGTAGACCAGTCAAGTTCTTCCACCCCAAACTCAGAAAAACACACTAACCCAAACAATAAAAACAGGACTATGGTTCCCACAAACCTTTCCCACTCTACTTTACAGGAGAGGCCAGAGTCGCCTCTATTTTTTGAGGAGGCTAAGGTCCTTCAACATCTGTCAGAAGATGCTGAGGGCGTTTGATGAGTCTGTGGCGGCTAGTGCTCTCCCGTATGCTGTTGCATGCTGGGGCAGCAGGCTGAGAGTGGCTGACACCAACAGACTCAACAAACTAATACTGAAGGCCAGTGATGTTGTTGGTGTGGAGCTGGACTCCTTAAAGTCAGTGTCAGAGAGGAGGATGCTGTCCAAAGTACACTCTCAGACAGACAGACAGACACCCACAATGCACCACAGAGCGCCACAGGAGGTCGTATCTGCCTGTGGCCATCAAACTATATAACTCCTCCCTCTGAGTGTCACACGCTTAGAGTTAAAACTGGTCTCACAGCACGCATCCCCACATCATATCGCAATATTCTTGGATAATTACGTGCAATAATTCCTGTAATAGTTATCAGCTACATGAACAAAAGTGTTATTTATTTATTCACTGCTGCTACTTGTATTCATACTGTACACTGCACTACAATAGAATTTGTACAATCCATTGAAACTATCTTTTTAACCTAATCTGACTTGTAACCTAATCTCACTTACTTCTACTTGACATTTTTTATTTATGTCTGTAAATACTTAACATTTTTATTCATGTCTTATTGTAGATATGTTACTTATTTACTGTATACACTTACCGACTTGCTTTTTTCTTACTCTTATTTTACCTTAAATGTGACTGGCAGCAACTGCAACTAAATCATTTCCCTGAGGGATCAATAAAGTATTCTGATTCTGATAATGTATTACGTATATGTATGATAGCACAGGATAATGCATATAGCATTTATGTTTTTCTAATTATGGAAGCAAAGATTCCAACAAAGTGCTGGGCCTGGGCCTATTTCATAAGACTGAATAGGCCATAAAAACAAATAGTTTAGCCCAAGAATCCAACACACAAGACAATACTGGGCCACTGGCTCTATTGTAAGGGGGTCAGACATGTAAATACAGCAGACAGGAAACAGGGTTGTATAATTCCCTTCCTTTTCCTGTCAGCCAAGGAAGGGGGAGGAGAGACAGGCTGACCAGACCACACCAGTGTGACCCGTCTCTCCTTTAACACAGTAACACCTCCACTCATTCAACATACAATTGTATAGTGTTTATTTCACACACTGAAACCACATGCAAGTCAGATAGACTGCCAACTTTTAAAGGACCAGAAGTGCAGGTCAGTGTGTTGGTTTGTCAGTGTTAGCCATGTGATTAACAGAACAGCCCCTGTCCAGTGCATGCTGGGACAGACTCCAGCCTCGCTGTGACCCTGAATAGGATTACATGAGTCTGGATCACTGGGCGTCTCTAATGGCAACGTTGTTAAACTTGTTACTTTTTTGTCCGTTTACAACATTGCTGCGCTGACCTGTTGCAGGACAGGAGGTGGAGTGGGACAGAAAAAGAGAAACGACAAAGTGAAAGAAAAGCCCTACACTGAGAGAAGTGAGTGTGTGGATGGTGGGATGTGGAGAGATCTAGAGAGTGAAAATAAAAGCGGGACACTGATGTACATCAGAGGGAAGGAGTGAGAGGTCAGGATGAATGAGAGGACAGCATGAAAACCATTTCTTTTGTCTGTGTTTCTGGCTGGTGAAGAGAAGGTCGATTCTTCAACCAGAGTTAGAGCTCCATAAATCTGAGGCCTGCAAACAGGGCTCCCTCTCTGTCTTCACCAAGCACACGCGCACACACGCACCACGCACACACACACACACACACACACACACACACACACACACACACACACACACACACACACACACACACACACACACACACACACGCACAGTGTCCCTTAGATGATCCTTAAATGACATAATGGTAAGACAGTAAGGGAATGTAGAACTGAGGACGATGGCATAAGCATTAATTGCTGTGGTTAATTTGTTGTAAACTAGTGCACTTTTTTTATACCACTGTCTTTAATAGTATGACAGATTTGCTTATAGTTACTTGAGCTAATAGTCAGATTATTTTACATGTCATCAATGCTTAAAACATTCACAATCATTCATGACTGCAGGAAACACCCACTAATATTCAGAACATTGCTATTTCTGAGACTGCATGAGAAGTGGGGCTCTAATTGATAAAACTATTAATATTAACTCAATATCTTGATCGTAAGCATTTACTAACTGATTATTGCAATACTTAATATCCTCATGGCCAGCCCTCTCTGCTGACACAGGAAACACAGAGAGCTGCCAATACTGAGTTTCTGAGGCCAAAAATGATATTGATATTTGAGAGCATTTGAAAAATAAACTTGTTATTGCTATCTGGTAGGCAAAACATGTAATGGTGACGAGTTTTTAAAATGACTGCAAACATATTTTCAGGTGGGGTTTTTTCTGCGTTACATATCAGCCAACATACTGTATGTGCCAATACCAGTATATCTGAGAGGGTACAGTGTCAGAAAATCTTATGTATAAAACAGATGTACAAACTTCTGTTTTATAATCTACAGTGCATTCCTAAATTAAAGGGGTGGTTCAGAATGTTGGACATAGGACCTCATTTCCAAGTTAGCCAGTGTGTGTTATTTATCAGTGGAGACCGTTTTCAACCCTTTTCATCCAGTCCTTCCAGTTTCAGAGTTCGCTGGTGCTAGGCTAGCGCAAGTCAACAGTATCTGCTAGCCTGCCATTAAAAGCAGTCTTACACACTCCACAGTACACCCGAGGCAAATAAATTATAACGCCAGACTATCGATGTAAATGTCTGTTGATAGAGTAATGTTAGAATTAAAACTACCCTTGCATCGCATTGCAATCGTTATATTTTGTTCCCTGTTGTTGGTAGCATAGGCTACAGCATCGGCGGGGTGATATTACCTAGGCTACCGAGAAAGCCGGTTTACATGACAACCACGCAAGTTTATTTACCTGTCGATGTGAGCTCCAACTAATTCCACTCTGCCAGGCTATAACTCACATAACGTTACCGGTCCATGAAAGCACACGGGCTAGCAATTTGCATGTCCGAGTTTACATGACCGTTTCCAGATATGATCAGTCTGTCTACAGTATTTAGCTTCAATAACTCTCCACCACAACTTTTAAACTGCAAGCAGATGGAATGAAAATCCATCTAAAGCTGGTGAGTTCAAATTCATCCTATAGCACAAATAATGTGACGGCCTGGCTACACAGCTGAAGAACAAAGCAAACAAAAAAAGACTTAAGATTGTTTTCAGCATGGGCATCAGAGAAACCGAACCAGAGGTGCAAGTAGCACTACATAATACTTACTGTTGATGATGGAGATGTCTCTGCTCTTGTAGTACTCTGACAGTGTGATTGAGGAACCAGACATGGAGGCCACAGTTCGGACCGTCCGGCTGCTGTCAGAGCAGTCGAGGTAGCTCGCTGTCATCCCCGTCTCGTACCCTCCACCGGCTCCTCTGGTTCCACCCGTTAGCCCGCCTCCTCCCTGGCCTCCACTCATGCTGTCTGGGTAGTTGAACGAATCCCGCGTGCGGTCCTGACAGTACGACTTGTAGACCCATTGCACCACGGGGATCTGGGTGGACACGCTGTTGTACTGACACGGCAGAACCACTGACTGGAACAGCACAGCATACCTCTTCTCATCTCTCACAAACACATGAACGCCCGCGCAACGGGGAAGGAGGACATCTGTGGGAGAGTAAGGAGATAATGAAGGATCAATCAAGTGTGAAAGAAGAAAGGGTTAAAACAAGTGAGATAATCACTGCATTATGTTCTATTTGCGTCAATAATCGCTCTCCTTCGCAGAGACATGAGCCAGATCTGAATATACACACATTTTGGATGTCTATCGCAAAAAAGTCCATAAATCTGATTAGATATCATTAAAGAAAAAACATTTCTTATAACTCCAGAACTTGCCTGTGAATTATCACATTTTTAAGTTTTTGTTCAGTATCAAAGTACTCCAGTGATAGTCTGTCCATCCATGGCTTATTCAACATACTTTTAATGGTGTCAATGTGTGGGGCTTATACAAACACAACACAGATCTGGCAGCCAAACCAGATTTTAATAATAACTGGGTAATAATGTGTAATACAGGGGATTTGAGGACTACCACAGCAGACAGCAACACACAATGACTCAGATGCTGAGTCGAGGTTTAAGGAGACACCTGTCCCTGTTTGCTCACTTTAAAAATACCTGACAAATCACACACTGCCGTCACTGCGTCATGGAAAGCATGTCCTCCCTTTTCGAAAATGAGATTCAGTAGAGTAGAAGTATGTCAGGATAAACACTAACTAGAAATACCTGCATCTTTTTATTTTACTTTTAGCGGGAATGAAATGAATCATCATGCAGTTTGGCATGATAAGTGTAAGAAAACGAGGCTGTGTTGGTCGAGACTGTTTGAGTTGCTTCTGCTCTGTGAAATCTGACCGTGAGCCGAGTTGACTCCGGGTCACATGACGACCAGGAGCTCAAGCTCGGCGGTTCAACAGCAACACCCGCTAGAGAGATGACCATGTGAGAAACACACACACACACACCCAGAAAACATCTGTGCATGCTGCTGCTCCTGTGTGTGTGTGTGTGTGTGTGTGTGTGTGTGTGTGTGTGTGTGTGTGTGTGTGTGTGTGTGTGTGTGTGTGTGTGTGTGTGTGTAGGTGTGTGTGTAGGTGTGTGTGTAGGTGTGTGTGTAGGTGTGTGTGTGTTTTTCAGGCTAAGCAGTGGGAGGTGTGACTGAACTGGACCAGTGAACAGGGATGAGGTGATGGACTAGAGGAGGGGGGGGGGGGGGCAGCTTCACTTAATCCAGACCAGACCTGTTGAAAGACTTTTGGTTTTCTTTCTTTTACCAAGAGTCAACCTGGCCAAACACCCATGCCTGGTTTCAAAGAACTTATACATTTCATCACACATACTAACAAGCTACATTAAGCACACTGATATGTTAGTTCTTGGCTGTTTACAGACCGTGACAAGGACGTACATGCTGACACTTTTTCTAATAAAAAAAACATCACAGGCTTAAACATAGTTACTAACTGGTGCTGAAACTATTTGTCAGTTGATCGATTAGTTGATCGACAGAGTGCTAATCAACAACAACCTCTTTGAACAACTAATTGAATGATCGTTAAAGTCATTTATCAAGCAAAAGTGCCAAACATTAGCCGGTTCTACCTTATCAGATGTAAGGATTTGCTGCTTTTCTGTTTTTTTTTTTTAGTTGTTTATTTGACTTTTGGTCTCTTGGTCAGACAAAACCAGCAATTTGAATTTTTTTTCAATATTTTAGAGACTAAACGATTTATTGATTATTATTATTATTATAAATTATATTGTATACCCTAATTCAATAATGAAAATGGTCATTAGCTGCAGCCAGGCAGCTCTATAACTAACAGGATTACTTCTACTGGAAGATCAAAAACCAAACATTTCTGAACTCTCTTTACATGCAACCTCCATGTTATCATACACAAAGCAATCCATGTCATAACTAAACATGATGAACGCACAGTTCAACTGATAAAACACAAGTCAAACCAGTGAATGAGACGGACCATGGATCTCCCCTTCAAGCTGTTTGCTGATTCAGTAGGCTACTGTGAGGTCAATGTGTACATTTCAAAAATCAAACTAAACTGTAAAATGTGATGTTTTCGTTTTAAACCTTTGGATAGAGCTGGGCAATATATCGATATTATATCGATATCGTGATATGAGACTAGATATCTTCTTAGATTGTTGGTATCCTAATATCGTAATATGGCATAAGTGTTGTCTTTTCCTGGTTTTAAAGGCTGCATTACAGTAAAGTGATGTCATTTTCTGAACTTAGCAGACTGTTGTAACTGTTCTATTATTTGTCTTTACCCACTTAGTCATTATATCCACATTACTGATGATTATTTATCAAAAATCTCATTGTGAAAATACAGATATGGGGAGAAGCGATTCAGACCAAGACGAATCAAGCTGTCTAAAACATAAATTCCTCAGGGAGAATATTTCTCTGACTTCTGAGAACTAGAACAAAAAAAGCCAGGAGGTTGATCTTCCTGGGATCACAGGCGGAGGGCGATCCAGGCTTTATTAGTTTTCCGAGGAAATCACCTCCAGAGCAGAAAATGAAAGTAGCAGGAGGAGAAGGGCAAAGACAGTTACTGTTAAAATATTGGGCAGAGGAGCCTTTTGAGTGTAGTATTAAAGTATTGCTGTCGTGATTTGCCTGCTTTTACGTGGGGAGAATCATTTCCTAAAACCTTTACAGATAAAAAATATGTAAGCATGCTGTTTCACTGATTTGTCATCACACTGGCTTTTGCTTTGAATTGAGATAGACATGTTATCTGCCTTTAATAAAGCATTTTTGTTCAATCCTCTGGTTGCTCCTTGCCTCTTTGATATTGGCTGATGAGCTGCATGCTTCTGTTGGAAAAGTCAGGACCCACAATTGCTGCCTGCGGTCATATTTTATATTGTTTCTTCATTAGCTTTTGGTTATTTGATTATAGTAATAATAATAATAATAATAATAATAACAACTGTTGCATTATTGGTACTCCCGCCAAACTATGCAAGCTAGATGGGGGAAGACAACATCGGCTCCTTTCCCAGTTACCAATGGGGTTAGACAAGGTGGAATATTGTCACCTGTTCTTTTTAATTTGTATATGGATGATCTTTCTAGGACATTAGATGTGTGTAAGACTGGCTGTATGGTGGGGGATACGCGTATTAATCATCTGATGATTTAATTGTTATGTCTCCATATAGTGCTGGCCTACAGCAATTGCTTAGAGTCTGTTCAAATTATGGACTACAGTATGACATCAAATTCAATGCAAAAAAGAGTGTTGTAATGATTGCCAGCACTAATGAGGACAGGAAGCTGTGCTTTCCCTCTTTTTACTTGACAGGGCAAGAGCTAAACGTAGTTACTAAAGTAAAATACTTGGGCCACATTATCAGGGATGACTTTTGTCACGATGATGATATACAACGCCAGTGCGGTAAATTATATGGAGAAGCAAATATGCTGGCACGCAAATTTCATATGTGTACTGAAGAAGTTAAAACATCTCTCTTCAGAGCATGCTGTACTCCACTGTATACAGCTCACCTATGGTGCAGCTACAGTAAAGCAAAGATAAATAAGATAAAGGTGGCATACAATGATGCACTTAGAATCTTGTTGAAGTGTCCAAGATGGACTAGTGCTAGCCATTTGTTTGTGACGAGTAATGTTCCCACCTTCCATGCTGTGCTGAGGAATTTTATGTACAGATTCATGTGTCGACTAACAGAGTCAAAGAACAACATTTTAACTGCCCTAACTAATCCTTGTATGTTTGTTTTGTATGTTCCCTTTATGTAATATGTGGTAGTCATGTCTGCATGTATGTATTTATGTTTGTGGGTTTGTTGGCACCCCTCCTCTAATATGTTATGTTGTGTGTGCTGTTTTGATTTTTATTTGGACCTTGAGTCTGTGAATAAAGTTATATATATATATATATATATATATATATATATATATATATATATATTATAATAATAATAATAATAATAATAATAATAATAATAATAATAATAATAATAAGCTGGAGCCAGTAAATGTTAGCCATTTTGCATTCAAAAATACTTACATTAATTATCATAAACAATAGTGTTGCAGATTCCTTGTTTGTTGATCAAACTAACTGATTATTCAAAAAAAGAATCGTAGGAAGCTACATTATTGATTTTGCACATATATTTCATTGATGCACACTGTTTTGGGGTAATGTATGTACAGTGGGTTTTCTAATTTTAATGATTTGTTATATGTTAGTATACTGGTATATATTATTATTATTATTTTACTTTTTTTACTTAGCTGTATTATGTTTCTGGTGGCTGTTCTTGTGCTGTTGTGATGATATT
The DNA here is from genome assembly GCA_023631565.1 of Gymnocephalus cernua. Taxonomy (NCBI): domain Eukaryota; kingdom Metazoa; phylum Chordata; class Actinopteri; order Perciformes; family Percidae; genus Gymnocephalus; species Gymnocephalus cernua. The sequence goes on along the minus strand of CM042426.1, from coordinate 18,849,483 downwards.
TCCCTAATGGGGAAAACAATTGATCTAACTTTATTTAACTAGCTCTCTTCGATGATCAAGCTGTGGATCGAAATCCAGTCGTCATATTTCTGTTTAGGTATTTTGTAAAACTAACTAAATAAAGTGGTCAACTGTCATTTCTGTCAGAAGTTAGCTAGACCTCCTAATCCACAACCCCTAAAAGCTTCTGGTCGGGTCATTCACACATGACTAGTCACAGTCGACTGCAGCACTGCTAAAATACCAGACCACCACAGAGCACTAGCTAAGTACTTTAATACTTTTCTGTGTAAAATACTGAACCTTTGGCAGAATAGAAAGGACCTTAATGTGCCAAGGAAGAATAACTGACGCTCGGTCGACTGCAAAATGTTTAATCTTAGTTAGCTTAGTTAAAGTGACGCTAGCATTAACGTTAACGTTAAATCTGAGTTAAACAACCTGTTATATACCCATGGTTACACCACATTACACCACATAGTTGACTCCATCTGTTCCCCTGTTCATCTTACCTGTCAGACAAACGATTAAAATCCACCATTTCGGCAGCAAAAACATTTTCCAAGTCCTGCAGGTGAAGTTCATAAACGTTTTCTGATGAACGTCTAACGTTACTTCTTTTCCCTTTAGTCTCATCCCTGTACGACGCTTCAGGCTCACACACGGACAGTTACTAACTGTAAGATAACGGGACCAGCGTCAAGCTTGTCAAAATAAAACTCAGGATTTCCGGCAAGGGCTCCCAGAATAAAAGCTTTGTTGACGCGGGCAGTAAATGAGAACATTTGTATTGTGAAGATGTATTAAAGTGACGAACTGTATTTTACTGAAGTGTAGGTTTTGATATAGCCCTACTAATATAATTGTATCTATCAGGGCCGGATTGGGACTCATTTTCAGCCCTGGAGTTTCATGCCTTAGACCGGCCCACTTTAGTTCACGACTAAAGGCTTAATTCATATTACTTTTATCCTATTCTCTTTCAATCGTGGGCTTTGTATATTCACTATTGTTTGATGAAAAACGTAATTGGTCACTAACACTTGGGCATAGAAAGTTGTTATATTGTAACTAATGTGATCACTGCAAAAAAAAAAATGCTTTTCTTACTTAGTGTTTTTGTCTTGTTTCCAGTCCAAATATCTAAAAAAAAATCTTACATCAAGATGCATTTACTAAACAAGTATGAAAAAACACCTCAAAATTAAGTGATTTTTGCTTAAAACAAGGCACATTATCTGCCAAAAATAATTGTTTTAGATTTAGCTTGTTTTAACCAACAACAAAAAAACAAAATCACTTAATTTTTAGTTTTTTTTTTTTCAGAAAACAAGACATAATTTCTTATGCCATTTCACTTGTCCAGTAAATGTATCTTGAATTAAGAATATTTAGATATTTGAACTGGAAACAGGTAAGATACTAAGTAAGAAAAGCATTTTTTTCAGTGATAACGTTTACTTATTCACACATTATGGTACATCAGCAGCTTACCTGTGTCTCACAGTGAGAGCATTAGTCTCTTCACACCTGGCTCTGTGTCTGACACTAAATTAAATGTTTTACATTTATTTCTCACCACAAATATCCCCTTTTTACAAAGCTTTCAAATCAAGTCAAGTTAGTTTCATTAATGATTCATTATTATTAATGTATAATAATCTCAGTGCATGTTTCATTGAGCAGGGCTCTGGTGTGGTGGGCTCATGACTGGAGCTCGGTAACGTTACCGGACCTCGCTGCTCTTCACTGTTAGCAGCAAACCGGACTAGAGGCGGCTGCTGCTGAACAGCTACAAGAAAAACGTTTGATACATGAACGGTGGTTTGCAGACAACGTTGTTTTGCACGGTCGCGAGCATCTTGCACTGCTCCTATACCTTAACTTTAGCTTACTTACCGGCCTCGTCGTCTTCATTTGTTTTTTTGAGGAAAAATGTGCTCAGCTTAGAAGATTTGGCCGCGTCACTTTCCAAAGCTTTCTTCTTTTTTATTCTGGCCTTTTCAGCGCCGCCTTTGCGCTTCCTGTTATCTATTTTTATCTGTTATCTATTTGATCTGGGGGGGGGGGGGGCAGGGAGTCAAAAGATAATCACGTCATCATTAACCTGCAGGCTGCACTCTGCGAGAAAATATTAAATAAAAAAGAGTGAGACTGCGATAAAATAATGAATGGGGCTGCTGTGAGTGCAGGCAGCCATAGGGACAGCATCCATATTTCGACCCAGTGCCATGACAACAACGGCCCTCGCGGCCAAAAAAACAGACCGGCCCACCGGGAATTTTCCCGGTGCTCCCGATTAGCCAATCCGGGCCTGGTATCTATATACACAAGGCAAAATGTTACTGTTACTGCAATGAAACATGCAAAAAGTAATAAACAAAATAATAATAATAAATAAAATAGGTTACCTGCAAAATCATTTTAATTGTGTTTAATAATATACTTTAAAGAGGAGCTATGGAGTTTTTTTTAGCTTAATTTACCTTAACTGAACAGCTTCGTAGTCATTGGAATAATTATATGACTTTTTTCGGGTTGAATGGTGGTCATCTCGCTTCCCCCTAGCGCCTGTGTGCGGAAAAACCACCCTTGCAACTTTCGGTCGGGGAGCCGCCAGCAGCATCAGGAAGTATCGCGTGAAATCAGGTCTGGCGATGTAACGAATTGCTTTAGGCACTGCACACATACGGGAACCGGCTAGCTATAAGAACACTGTCGTCATGGCTGAGCCAGCAAAAAAAAAAAAAAGCAGAAAGCTAGGAAAGCATTGTCGAAGGAACAGAGAAAGAGAAAACGGCAGACTGACCGAGCGAGGAGTCAGCAGTTATATCTATTCCGACGCTGTAGGGGGAGCTCTATAGAGAAACCTGCGATTGCCAAAATTGCATAGCGCCCCTTTAACATTTTTTGTTGTTGTTAGAGCTACACTTTCATTGCATTCGCCAGGAGGTGCAGAGTAACATATCTGTGTGGCACATTAGCCTACTGGAAGCCACATAGAGGAAGACTCAGTGATAGTCTAGTTGGAATAGCCTGGTGCTTTTTTTAATTTATTTTTTTATTTATTTCTTTAGAGAAACAGGGACAGCGTACAATAAACATTAACCTCAAAGGGAGAGATGCATTGTACCGGGTTTTAGCTCAAGAGCAAATTTTCACCCGTAGTCCCTGGGCAGGCTGATGTTAAGCTAAAATACATAAAACATACATGAGTAATAAGATTTACAATGAATAAAAAGAAAAAAAAAAAAAAGGTACAAAAATTCATGTTCACACCTTTCATACACTTAGACCTTAGAACACACACATACACACACACATACATATATCTGGTCACATGTGGGGACAAATTTGATTTGATAAAAGCCATTTCCTTGCCTGGCGTGTGAACGTGTAAGAATTTGTGCTTTTTATCAGCTCTGTAGGCAACATATTCCACTGACGAGCGGCCACACAAGAGAAAGCAGAGTTTCCAAATGCTGTCCTGTGTTTAGAATGGAACCTTGTGGCATTCCCATGCTGCAAGGTCTTAATGGGGATTTTTTATTGTCAACCACAACACACTGTTGTCTGTCATTAAGGTAAGATTGAATCCATGCTATTGTATTTGTGTCAAGAGAAAAATCAGATAGTTTGCTGATGAGAAGCTGGTGATTAATGTATCGAAGGCCTTTTTCAAGTCCAGAAAGACCGCCCCTACCACACCTCCACCATCAAAACTGGATTTGATGTCTTCTAGTTTAGGTAGCAGCACGCAGACTCTGTGGAGTATCGTTTCCTGAACCCAAACTGGCAGGGATGTAATGCATTAGTGTGGTCGAGATGCTCTACTAGCTGTTCTGCCACCACCTTTTCAAAGATCTTAGAGATGGCTGGTAGAATGCTAATAGGTCGATAGTTTGACACACAGAGCTTGTCTCCTGACTTGAAAATCGGCTTGACTACTGCTTTTTTTAACGCCAAAGGAAAATGGTTCATTTATAGATTGATTCACAGCTATTGTTAGTGCAGGAGTTAGAATAGTTTTCTCTTCTTTTAAAAGTGATGTATCAAGTCCGAATATATCCTTTGCTTTACTATTTTTTAAATTTGATATTATTTTGGACATTTTGTCTTCATCTATATTCTGCAACCTACAGTAAGACGCATCACCATCCCCATGATCATCTCCGCAGCAGTTCACTTCAGGGAAAGTCTCCATCCATCCATCCATCCATCCATCGTCGTCCGCTTATCCGTGGTCGGGTCGCGGGGGGAGCAGCTCCAGCAGGGAACCCCAAACCTCCCTTTCCCGAGCCACATTAACCAGCTCTGACTGGGGGATCCCGAGGCGTTCCCATGCCAGGTTGGAGATGTAATCCCTCCACCTAGTCCTGGGTCTTCCCCGAGGCCTCCTCCCAGCTGGACGTGCCTGGAACACCTCCCTAGGGAGGCGCCCAGGGGGCATCCTTACCAGATGCCCGAACCACCTCAACTGGCTCCTTTCGACGTGAAGGAGCAGCGACTCTACTCCGAGCTCCTCACGGATGACTGAGCTTCTCACCCTATCTCTAAGGGAGACGCCAGCCACCCTCCTGAGGAAACCCATTTCGGCCGCTTGTACCCTGGATCTCGTTCTTTCGGTCATGACCCAACCTTCATGACCATAGGTGAGGGTAGGAACGAAAACTGACCGGTAGATCGAGAGCTTTGCCTTCTGGCTCAGCTCTCTTTTCGTCACAACGGTGCGATAAACAGAATGTAATACCGCCCACGCTGCGCCGATTCTCCGACCAATCTCCAGCTCCATTGTCCCCTCACTCGCGAACAAGACCCCAAGGTACTTAAACTCCTTCACTTGGGGTAAGGACTCATTCCCTACCTGGAGAAGGCACTCCATCGGTTTCCTGCTGAGAACCATGGCCTCAGATTTAGAGGTGCTGATCCTCATCCCAGCCGCTTCACACTCGGCTGCAAACCGATCCAGTGAGTGCTGAAGGTCACAGGCCGATGATGCCATCAGGACCACATCATCTGCAAAGAGCAGCGATGAGATCCCCAGCCCACCGAACTGCAACCCCTCCATACCACGACTACGCCTCGATATCCTATCCATAAATACTACGAACAGGATTGGTGACAAAGCGCAGCCCTGGCGGAGGCCAACCCTCACCTGGAACGTGTCTGACTTACTGCCGAGAACCCGGACACAGCTCTCGCTTTGGTCATACAGAGATTGGATGGCCCTGAGAAGGGACCCCCTCACCCCATACTCCCGCAGCACCTCCCACAAAGTCTCCCGGGGGACCCGGTCATATGCCTTCTCCAGATCCACAAAACACATGTAGACTGGATGGGCATACTCCCAGGCTCCCTCCAGGATCCTTGCTAGAGTAAAGAGCTGATCCGTTGTTCCACGCCCAGGACGGAATCCGCATTGTTCCTCTTCAACCTGAGGTTCGACTATCGGCCGAACCCTCCTTTCCAGCACCTTGGAGTAGACTTTACCAGGGAGGCTGAGAAGTGTGATACCCCTGTAATTGGTACACACCCTCTGGTCCCCCTTTTTGAAGAGGGGAACCACCACCCCGGTCTGCCACTCCTTAGGCACTGTCCCAGACTTCCACGCAATGTTGAGTAGGCGTGTCAACCAAGACAGCCCCTCCACACCCAGAGCTTTCAGCATTTCTGGACGGATCTCATCAATCCCTGGGGCTTTGCCACTGTGGAGTTGTTTGACTACCTCAGTGACCTCCACCAGGGAAATTGACGACAATCCCCCGTCATCCTCCAGCTCTGCCTCTAACAAAGAGGGCGCATCAGCTGGATTTAGGAGTTCCTCAAAGTGCTCCTTCCACCGCCCTATTACCTCCTCAGTTGAGGTCAACAACGTCCCATCCTTACTGTACACAGCTTGGATGGTTCCCCGCTTCCCCATTCTGAGGTGGCGGACGGTTTTCCAGAAGCGCCTTGGTGCCGACCGAAAGTCCTTCTCCATGTCTTCTCCGAACTTCTCCCACACCCGCTGCTTTGCCTCTTTCACGGCAGAGGCTGCAGTCCTTCGGGCCCTTCGGTACCTTGCAACTGCCTCCGGAGTCCTCTGGGATAACATATCCCGGAAAGACTCCTTCTTCAGTCGGACGGCTTCCCTGACCACCGGTGTCCACCACGGTGTTCGAGGGTTACCGCCCCTTGAGGCACCTAAGACCCTAAGACCACAGCTCCCTGCCGCAGCTTCAGCAATGGAAACTTTGAACATTGTCCACTCAGGTTCAATGCCCCCAGCCTCCACAGGGATGCACGAAAAGCTCCGCCGGAGGTGTGAGTTGAAGGTCTGTCGGACAGGAGCTTCCTCCAGACGTTCCCAATTTACCCGCACCACCCGTTTGGGTTTACCAGGTCTGTCCAGAGTCTTCCCCCACCCCCTGACCCAACTCACCACCAGATGGTGATCAGTTGACAGCTCCGCCCCTCTCTTCACCCGAGTGTCCAAAACATACGGCCTCAGATCAGATGAAACGATTATAAAATCGATCATTGACCTTCGGCCTAGGGTGCTCTGGTACCAAGTACACTTATGAGCATCCCTATGTTCGAACATGGTGTTTGTTATAGACAATCCATGACTAGCACAGAAGTCCAATAACAGACAACCACTCTGGTTTAGATCAGGGAGGCCGTTCCTCCCAATCACGCCTCTCCATGTATCTCCGTCATTGCCCACATGTGCGTTGAAGTCCCCCAGCAGAACTATGGAGTCCCCCTCCGGAGCCCCATACAGGACTCCATTCAAGGTCTCCAAAAAGGCCGAATACTCTGAACTCTTGTTTGGTGCATATGCACAAACAACAGTCAGAGTTTTCCCCCCAACAACCCGCAGGCGTAGGGAGGCGACCCTCTGGTCCACCGGGGTAAACTCCAACGTTGCGGCGCTCAGCCGGGGACTTGTGAGTATCCCCACACCCGCCTGGCGCCTCACACCCTGGGCAACTCCGGAGAAGAAAAGAGTCCAACCCCTCTCCAGGAGTACGGTTCCAGAACCGAGACTATGCGTAGAGGTAAGCCCCACCAGATCCAACTGGTAGCGCTCCACCTCACGCACAAGTTCCGGCTCCTTCCCCCACAGCGAGGTGACATTCCATGTCCCCAGAGCAAGCCTCTGCTGCCCGGGTCTGGTCCGTCGAGGCCCCTGACCTTCACCGCCACCCGTGTGGCAGCGCACCCAACCCCAGCGGTTCCTCCCACAGGTGGTGGGCCCATGGGCTGGAGAGATAGGTGCCACGTAGCTTTTTCGGGCTGTGCCCGGCCGGGCTCCGTGGCAAACCCGGCCACCAGACGCTCGCTGACGAGCCCTCCCTCTGGGCCTGGCTCCAGACGGGGGCCCCGGGCTTCCTCCGGGCAGGGTCTCTCTATCCCTTCCTCGTTTTTTCATAGGGTTTTTTGAACCATTCTTCGTCTGGCCCCTCACCTGAGACCACTTTGCCCTGGGAGACCCTACCAGGAGCACAAAGCTCCAGACAACACAGCCCTCAGGTTCATAGGGACACCCAAACCTCTCCACCACGATAAGGTGATGGTTCCCGGAGAGGGGGAAAGTCTCCGCCAGGTCTAATACAGAATCCAAGAAATAATCATTGTAATGTTTAGCCAGAATAGAGCCCTCATTTTGAACAATTCCATTGATTTTGAGCTGTAAATGCTCCTGATTTATTTTTTTCCTTCCCATTAGTTTGTCCATGCTTCTCCACAGATTTTTACAATTACCTTTTGCCTCATTGATTAAGTTTAGGAAAAAATTTTCTTTTGCTTTTCGAAGCAGCATGGTAACTTTATTTCTCAGAGATTTATAAATGTAATAATCAGTGGTTAATTGAGTTTTAAGAGAAACCTTGAGAGCTTTATCTCTTTGTTTCATTGTAACCCAAAGGGATTCATTAAACCACGGGAGCCTCTTTTTATTTGATTTTCTATGTTTGAGCTGTGTATGTTTATCAATTTTATTCTTTATAGCAGTTATAATATTGTTGCATGTATGTACACAGCTTTCTTTATCAATTTTGGAGGCCCAGTCAATTTCATTTAAATCATTTTTAAGGTGTTCTTGATTTCTTTTAGGAATATGAGGAATTTTGCATTGTTTATTTGATTGTTCTTTGTTTATGTATCTTGATTTATTTAATTTCCTGGCTATTAGAACAAAATTATGATCGGATAGTCCAGTTATTAGGTTGTATGTCTTAACTATCCTGTCTGGTTTATTGGTGAATACTAAATCTATCAAAGTTTGAGACGTTTTTGTTATTCTAGTAGGCTTTTTAATCAATTGTGTCAGTTGTATTGAGTTTGCAATGTCTTTTAGGTGTTTCCTCTTGCCTTTATCAAGCCAATTTATGTTGAGGTCACCCATGAGCAATATTTCCTTTCGTTCATATGTTTTTAGAATTTTTGTTAAACCAGTATAAAAATCGCTTGTTGCATTTGGTGGTCTATATACACAAAGTACAATAAATTACATTTGAGGCGATAGTTTGATTGTAACACCAACACACTCTATAGTTTGATCTGGAATGTCTATTTGGTGACTGTCAACACTGTCTTTTACGTAAATCAAGACCCCGCCCCCTTTTCCCTTTCCCCTGTCCCGTCTGTATACTTTGTATCCCGGAATCATAAATGCCGATACAGGAGTTGTAGCTGTAATCCAAGTCTCAGAAAGACACAGGTAATGTAGATTTGATCCCAACAGTAGATGTTCCAACTGTTCCGTTTTAGACATTACGCATATGTCCTCCGAAGATTCCTTTCGGCTTTGTCAATGGGTTCCATATAGGACCGACGCATGGTTTACTGTCTGAAATAGTTTCATCTGTCTTTGTTTTGAAACAGCTATAGTCTGCATAGCGTTTAATTTACCACTTTCATTTGCTGGCTTAAGCGCGTGTAGTGACAGACGGTTACCAGTGCGCATCCACGCGCATCGATGCGCGTGGATGCGCACTGTTACCTGATCATCTGCGCTGTGTTGAAAGCATGCGGGGTGTGGGTCAGAGCGGTCTCCGCCACCTGCAGTGGTTGTTGTAGATCCATCGGCCCTGGATTCACTTGAATATCCCCGCATAAAAGTAGAATAGTGCAGAGAAAAGTTGTACGACCCCGGTAGACTGTGGTTTGAGCCATATTCCGTGCTCTCGACTTGAGTTGCTTATTTGGAGCATTCGCACGCCCATCATTAAGAACTTTGGAGAAGATGACATACTGGCTCAATGAGTCGAGGGGTGTAGCAGGCCTAGGTGTACCACTTGCTTGTGAGATTGATCGTTCACTGGCAGTCCAACTCCCATACATTTGCATAGTGATGATCGTCGTCAAGTAGAGCGATGCAATAAGCACATTTAACGCCTTGGCTTTGATTGGCTTTGATGGCCAAGATATCCAGGTTTTAGGGACAGATCTTAGATCGGGCGGTTTTTCAGATGTCTTTAGAAAAAGAAGAGCATCAGCACCTGCCAAGCTGCTACCTGCTGCCGCCATCTTGGTTGATCGACCACATGCAGTCTGTGCTGCATACTAAAAGCTTGCAGCCTATGTTTTGATAAGGCTTGCCGGTTGAATAAGAGGGGAAGTGTACATTTTCTCAATCTGAATGGGGAAACAAATTCATTGCAAGTTACTTTTTAGTAGCTTTTACTGTATTCATCTGATGGCTGTAAGTACCAGGCTACTTACACTCACACACTCAATGGTGTTTTAAAGGCATACTATGTAACTTTTCCCTCTTCGGTCCCCCTACAGGTTGACTCATTGTAACTACAGCCGAGTGAGCTGTAGTTCCAATGAGACAACCTGTAGGGGAACTGAAGAGAGGAAAGTTACATACCGTAGTATGCCTTTAAGCCCCCAACGTCTCCTTCCAGGCAGCGCTGCGACCTTTGACTTCAAGGCACCTAACCCTAACCATAGACAGTTAAAGGAGTGGACCAACAGATCCCGTTGCTCTGGACAGAGACCAGTGAGGGCTATTAGAAGCACTTTTCTGGTGAGGCTCGAGCGTTACTGCGCAGCTGCAAACTGAGAGAGACGATGTAAATGTGACGTGAGTAAACTGTCTGAAAGTTGTAAGTGTTCTGGTAGCTGTGCCAAGAGAAATCTCAATCATTCCCAATCTTGCAGAGACGGAGAGCGTAGGTATATGTAAGGAGATAACATAGGCACAGGCTAATTATTGCTAACTAAAATACTAGTTAAAATTAGTAATTAAACTTAAATAGATAATTTAAGGCGAAACTGCCTGCGAGCTTCTCCTGTACTATACGGTAATTCCTCTACTATGCAACAGTAAATCACGTGGTTATGACACAATCATTAGCCTATTTTTACAGAAACGTCTGCTACGGAGCCATAACATGAGATGGAGCCTTTTATACATTGTCGTGTTTCTTTAGAAATAAACAATGGGCAAATAAAGTCTTCAAACGCTTCAGATGCAAAGTTATTCGCTGTCAAAATGAATGGCGGTCAATGGAATGCTAACGGCGGGTGAGTGCTTGGTAGCATCAAAATGGCGCCATAGAAGCTTCGCTCTCTGAAAACTGGCTTACCCACTTGACCATAACCATTGCCTAATCCTAGTGTCTTCCAGGCAGCGCTGCCTGGAAGGAGATGTTGGGGGGCTTAAAACACCGCTTTGGAAGAGGGTCTGGCAAAGCAAGACTAAGCTATAATGTGACGAATGTGAGGATGTAGGCCTATGACTAGTGTAATGCCAAACCTTTGCCATCACAGAAAATAATAAAGCACAGGTGGTATCCTCAAGTTTTCTTTATCGTATTTAAAAATGTTATTTTATTTTGAAGTCTAAATGATCCGATATTAGGCAATAGCTGCCTTATGTAACTTTACGCAGCAGGGAGGGAGGCGCAGACGCTCTTTCCAGACAGACAATGGATGGTGGCAGTGATGGAAGGTAAGAACACTTTTAACAACAAAAAAAAAACAAATGTTTGACCAAAGGAATCCACTAAATTACATTAATTAAATACTACAACTGGTATTACTAGTAACAATATATTTTTGTCTTGTATGTATCAATTTCATGTGATTATATGAGATCAGCTGTTTTGCAGGTGTAATGTTGCCATCTAGTGTTCAGAATTCATACATTTGCAAAAAGCGGTTTTGTTCATTTTATTTCACCTTTATTTGTACAGCATATTTGATGATTAGAATGCACGTTTCAGAACACAAATCCCAATGTAAAACTGGTAACATTACCATTGCTGAGATAAAATAATAGCATTTGTAATGTACATTGTCTAATTTCATTATATTTCAACATACATTTTTACAAAATAATTCCGCATTATATAACATCTTTGAAGGTGGCATGGCAAAAGGAGATTTACATTAAAAATTTAGACATTTATTCGTTCATTTAAAAATAGATCTGTGGTGAAATTATCAGAGGAAGAAAAAAAAAAGCATCAAATAGAGTACATTAAAAACACAATACAGCACAATGTCTGTTTCTATACAAGGATAGACATTAGCTAACTCAAATAAACAGAAATAATCCTATTAAGCATAACAAATGACAAAATTAAAGCCTTTTAGTGTGGAGGTAGCTTCCAAAAAACAACTACCACTAGTTACACCCAACAGCAGAATACAACTCAAATCAAGACAGAGGACAAGGCCTTGCATTCTTATGTAACAATGCCAACATTGTTGAGTTTAAAGCTAAAATACCACCAAACTTCTATATTACACAGCTCTCTAAAACAAAACTAATCTTTCCACAAACAACTCAAAATGGTTCAACCTCTTTACCTTAAAATGACAAATTATGCTTCCCCTTAATTCTAGTATAGTTGTGGTGTTTGAGCCAATTATGTCAAAACAAGAGCCATGGAGGTAAAAATGTTGTTTGAGCCAACCAGGCCACACCTTGAGTGGGATGTATCTGGCTGCCATTGGAGTAAGGTCAATGGAGAAGACAGAAAATGGAGATGATGGAGCGATACAGATTGGAGGCTTTAGTCGTCGTAGTTTCTCCTCGGTGGCTTATTGGCTGGCACAGCTGGTCGGTCACGATTGCGATCATCATAGCGGTCGTCATCATTAATACGACGGTCTCTGCGGTCATCGTAGCGGCGGTCGTCGTCATAGCGCTCATTGCGGTCACTGTACCTTTCACGGCGGTCGTCGTAGTCGCTGCGGCGGTCGTTGTAGTCGCTGCGGCGGTCGTTGTAGTCGCTGCGGCGGTCGTCGTAGTCGCTGCGGCGGTCGTCGTAGTCGCTGCGGCGGTCGTCAAGATCCTTGCGGTTCTTGTAGTCGCGTTCACTTAGCTCAACAGGGTTCCTCACACTGGAGTCAGAGCCCCGGACGTCCTCCTGCTCATCGGCACGGGGACTCGCACCGTTTCTAACCGGCTCTTTGAAAGTTTCCCTCTCCTCCTCCTCCTCACGAACTCTGGAAAGTAAACACATTGTTTGTTGTTTGTGTGTAAAGGGTTTTCATTTGATTGTGTTTCCTTGGCAGAGTTCACCTGGAACAAAGCTTCCACCATAGTTGCCTAGAAAACACCTGAATTGTCTTGTTTTGGTTGGTAATCTTCCCAATTGTTGCTAAAGAAATGTGGCAGCAGGTGAGGTTTGTCTACAGCTGTGATATTTTACACTCGGCACTCCATCAATGCATGTAATCCTGTCAACAAATATGACTCAGTGACATAAATGGGATATGTTCAGATCACAAACGGTCATGCTGCTTGTGTGAAGAGTGTAAGCTGTTGCGTTTTTTTTTACTGGGATACAGAAAATCTTTGACTCAGTACAAAAGTGTGTTCATGTATAATGTTGACTTGCAGCTGCTTCGTTTGCTCATAATTTCTGTTGATACATAGGATTTTTGGAGGCGTTTAACAAATTTGACTTTGTGCCTATGAAGGCAGTAGGTCTATTTGACTTCTTCAATTTTACTGCAACAATAACAAAGATTTCTTGTAAATACAATGTGCTGTATAAATAATATATTTTGGCATTTAATATTTGGTATCTTGATTGACAGGTTATTGTTGATTTCTCCATGTATTAACCTAAAAGCCCTGATATGTTCGACCACCTATCTCGATCGGTTAGTAATTAGTTTACGTTGTGTGACATTGGTGTTTTAAAGGTTTAGGCACTAACAAAACAAAGAAAACAAACTAATCCAGGCAGCGGAAGACCAGCATCTCCCATGTTCTGTGAGGTAAAAATGTTGTTTTTGTCTATGGTGTCTGGTGACTTTGACGAGAGCATAGATAACAGCTTCAGTCCCTCCAGTGTAAACTTCAACAGGGCTGTCTGATGGCAAGGTAAAGCAGTGACAATATTCCAAATAGAGTGTACACACATTAATTTTTTAGGTGAACCTTTAAGTGGCTTAAATATGTCACTGCTGCCCTCGTCCACAGCCAGACATTGCTTAGCCTCTGTGCTTGACCTCCTGCCTGCTTTTCCAAACTGTGGGCGTGCCGACCGCCATCTACTCTAGGTAATAAACTGAATATGGATAAGTACCTCATAACCCACTTCAAAAAAATCTGAACTATTCCTTTAAGCATTGTGAATGGGCCATATCAGATGTTCACATCACAGCATCTTGTTCATCAGTCAGTTTGAGTGTGTCTTTAAGGGAGAAAAACTCTACCCCATGGCGTATTCCTCGTCCTTTTTCTTCTTCCGACAGCAGCAGCAGTAGATGACGATGATGAGCACGATCAACGCAGCGATTACTCCACCAATGATTCCTGCAGTGGAGGCAACGTTCATGGAAGCTACGAGGAAAGACGAGTTGGTAGAAGAGGAAGAAGAAAAGGATGTATTATAATGCAGCGTTGTAAAGATGTGTTTAGTGGGAATACTAAGTTCCCAGACAGTTATGGAAAAGCTGCTAAATCAAGCTTTCTCTCACGCGGCATTACTGCGAGGGTGAAGTTGTAGGAAGCAGAGCCGATCTTGTTTGCTGAGGTGCAGATGAAGAATCCTGATGCATCTTTGGAGATATTGTATAGAGACAGGATGCCTCCCTCTGAAAGACAAAGAGGCAGTCATACACACCTCTTCTATAAGGAGATAGATAGATAGATAGATAGATAGATAGATAGATAGATAGAATCTAAGAGCACTCAATCAATAATCAATGCTGTTTGCATTTGCTTTTGATATCCAGCACCACAATGCAGTGTCACACCAACCCTTATTACAGTTTAAAAACATTGTTTCAAACACTTTAGCACCCCAGGAAACAATGGAAGATAGTTTTAAATTGTGGTTCCTGAAAGTGGTATTGTATTGTAGATTTTAGCTTATCACAGATATTTTGGTATCTGCCTAGATGTTGGCCGATAAACAACTTGCAATACAGAAATGCCATATATTATATGTTTGAGGTCATTTCAAAAATAGCATTCCCATTTTCATAAAATGTTTTTGTCCACAAGAGACGACTGAGAAGATTGTTTTGACAGTAGCCACATTTCTTTAATAACCGAACTGAAGGGTTAGTTTTAGGGGCCACCAGGTGTTCTACTGTAAATAACCAAATTTGCTTGTAACTCTGTTTGTGTTCAGAAAATCAACAGTGAACTGTGTTGACCGTCAAACATCAATATTTTAAATAAATGTCTTGGGATTTGTGAGCGCTACACACCACCATGTGGTTCACCTTTGAACATCAAGCTGAGATTTGACTCAGAAGCCCGCGTGACGGAGGTTAAACTTCCAACTTGTATACCATGGTCGGTCACAGGTAGGCTAAGTAAACCTTTATACACTAAAAGTTGACATTTATTTTCCAGGATCGATAGTCCTGACAAAAAAACGATACTTACGGACGGTGGTTTTGGGGGGTAGAGCACGAGGGGTGTTCTTGACATCTAGACTTTGCCACGTATAAGTGGGTGGCGGGGAGCCTTCTGCTGACAAACAGGTCAGGTTGATGTTCTGGCCATACTCTGCCTTTCCCTGGATTGTACAGGTGGGTGTAGATGGAGCCACTAGAAAGAAAACAAGGTGTAATTTGTAAAAATTAAAAATTACAATAAAACATGTCTAATGTAATTCGATCAATCTACACAGTCAATCTAGAAGTATAAAGTATAAATGCCTAAAGAATACAACACATACAACATATATTCTTTTTAGAATGTCAATATAGAGAATGAGTGTTGTAACATGTCTATGCCACCTGGTAACAGTAGAGGCAAAATGGTTAAAACAGGAAGAGACCTTTCGATGATCTACTTCCACATGCCTTTTTTTTGCACTTCCATTGCTGTAAGCATGACGTATTGCAATAGCTTACATTAGAAAACATTTAAATGCTTAACATGATACTGACGGAGCTTTACCAAAAATTTTAAACAAATTAAATGTTACCTAGAACCACCAGACGTTTAGTGGCGGACGGCGTGCCCTTAAGGTCACTTGGAATCATGGCATGGCACTTAAACGCCCTGTTGTCAGCTAGTGTGGTGGAGGACAGGTTCAGATTGGCATTTGTCGTGGCAGCATCTACATCCAGGGACACCCGGCCTTCATACAGCGAACCGATGTCAGTACTTTTATCAGTAGAATAATAAGTGATCACATGGTCCTGTTACCCAACGAGAGCATCAGTGAAACATTAGAAACTGAAGGTAAAGTTCTCCTAGCTGATAGATAATAGAGAATCATACACACATAAACACATTGTAGTACTTTAGTCTGACCTCTTCAGCGTCCGGTATGTCAGGCACAGAAGTCCATGAGACGATGACTTGTTTGGGGGTCCCAATACCTTGGAATTTAATGCTGCAGGGCAGTGTGACACTCTTACCCCTGGCAACCTCATATGGACCCGGCGGGATGGTGACAAGGATGGCACCAACACCTGACAGCACTGTCACAGTTTAAAAGAGAATAATAAAAGTAATGTTAATCTGACAGCATGGCAGCCTGTGTGTAAAATGTGCCTTCACCGTGAATGATTCAGCAGCTGAACCAGATCGGCACAAATAAACTTATTGCCCCACTCTGACACCCACAGCACCAGTGGGGGAATGAAACTAAGTAGCCTACATTTACTTAAGTACACATTTGAGGTACTTTTACTTTACTCTTTTCATGCCACTTTCTACTTCTACTCCACTACATTTCAGAGAGAGAAATATTGTACTTTTTTCAGGGGCAGGGCACACACTTATGGGCCCTGTAGAAAGGCATTCTCCATGGGCCCCTCCCTGCATCCACAGCTATGCATTCTAGCATCTTTTTGGGCCCTCCTCACATGTGGGCCTTGGGTACTAAGTCCCACTTCCACTCCTAGTCCGACACCCCTGACGGCATGCATCTGCCAGCTTTAGTTACTTTAAAAACGTAAGTCAAATGTCTGCACACAAAGAACATGTTGCTTATAAAATACAATGTTTTATTATAAGTTCAACTACCCAACAGTATATAGGCCTACAAGAACAGCTGAAATGATTAGCAGGTTACCCCAGAACAGTTTGGATCATTTCTAAAATGCGAAGATATTTCTGCATTGAGTACTTTTACTACTTAACGTAGCCTACATTTTCCCTGATGATACACACTTTTAATTAACATTTTCAATGCAGGACTTTTACTTGTAACAGAGTATTTTTACAGTGTAGTATTAGTACATTTACTTAACTAAATACTTCCACCCCTGCACAGCACAGACAACACAAATCTGCTATGCTTAAAAAACACACACACACACACACACAAAATTGTGTACAACTTCTAATAATCTCATGGTTTTCCAGATATTCAAAATCAGAATTTATTATTCTAAGTTCCATGGTTTACACTTCTTGCACTAAACAGCTTAGTGTATAATTGTTTGTGCATTTTTATTTATATATTTATTTTATATCATGACCGATGATGATGACCAAAAAGAATCGCTCAGCAATATTGTGGCTTTGCAAATAGGAAACGTGCGTGAGAAAGTGAGCAAAGTTAAGGAAATAAAAGCACCTATGCTTTTTTTCGAGTTCTTAGTTCTTGTTTTGTGCAGCAACTATTGTTGCCATTTGTTAAAAACACAATAAATACAGGGCATTATTTTCAGGACTTATCTGCACAACTGTGCAGCTGTGGGGCAAGTAACTTGAAATCAAATCAATTAGTCACATTAGTTACATATTGAAAAGTAATTACACTTTACTACTACACCGACACCGTTATCATTTTTATTGGTAGAAAAGAATTATGACCTAAAAATGTCCCAAGCTTCGGCCCACTTTCATTCTGAGCAGAGGTCTAATTAGCCAGAATAACTCAAAACACCTGTGTGGGTGTTCAGATCTCTACGGAAATAAACTGGTTATCTTTGATATCTTTTACATGTTGTAGCCTACCGTCTGTCTGATTCACAAAGCAAGACATTGTAAGATGAGATTTGGAAGCATGCAGTGGGCATTTTATAGACCAAATGCTTTAAGTAATCAAGAAAATAAGTGAAAATAATAGTTAATTGAAACCCTACTTGTGTTATTGTAAGTCTTTCGTGATTATATCCCTCAATTTTAAAGCAAGTCTCATTTGCTTATTTTAGAAACCAAAACCATTATACCTTTTATCGTTTTCCTTTACGCAACCGTACATGTACGGTTGCGTAAAGGAAAACAATAAAAGGTCGAGTCACAGGCAACTTTGCTGATGTTGATTTCAGGAGATTCCATGATTTCTTAATTCTAGTTTGCTTAAATTATTTTTTTTGAAGAAAGGCTAACTTTTCCACTAACCAATTAACCAGACCACCTGCATGAACAGGTTGTCTAGGCCTGTTCAGTTTCAGAGTGGCTACCTGATGGTGCGTAAACGGGTGTGGCAGTTAAGGCGCAAAAAGAAAGAAGCGAAGGTTATTTTTCGCAGGTCTACTCACCCAGAGACAGCAGAGCCAAGGTAGAAATCCTCCTCTCCATGGTCAACACTTTTATTTTCTTAAACTAACTCACTGATTCTTCTGTGTCTGACTTTTCTTTCAGATGAAACAGGTAACCAGCCGCCTGGTGCGCGTCGAAACCCCAGAGCGACTTGTAAATTGCGACCGATGGGTGCGCCCGCCGAGTCTGGATGACTGACAGCGCTCCCAGCCAATCACTGCAGCACCTGCTGTTCACAAAAACATTCTTCATCCGCCCACCTGGCGTGTGATAGCTTGTCCTATATTCCTGAGTTTTTAGAGATCCTCCTTGCCTGAGACGTTGGAACGCTGTTTCCAAATCTAACTAAATGTGTCACAATCTGACATTTTAATCTCGAGCTCTATAGTTGATGGTGTCACCAAACCATAACAGAATTGCCATTTAGTACTATATGTTTTTTGTTTTTCATTATGTATTATATTTTGACAATACGCTTAATGTTGCAAATGAGAGGGAAACGATAGGGGTTTAGGGATTGATAAAACCAAGCAGTTGACGGTGTGTACATGGTGCAGCAAAAAAAAAAAGGATCTGTGCTGTTGGAACAAGAGAAACGTTTAGTCCTGTTAGACTGGTTTGACGAGGAAAGGAGTTACCACCTGGAGGCAAACACACACACACACACACACACACACACACACACACACACACACACACACACACACACACACACACACACACACACACACACACACACACACACACACACACAACAAAACAGGAAGAGAGAAACAACGAAAGAATCCTTCAACAATTAGAGTTTAAACTATTTAATTTGGAGTGACTAAACACACTGCCATAACTTTGAGCACTGCTCAGTGGATGTGAATGACTGTACATCCTTCTGCACACAAATGGGACAAGCCTATGATTAAATGCACCCCAACTTTAATAACTTTCAAAATAAAAAAATAAAAGGAAAAATATGCCCTCAGTCAGGGGTAGAATGTGGCAGAGATTACAGCAACTCAGGTGAATAAAGGAATAGTTTGACATTTTTGGAAATACGCGTATACATTTTTTTTTTCTGGTGGGGAGTTAGATGAGAAGATCAGTACCACTCTTAGTTTGTAATATAATGATACAAGCAGCAGCCGGTTAGCTTAGCTTAGCACAAATACTGGAAAGGGGGGAAACAGCTTGCCTGGTTCTGTCCAAAGGTAACATTTTAAACTTAACACATTATCTCATTTGTTCAATCATACAAAAAAATACTAAAACTGTTGTGATAACCTTCTGAAGAGGCCTTTTTCACACAAGACAATTTTACATGTCACAGTAGGAAAAACACAGGTGAAAATACATTTTCATTCCATTTAGCTGCTTCCGTTTCAAGGTCCTGATATTAGTGTCTCACTGTCACACTGCCATGGCTTACTGGAACACTTTAATAAAACGTGTGTCATCATCATTAATGTTATTTAACTGTGAGGTTTGAGACAGTTGGTTGTGCTGATATTGTTATGCCTTTTTGCCCACGGTTGTGGTAAAAGTTTCTGTAAGAGTTTCCGTATAGAAACATCAAACGACACCTTGTTAGAAATGTTTGCAGATTGCAGAGGTAAGTGTGATATTTAATATGACTAACTTTCAAATTAGCTTCTTTTTTGTAACATGCTGCCTTGATGGTCTGTTCAATTAAGATAACATAGATAAGAAATGATTGTATATCCTGAAGAATAATGTGCAACTTTGTGCAAGAGGTTCAATGTGGGGTGCATAGCTCACCTGGTAGAACATTGCCCTATGTACAGAGACTTAGTCCTCCACGCAGCGGTTGCAGTTTCGATTCTGACCTGCGGCCCTTTGCTGCATGTCAGTTCCTCTCTCTCCCCTTTCATGTCTGAAGCTGTCCTATCTAATAAAAGGCATGAAATGGCACAACAAAATCTTTAAAAAGAGGTTCAATATGGCATTTTGTGACACACCACATTACAGTCTGGTCACTGTCACAAAAGATAGTTGAACTGTGAACATCTGCTGAAAGATTAGGCAGCAAGTGTCTGATCGTAGTGAGAGCGTCATTTAATCTGTTGCTTGATATTTACATGGCATTTTGTGTTTCAAGTGTAACCTTTCCTTAATAAATAATGATTTGTGCTTTTTCTACCCATGCATAGCTGTATGTGTGTATACATACAGTGTTGTTGTAAATATTTATATATATTGTTGTAAATATGTTGTGTGTATACAGTTTATATTTTACCCAGCACACCTTCTCACCTCCAGGTTTCTTTTTCTGTTTCTCATCCCCTCCTCCTCCGTCGCTACATAACACTTAAACCAATTTTTGCATCTTGTGCTCCTGGCAGTCTTATCTCGCCTCCACATAATAACTCCGGACCCCGCAACAGCTTTAATTTCTTATCTCATACAACTAAAGCATGTAAAATTGCCTGGCTTCTCTTGACAAACCACAGAGTAAAGATTAAGGATGTTCTCTCACTGTGGCATATTACACCTTGCTGGATACTGGTCATCATTGTTCCTCTGTTTGTATTTGTAATGTCTTTGTTGAAGTAAATTTCATAACCTGTAAGGGGTCTTTCATGGATCATTTCTCGGCTTGAGTGCCTGCTGATGGCCTGTCAGCCCTTTTTCCCGTATCTGGTACCTGTGAAGTTGTATTATCCTGAGGCAGCTGAGGATCCATAGAGACATCATTTTCTATAGGAACCCGCTGGGTAATTGCAGGATGTGGACCAAGCAGGAGATCAGGCAAATTCAACCAGTCAGCCTGTGAACACACCACATCTCATAGCCCTCACAGGAGCACAACATGACTCACTATCTGGTTAATAATGCTTTTAATCATTTTTGGACTACATGGGTCATAGTTTTAAATGACTGGATCTGAACTGAGCTCAGATTGTCAGCATGCAGTTTTAAAAGATGTAAGAGCACAATCAGCACTGGCCAAGGGTAAAGGCTTCGTCAAATAGGTTAAACCAGCAGTCACCCAAAACTTTTAAGGAATCTAAATGATTAATTTGGCTAACTTAATTTACAGCAAAAATGTGTGGCTCTATGGATGGCAGTGCCAAGTAGGTCGATCCACCACTTTGGTCCAGACCAAAATATTTCAACATCTACTATCTACTATATTCTACAGACATGTATGATCCCCAGAGGATAAAGCCTAATGACTTTAACCTTTGACTTTGGATGGATACTTCACACATTCATGAATTGCAATAACTTTGGTGATCCCTTAACTTGTAATCTACCGCCATCTTCTGATCAAAGTTATAATTTGTCCAAGATTTTGCTTCACCTGCCTGCATTTCCATCAGCCTCAGCTGTACTTTGTGTTTAGTGCTAATTTGCAAATGTTAGCATGCTAAACTAAGATGCTTAGCACACTAAACATTACCTGTTAAACATCAACACTGTGAGCATGTTAGCATACTAACAATAGCATTCAGCTCAAAGCGCCGCCGTACCTCAGCTTGGCTTGGCATGGCTATAGACTCTTAGTATTGTCTCGAAATCAATTTTGGTAACAGCAGTCAATTTGATGAATCCATTTTCCAAACCACTCTATCCTGTTAAGGGTGGCAGTGGGCTGCAGTCTACTGCAACTCACATTGTGTGAGAGGCGAGGTATGCCCTGATCAAGTTGTCAGTCAGTAATAAAGCTTCAGTTCTTTTCAATTGAAAAACATATTTATCCCTACCAAGGTCATTTCTACTTGCAGCTTACAATATCACAGACAACACATATAAATAAAACAGCACAAACAGAAAAGCTGAAAGGCCATATGGTTTTCCAGCTAGTTGTTAGAAAACAAGCCTTGGTCAAACCTTTAGGTTACTGTATAACTGGACCGTGAGGTCAATGTGCTTAATTGTGGCCAAATTATTACAGAGATATACAGTAGTGGTGTCAATAATGTGAATATAGATTACATGTAAATGTTCATCTGTAGTAGTGTTGACCGATAAATTACAGTATTTTTAGCATCATCGCGATATAAAAATGTGCGATGAACACATTGCAAAAGACTGCCTAAAATGCAATAAATGGCTCATTCAAATCATTTTATTTAGGGATGAGTACCGAAAAAACCCTCTCCCTGCTGTTCTCAGTTTCAATTCCCCCGATTTTTACAGGACAAAATATCAAAACCTGTCAATCCAGTATATTTATTTAGAAAAAAACAAGTTCCGCTGCTGTTTGTGATTGCTTTTTCTAATTCACGTTCCACACATTCATTTGTGTCTGAAGAGAGAGTGACAGAAAGGAGCAGCCAGACACACAAACACACACAGTGTTGTTCATCTGCATGTAGCCTACTCTGCCCGTGCTGCTGCTAGCCCGTGCAGTGGTTGAAACGGGGGCAGCAGCAAGAACAACAACATCTACTGTGCATTGAGGAAGTTAATGAGCTGATTGATGGGCAATAGCGGAAGTAAAAGCCTGTGTCACGCTATTTCAGTTCGAAGGGTAATGGGCAATGGGGAAATTAAAAAAAGACAAAAAGCATGTAGTTGCTAGTGCAAGACAAAAAAAGTACATGTTCAAATAAGGTAACAACAATTAAATCAGGCACGCAATGTTTTGGCCCTCACACATGAGGAAGGCCAATTTTTGGGCCTAAACTTTATGTGCCTGATTCTGAACTATTACATATTTTTTTCGGAGCATTTAACTGTTGTGCGGACTTAACCTTATTTGAACAATGGGGAAATACCAACACTGACATCGTCACACTCATTCCAACAAATGGTGGAACTTATCACTCAGTCACAGAGCGACAGAGGGACAGAGTTGTGTATGGCTGGTCCAGCCGAAAAGCACACAAACAGTGGCTATGAATAAAGAAGCTATACAGAAGGATAGCAGAGTAAATAAAACGGAATTATGGAATGATTACTTTTGACAGCAGGTAAAGCTTTACAATGCTCTGATTCACTCTGTGTTTTGATAGACTCGATATGCTAATCGATTTCCTCACGTAACAAGTCTTTCTTTTTCACTCCAACATTCTCCAGACATCTTTTCACAGTACTTTCTCCAAATGTTTCTGTTTTTCAGGGTCATGCTGTGCATCCGGCATACAAGCTAAGGGGTCAAATCACTCAACAACAGATTGCTAAAACCACTAATAATAACTGCACTGCAATTACATTTCAGAAGTGCACTCCCGCACTTGGCAACCACCTCTGTGTTTACATGTCATGGCAATTGATTGACAAACACTGTTTGAATGTCAACTCTCTTAGCATCAATGACATTATCTCTGTCAAATTTCATATCAATGGAAACATTTGGGGTTTTAGATACATTAAACTCCAAGATTATAAGATATAGCACTGCCATGATCCTGTTCTTGACCCTGAAAAAATGCACTTTAGGGGCTTGGTGGGGATTTGAGACAGTGGCCATGTAATTCAAAATGACCTTACTTGTGTAATTCCCTATCATTCTGCCCTTATTTCCTCTCGGCACTCTACTTACATACTTAGGATGAACCTGCATGTTTCAAAACAACTTACAATTGTGTTGCCTAATCTTTGCTGTAAATCCAAGTTGCTTAGATTACTGTAATCCAGCCTATGTGCATGATCCTCCCTCAGATAGATAGATAGATAGATAGATAGATAGATAGATAGATAGATAGATAGATAGATAGATAGATAGATAGATCAGCTCGCAAACACATTTGCTGTACACTGCGAGGGTAAGACAGAATTTTACAGCTGTGGAATATGGAGCATGCAGGAGACAGAGAGGGGCAAGAGCCTGGCCGTGCAAGAGGAAGGGGCATGAGAGAGGGGGTGAGGAAGAGGAAGAGGGAGAAGGGGGCACAGAGGTAGAGGCTAGTCGGAGCTACAGCCTATTTTCGTTTTTCTTGCACATATTGTACAGTAGTTCCTGATCATTTTGCTGTTGTATAACATTTTTTTTATAGCTTTCTTTATGTATTTGCAGTTGGCTGGTTTGTACATACAATGAGAAGTGACTGTTTTGTTGAAAGTATAGTGTGTACCATGGCTGACATAAATACTATTTAGCTGCCTAAATATATAATGTAAGCAATTGGACAATATTACATAGTGGGTAACAATCACTTTTTCAGAGTACTGCTGTCATTTGACAATATGTCTTTGCATGTTGATTGTCTTGGTCCAAACAATGATAAATGAACCTTTTGTTTTCATGACCACGATTTATTCATTGATGAATTTATTTACATTTGAAAAATGAATTAATTATTTTGATTGAGTAATCACCTTTTGCAGATCACATACATAGAGTGTTGTGCTGAATGTACCACGTGATGTGAGAATTGTACTTAGGCCTACTACTAGATTGTACTAGAACTTTGACAATTGTAAGATTGTTTCAGTAAGTGTGCCAAATCGATTGAGAAAACCTGTATTCGTGTTCGTATCTTTTTTTTCTTGAATTCAATACCACATATGGATTTAGCATATCTTCATTGGTGCATGGTGCGTTGAGCGCAGGGTGACACCCCCCTATAGCGGACCCCCAACTTTCAAACACTGAGGAGGAAGTACACTCAGCTCTAAAGTTGGACATAAAATTGTCAACACTGCATTTTTTTTTCTGAAACCACAAAGGACCTGTCCGTAGGCTATCAGAGTTTGAAACATCTCTTGAGCGGTCAGTTGGTGTAACGGTGGGAGAGATAGACCATCTGTACCCAAACGCGTCGCGCAGCGTCACTGCTCTCCAAGGCACGGCACGGACGATGTGGTTCACCGGCGTGGTCATCGCTTCTATTTACGGTGTAATAAGCGTTTTGGGGCTCATCGGCAACATCACGCTCATCAAGACGTTTTGCTCTGCCAAATCCATCCGCAATGTGCCGAATCTCTTCATGTCGAGTCTTGCGCTCGGGGATGTTTTACTGCTGGTGACCTGCGCTCCGGTGGATGCCAGCCGCTACCTGTCAGAGGAGTGGCTGTTCGGGAGAGTGGGCTGTAAAGTCATCCCCTTCATTCAGCTCACCTCGGTTGGGGTGTCTGTGTTCACTCTCACGGCCCTTTCTGCTGACAGGTAGGCTACGGTTTCTGTTTATATCATATATTTGTTGACCCTATAATCACTTAAAACTAAAACGGCCACACGGCAGCCAAATTACGCAAATGTCCTCTTTTTTTCTATTTTTGTCCTAACAGGCCATATGTACAAACTAGATGTTATATTTTTATTATTATAATAAAAATCAAATATATAACTGTGTATTGGTGCACAACAGAGCTGCTTCTGTTTAAGGCTGCTGACACGTGTACATACGGTAGCCTAATCAATTGCTAAAGAAATCAATATAGGCTACTGCTGTCAATTTTCTAATTTCAAACGTTTGAAAAGATGACTTTTGCTTGTTTAGGTAAGAAAAAATATCACTATCACAATGTAGTTGTAGGTTTCATGTAAATATGCTTGATGATGCTTTAATATAAATAGCACAGTATAATCATCCGTTTAAAACCTGAGAGAGAAAAATCTGGATCAACTCAAACAATAACGTCTTGTGGGAAATATTGTTTTAGGCACTTACGAGTGCGCGTTCCTCTAATTATTTTTCCCACATCAGGCCACTTCGTTATTTTTTCTCGCCCAATCCTTATCCTCCCTCACTGTCAGACCTTTCTGCTGCCATGAACCAATAACTTTATGAGAGAAAGGAGATGAAAAGAATATTGTGAAAAACAGAATTTGGCGAGTTAATACGTATTTGTCCTTAAGCTTTGTGTAACTAATACTACTGTTTAACTCAAATAAATGATTCCTAGAGTCTCAACATGAATTGGGACCATGGCCATTAGATGCACGTCTTTGTTCAGCTGCAAGATTAACATTCAAAGGTTAAATCAGCCGTCTTGATTGCCATTTATGGCAATCATCATCAGATGATTCCATAATGTACATTTACATTATGGAAATAATGTAAATTTACATTTGGAAGTCACTTGGCTTATCATTATCATACTGTAATAGCACTTGTGCAAATACGAGTCTGTTTACAGCCCTGGCTTATTTTCATACATCCAAATAGAGGCTGCTTCTTTCACTTTACCTCAGTAGAATAATATTACCCTGTAAAACTGCGCTGCCAAACTAAAGCAGTAATTTAGTGACAATATCAGCTGTACCTGTAAAATAAGGTATATAAATTTGCATTATGCTTCAAGTTTGCATACAAACTGCAAACTTGTCACAGACATACATGTAAGTGCAGCTATCTGGAATCTGTGAACACACTATAATCAAATTTGAGCCTTGATTCCTCCTGCAGAAGCTGACAAGCTGGGAAATACACTTATTCTTACAGACAGTTAGATGAGAAGATTAATAATATCCTTCACATGTCTTTGTTAATTAAATTATGTGTTAATAAGTGATCTTTAGAGGTGCTGGTAGGAAATGTTGTAACCTTTGGACAGAACCAAGCTAGCTGTTTCCCTCTGTTTCCACTCTTTGTGCTAAGCTTAGCTGGCAGCTGTGTTTAGCGTCATATTAGAAGCAGTTATGTGGGTTAGGGGGTGTGAGTCTTCTCATCTTAATCTTAAAGTTAGTCTTAAAAAGAATAACTGTAGTTCCCTATTCCTTTAAAGTTCAGTTTACTCGTCATGAGGAGTAGTAGCCTGCCACTCAACTTATGAAACCTGTTGAGTTCAGGTGCCAAAACGTCACCAACCAACAAATGAGAAACTATCTTGCTATGTCATACGTTTGCCACAGTATCTGTCTCCTAAAAGTAGCTACAATTTGCATCACATTGTAAAATAATGGGGGTCGGTGCAAAGGAAATCAGATACAGGGCTCAGAGGGTTTATCTTCACATTCGGTTGGACAAGCTTCTCTGTGTATCATCGGTGTTCAATAATTCTAATTGTATGCTGCAGCAACAGGAAGGTGCTGGACATGGCTGCTAGGGAGGTGAGCGTTGATGTGTCTTCACTAACATTTCACATTTAATTAAACCCCTGTGTCTGTCAGTTCTGCATCTCGCTACCCTAGAATAATGAGGTTCTTTTTTTTTTTTTTTTTTAATTAAAAGGTTCTATCTGACATTTTTGTCAAAATTGAATTATTTACATATTCTTACTCTGGTATAACTTGTGAACATTATTTAAAGGTATAGTGGAGGATTTTCTTTTTCCAGGTGGATCATCAAGACTATTGGTCCTCCTAGTTGTCAATCATTCTGCTGATATGTTTACGTAAGGCCGTCGTACGTGCTCGTCCCTAGGTAGTTTTCGCTTTCTGCGGCCTCTAGCCCGACTGCCTTCTCCACGCTCTCGGCTGGTGCTGGCTCTTGCGCCCCCTCCCTGACCTCGTCTCCCTCGGCCTGCACACGTTTAATAGGCGTTCCCTCTCGGGAGCAGGTAGAGTGTTGTGCATGTGCATTTTTTCAAAAAAATTCGGGAAAATCCTCCACTATACCTTTAAGGTGTTATTTTTTAAATAAAATTAATAATAATAAAAATTTTGGGTATTCAGAAAACAAAAAGGTTCTATCTACAAAGTTACACTCAGACTTGGAGTTATACGATTCTACCTGTGGCCCAATCATCTTTTGGAATATTTACAGAAGGACCAATCAAATACTGTCTCACAAAGGGGTGGGAGAGTCAATGGGGCTTCTCACAGTAATATGTGTAACCTACTGATAATCTATCCATCTATCCATCTATCCATCTATCTATCTATCTATCTATCTATCTATCTATCTATCTATCTATCTATCTATCTATCTATCTATCTATCTATCTATCTATCTATCTATCTATCTATCTATCTATCTATCTATCTATCTATCTATCTATCTATCTATCTATCTATCTATCTATCTATCTATCTATCTATCTATCAGGTACAGGGCCATCGTGAAGCCTCTGGACATCCAAACATCAAGCACCACCACCAGCATTGTCCTGCGGGCGGCGCTCATCTGGCTCTTCTCCCTGATCCTGGCTATCCCAGAGGCTGTATTCTCTGACCTCCATACCTTCAACGTCACTTCCACTAATGAGAGTTTTGTCACCTGCGCCCCTTATCCCACATCTGGGGAACTGCACCCTAAGATCCACTCAATGGCCTCCTTCCTCATTTTCTACGTCATTCCACTGCTGGTCATATCCGTGTACTACACCTTCATCGCCCGCAGCCTGATGAGGAGCGCCTCAAACCTGCCTGTGGAGGGGAACGTGCATGCAAGACGACAGGCCAGTGTTCAAGCTAAAGTCAAATTATCAGGGCCATAGCCAGATTTGGGACATATTCAGGTCATGAGGTCATAGTTTTAGTGCTACATTTACTTAAAGTTACTATATGTAACTTTTTAAGGTTTCTGAAACTGTAATTTTTCATCTAATGATCATGAATGACCTGTATCAGCAAATGAGACTAACAGTGAAAAGAACGCTATTTTTATATAGTTTTAGTAAAGCCTCTGCCCGGGTCCGATTTTTCCCGCAAAGTCACATTACGATTTACGGCAGGTAGACGGTGCTAGAGAGCACACATTCTGATGTCTCACCGATGCGTTATTATGGATCCCACGTAACTTCTAGGCAAGTCCCGCCCTATGAAGCAGCTCGATTGTTTGGGGTTAGGCATTGACCTTGAGTGGTTAAGGTTAGGATAGCCGATTGGTGAGGGTATAGGACCTGAACAAATCGGGTTACGTTACCTTGCGCAAGTATGGACGCCTGGTCAATAGTAGTGTGTGAATGCTATTGAAGGGCGGGTCTTGCCTAGAAGTTACGTGGGTTCCATAATAACGCCTCACAGATTTCTTTGTAACACCGGAAAAGCCTGTGTTATTGTTTCCAGCCAGGTAAAAGATAGCAGGAGATTTCTTTATATAGGCCTAATTGTATTTTAATGTTATTTTTGCTGTAGTTATGGCTGATACTGGGGCAGGGTCATCACAGGAAAAAGGCTATGTCTATTTCATTCATAACAATACGCGATGTGGTTGTACGTTAGTAGCCAACATTAAATTACATCCCACCCTTCCATTTCCATTTTTATTTCTTTTCAGAAGAATAATATTTATATATATTTATATAATGGTTTTGAAAAAACATTTTCTACACCCAACAGGTTGACTCAAGGAAGCGATTGGCCAAAACAGTGCTGGTGTTTGTTGGTCTCTTTGCGGTGTGCTGGCTTCCCTGTCACATCATCTACTTATACCGCTCCTATCACTACTCACAGGTACACAAAAACACTTCTCTAAATTTCCAATATGTTTATTTCTTTCCATCTGTCTCGGAGTGTAACACTGAATTACTATCTGTATTTGTTTATTTCACAAAAGATATTTGTTTTGGATCTTTATTCATAGTTATACAGTACTGGAAGTGGGCTGTGCTACAGTACACTGTAATTTGTTAGAAAGAGAGATTAATTAATTAATTTAATGTATATCATTGTTTTCCGCTGCCATTTGTATTCCTTTTACGTATATGGATACGTTTGGCTGCCTAAAAAATAAAAACAACATTTGTAACATATTGTAACCATGTAACCAAATTAACAATTACAATTATTAGCTGTGTAATTATTAGTCAAGTCCAATGGGAGGCTTTATTAGTGAGAAATACAGAATTTCACTCGGCCATATTGCATGATTTCTTTCTTTAAAAACTTGATGTAGTGTGTTTGTATAATGGAAGCAAGTCTAAATGAGTTTAAAGTTGGTTTTGAGTGACTGATAACAAATGTGAAAGCCATTGACAAAAAAACAACCGTAATAGCTGATTGGGACAGAAATTCAGATTATGTTTGTATCTGTTCAGAGCGCATATCCAAATGATGAATTTGTATTTGATTACATCCCTAGTATAGCCACACCTCTAATGTCTGTCTGTCCATCTTATAAACCATTTTTTCCCAACCCTGTCTCCCCCCTGCCAGGTGGACACTTCCCCTGTTCACTTTGTGTGCAGCATCGTAGCTCGTATCCTGGCCTTCACCAACTCCTGTCTCAACCCCTTCGCCCTTTACCTGTTGAGCGAGACCTTCCAGAAGCAGTTCAACCAGCAGCTGTGTTGTTGCTGTCGTGTGATCCTCAAATGCTCCTCGCAGAGCCCGACTCATTTTAACACACATGTGACGTCTGTCCGCAGCACACATCACTCTATGGCGAGTCTAAGCATTATCAATGGCAGACGGATCTATCAGGAGGATTGTGTGTAAACCTATTTATATCATGTAATAGTGGTTTGTAAAATATCTTAAGTAATATTTGATTATTTATTTTACAAGCTGTGTGAGCATTATTTAAAAAAAAAAACCTCAGTGCATCCTTTGCTCTTTGGCTTTTGTGTCAGTGACTCGTACTTTATGTTTCCACAAAACATTTTATTCATAGGAGCCTTGCATTAAGATATACTGTATATTTGAATGATTGTACCTGAAGGAGTACTCCAGCATTTGAATATTGCAATTCTATGAAGTTTGGGGTCTTGAGAGAAGTCAGTCAGAAGTTAGTACTGTGAGCGTCTAAACAAAGAGTCTACAGCCATGATAGTAGCGAGGCAAGTTCCCATATAACAGAAGGGCATTTTAAGGGAACCATATCTTCCAGCGACAGGTGAACGTTGTGAAACTGTTAAAACTATAGTGCGTAGTAGTTTCTGTTGCCTCCATAAGGTATTAGAAGTAATGACAACATCACTGTCGGCGTGTCCACATGATACAAGCATTCCGTGACCGCGCACCACCCCACCCCTCCTCCATGCAGTTGCTATTAGCCAACGAGGACACAGAGGATTAAAAAAACATGATGGACTCTTCAGAAGGGGTAATTATGTTCGCTTGAGTTTCTGCGCGGGAAAGTCGCTGGACGCCACAATCTTCTGAACATAGCCATACTGAGAAATATAGAGAGAGTTGTGTGGAGCTGATAGTCTTAATTAGCTTTGTAGCAACTCATTTGGCAATGGCTTGAATGTAACGGACATCCATTAATATCAAAAAAGGTTATGCACTAAAGCTTTAACACTGTGAATTTAAGAAAACTACTTGGATGGGTTTAGTAAAAGATCGTGGTTAGGGTTAAAAGAAGTTTGTTTTTGTTATGTAGTTTAAGTTATGTATGTGATGTAGGTTAAGTAAAAAACTAACCGTCAACTTTGACTTTTGCTTTCACACAGGACACAAACAGCGGTCGCCCTGTGTTTGTTGTTTGACCCATCCATCCACTCTTTTCTCCTCCCTACGACTTTACGCAAACAAAATATGATTCCCTTCGAAACCTAATTGAGAATGCAGTTTTGTTGTATGGGAACGTCATTTTTAAGGGACATGGTTGACATTTCCCATAATGCAATATGACAGAATCTCTTCACTATACCCTGTGTACCTGGTAAATGACCACGTCTTTCAATCTCAACACCTCCAGTTTGTATCACAGGCTGTTCTAACTGTTAAGTCTCTAAGCCCAAGCTGAGATAAACCTGACGACATCATCAGCGGTATTTTGTTAGACTTGGTAAAGCTCCCCAGGATGACTTAACAGAACACCATGAGTAAAATGTGTGCGCAATTATCATCATCTCTAATAAAGCTACATGTACAATATTTACAGAAGTGAAAAGACACATTTTGCAACAACAAATTAGAAAGCAGTATATGTCTTTAGAAAAGGCAGAATAAGGCAAATCACCCCTTTAGTAACAAAGTATATTATAATCACAATTACTGGTACTTTTTATTATAATAAATGAGATTCTTTTGCTCAAATTTTGCAAAAAGATAAAAGTCAGATCAGTGTGCTCTATCTATTATGTGATATCTTTTTATATTCTGGGATATTAATGTATATCATTATGCCTGCACCCTGTTGCTGTATTTGTATATTTCTAAATGTCTTATGCTGTGATAATAACTGTGAAATCGTAAGTGTACCTTCAGAGATGTATTTTAAATGTTAGTCACGAATGTTTATTGAGCTGTGACTTGAGGTGAACACGGTGTGAAAATTAACAATGAATGTAAATGCATGTGTTAGAAATCCCATTTGGCATTGAATTACGCTATGTGTGTTTATATTTTTGTGGTTGTATGTGTTAACGCAATTTACATGCAGTTCTTAAGGAAATTAAATTGACAGACGGTCGGTGTTTAGCTTAAAAATACTGCACTGTGCATTTTCTTTTTCCAATGGAAGAAAATAATATGAATCAATATAAATTGCAGTCATATTAGTGTGCACTTTATCTCTTTCTACATACTGAAAGTGGATCCACATGTGCGTCTGTAATTTGGTTATGTTTAGA
Source organism: Gymnocephalus cernua (assembly GCA_023631565.1). NCBI lineage: Eukaryota > Metazoa > Chordata > Actinopteri > Perciformes > Percidae > Gymnocephalus > Gymnocephalus cernua. The sequence goes on along the minus strand of CM042426.1, from coordinate 18,817,256 downwards.
GTGTTAGTCCTGTTGACTGTGTATACACCACATAGTTTCTGCACCACTGTGTTCACTAGACGTGATTATTCCGCACTGTCACATGCTAAATTTACAGTCACCATGTCACAGTGCAATGTCCTAATTTGGTGTTTCACAGAGGCAGAGGATCATGCCCAGGTTGTGATGAGTGGGTGTATAATTCAGTCTGGATAGCGTTTGTTTGATTGTGGTGTAAGCGCCTTGCCAAATTTCTGTCCTGCATGGACTCAACCATCTACTTACATGTCATCTTTATAGTCAGGTTCATTTGGTGGAAACTCTGGAATGCAAATAGGGATTAGTCATTATATGTTTAATTTAAGGAATGAAAGACACTCAAAGCAATACTAATAAAAGCACATTAGCACATATGTTTAAAAATCCCTTTCAAAGAGTCTTACAGGCAAGGACGTGCACAGACATTTGGAGGAGCTATTGCTCTAATCTGGAAAAAAGGCAGACTGTGGCTGCACTCAATGATTCTGGTTGAGATAACTAATGTTATGATTTGGCACCATAAATAATACTTTTGATATACATACAATAATAACTAATTCACAATGCTATACACGGTATAGACACAATTTACTGTGCATTTATTATTAAATGAAACATTTGTTTTAATGAGTTATTACCCTATTCCAATTTAAAGACCCAGTGTGTAACGTGTTTAGTTGTTTATTATCAAAATATGTGTTGCCCGTTCACAAACATGTCCTTTTTCATGAATATTGACCACCACCATCAATTCCAAGTATTCCTTTTGGCTTGAAATTTTACATTTGCATTTGCATGAACTGGGGTAGACGCTGCATATTCATGCGCCATCTTGAAATACCTTAGCCAGTAAGGGACATACAGGACATACTAATCGGCCTTTCGCGTTTTCGCTATCACATGATAAACTCACAGGTGCTGCTAATGCTGCTAATGGGTATCATAGCTTCTCGGACGGAAACTTTGAAGAAGGAAACATGGAGGACCACACGTTTTCTTAATACATCCATGCACGTATTGAAAATCCAAATTTCAGGAACAGGAGTCTTCTTCTTCGCCCAGAAAAAAAAGGATATTGAAAAGAGCAAAAGACCAGCTTTTTGAAGCGTGAAGCCTACGGTAGCTGTAATACAGTACTTTGAACTGCGTACTTTGAATTGCGTGGCAGGAGAGAGTTGATTGCAATAAACGATCTCAACGCTAGATGGGAGAAATTCCTACACATTAGACCTCTAAAGAAAATGCTTCTGATAAAATAGGCCAACTTCACACTAAATGAATAATGTAGGATGGTTGCTTGACATTATCAAATGCTTCTCTCACAGCTGGCCTGCAGGCAGTTTTAATCCAGCTCTGCAAAATTGCAGATCTTTTAGCTGCTTCTTTGAGCTCTTTCTCTCTCTTATCTTCAGTCGTCTTTGTTGTGAAGGCATACTTAAGCATGCAAAACTAACAGGCTATACATTTTTTTTCTTTTAAATGCAAAGTTGATTACATTAACGTGATGCAAATGTTACAAGCTGAAGCTGCACAGTATTCAAAGCTCAAGTGGATTTTCTTTTTGGTTATTCACGGGGCATTTGTCATAATCTCCATAACTTTAAAAACTCACGTGAAGGCAGAAGGGCTTGGCTTTCCCACATAGACTGTATATTAATATGCAGTCTATGCTTTCCCTCTTTCATTTGCGGTGCTCCGTGTGAGAAATATAAACAAAGTCACGTGACTGGGGGCAGAGGGCATCGCTGAGGGCAAGATTGGATGATATAGCGATTTAATTTGATTTAACTTTAGTAATGATGGGAGTAGTATCGCATTAATGCAGCCACAACAGCAAAAAAAGAAAAGAGAAATAAAAGTTTATTTAGGCTCTTTCACCAGAGAGGCAGCTAAGCCAATCAGGGCAAACGGGCCGTTGCCGGGCAACAATAGCCCGTACCTGTGCACGTCCCTGCTTACAGGAATTCTTATGTCATCCTTTAAAAGTCTGCAGGAGAATGCAGGACTTTTTTAGTAATTCTGCAAGGCCACCTGTCATACATCTACAGCAAATATGTCTAATTAGTATAATAATGTAATCAGCCAAGTTGATTAATTGTTTAGAGGTTACCCTCCAGACATCTTTTAAGACATACAAATCTTCTCTGCTTTGAATAATATTTTGTGTTTGATACTTAAAAAGTGTTAGGACCGCCTCATGCCAAACGTCAATCGTCAAAGTGAAGGGCAAACACCCAAGGGAAGGAGAGGGACTTCACAATATCTTTGATTAGTATTAGATTATATTTTTCTTTTAAAGTTCAATATATTGTACAGGCAGTAATTTAAGAAAGGGGCTCTAGCCTACTCAACATTCCGAACATTGATATAGCAGCAAACAAATATTTGCTGTGTAAAGATATGGTGGAGTAATGGCATCCTGAACAGAGAATAAAGTGTAAGTGAGGTGTAATCCAAGTTCTCAGTTTTTTGTTTCGAGAGGCGGTCCAGCCGCCCTTGCATATTAGTGCAAGTGGCCTTGAAAAAAAGGTATTTCATGTACTAGCCTACTCAGTCCCTCCAGAAAAACGCGATTATGCGATTGCAGAATTTAATGCATAATCAGCCAAAGTCCGCATATTTATGCGGGGGCGCATTTTTTCAAATACGTCGCACTTTCGCCACATAAATTGCCGATTTCCACGCAAAATATGCGGGGCTTGCATGATTTCATAATCCCCGCATTTTCGTTGCAAAAAAGTCACATATAGCTATCTTAGCAGAAAGTTGAAAAATGTTGCGTTTACTTCACACGAGAGCAGCCAGTTATTAAGTGACGTAATTATGCCTAGTGAGAACACGGTGTTGGGAGGATCACTTTGTTTTCTCTTTTTCATCAAACCGCAGTTTTTGCAAGTTCCCGCAATTTTTGCAAGTTCCCGCAATTTTTGCAAGTTCCCGCAATTTTTGCAAGTTCCCGCAATTTTTGCAAGTTCCCGCAATTTTTGCAAGTTCCCGCAATTTTTGCAAGTTCCCGCAATTCCATCGCATAAAATTGCATGAATATCACGCATATTCCATCGCATTTTTAAGAAAACGTGCTGCATAATCAAGGATTTTTGCCCGCAACAATCACAAAAAAACTCTGAGTTTTTCTGGAGGAAACTACTGGGCAACGGTCTGTGAGAGCCATGTGGAGGCAATTCCAGCCCGCTGTTTTATTTATATATTCAGGTTTTACAGTAAAGTCCCTTTAAAGTCCCTGCATTTAAAATTACAAGATAATCACAAAACTACATTAAAATGAAATATTCTGTGTAATGTTAAACAAAATCCAAATCCCAATAGTTCTAAATCAAATTGTTAAAATTTCTAATTCATGTTTTTTTAAGTCACACACATAAAAAGTAATAATAGATGTCCCCTTCAAGCTTTTTTCATTTGCCAGACTCAATAGTATCATTATAACAAAAAACTCAAAACAAATTTAAAAAAGGTGCAGTTTACATTCATCATTCATTTTGTTACTAAGTGTAGTTAAAACTTTATTAGAATAAATAAAAACATAATTGATGTTGTGACTCTCCTTTAGATGCTTCAGTCCCATCCTTGAAACACCCTCGAAAGTTGTAAGCATCTCTGTATGGAAAGGGCCTTCAGGAGGAAAGAAATTAAAAGCAAAAACACTTCCAGCCAATAACTCTGTTATTCTAAAGGTCAGTGTTGTGTGTAGGTGTTTTATCTGGTCTATTTAGCAGTGTATTGATCCGAGGTTGCTGCTCATCATGTTCAACCTAAGTGTCAGAACTATCAAAGGACGTCAGAGGACTGAAATGTCATCATGTTTATTCCACAGTTGATGTCAGTGTCGCCTCCTGGGAACTTCATGCGGAATCTAATTGGTGCATCACGCGCCTAAACGACAAAAGAGGTTGCTTTCTAATGACTCTCAAAATGACATATATAAGCATTTTATATAACACTGTGATAATATAGACATAGTATAGTCATGTGATGGATGCATAATAATAACATATATACGTCGCACAGTGGTCATTTTGTAGTGTAGCACATGACCACAATGGCAGTTTTCATCAAGTGACAGTTCTATTTAAGGTCACACTTTTAAGCACGTGGTTAACGTTGTGTAATGGAACTAGTTAACTTCAGGCAACAAAAATACTTAACTAAAGATAGTGCATTTCTACACTTCCAGTCTCCTAGTGGGCGCGGCATTGTTTGTAAGTGTCATGAATATCATGTGCAAGGATGAAAAGTTATATAGCCTATACTAGCTTAATGGCTTCTAAACCGTATCTGGTTAGGTGTATTAAAACATCAGGAATTGGGAATTGGCATGCAATTAATCACGTAAAACTACTAAAGTGAGGACATATCGTGACATATCACAGACGTCATTGCGACTAAGGTCCGTAAAACTCGGTTCATTTAAAAAAAGTCACAGGTAACTTCTGGTTTCACATGGGACACGAACCCCGGAGTAACGGTCCTGTGTTTGTTACTACAGCCACGAGAGGTCGCCGCTTAACAACAAACATAAATAGGAGTCATGAGCGGCTTGCACAATCGCCCTATGCGGCCGTTTTGTGGATGAGGACGGTCATAATTGGTGATATGGGGGCCTATTTATAGCATCTTGTTTTGTACCACAGGCAATAACAAAGAATGTCTTATTTTGTTGGGTCAGACTTTCACAATTGCCAGTGAATTTTGTCTGGTGACAAACAAATACAAATTTAGAGCAACAGATAAAAAAACAGATAAACAAATTTACATCGCTATAGTCTTGTTTTCATTTTTATTTGAGATATGTTGTATATATTATACATATATATATATATATATATATATATATATATATATATATATATATATATGTTGATATCTTAGTCTTGTTTATGTCTTGTGGCTTTGACATTGTAAAGGATTAATTTTTTTTGCTTATGCATACATTAAATCCATCCATTAACCTTTATTTCAATTTCATTTGATTTCCAAGACGTTCAAAACACGTCTTACTAGGCAAGGCAGCTTTATTTATATAGCACATTTGAGCAACAAGGTAATTCAAAGCGCTTTAAATAAAACAATAAAGAGCAGTTAAAAACAATTTAACACATTCTACAATAGAATAAGAGGTATAAAATAAGAAACTAAAAGTTACAGTGCAGTGTAAGTAACTAATGTATTTTGGTGCAAGAAATAAATGAAAACAACAGTTCAAGTGTTTCTAAGATTTACATTTTTAAATGTCTGTATGTTTTTAGAAATGTTTTAATGTTGATGTATGTATGCATGATATTACTATTATGTGGTATAATTGCAAAATAGCAAACATGAGATGGTCACATTAAGGATGAAGAGTAACAGGCTTTGAATAATACAAAGTCATTAAGATAAAATGAATGTGATATTTTGTATGTGACCTACAGTTGTAATCTTTTCTACAATTTGCCAAACTTAATAAGTATTTTGCTTTTGGTTGAAATGATTTGAAGTTCTTGCTTTTATGCTCTTTAATGGGGTTCCTGTGTAAAATGTGTATAAGTACTGTTTCATGATGAAGCGTTCTTCATCTTTTCACCCCGTGTGCTACATTGGGGTAGTTACATAACATTTTCATGCAATTTGATGTGCAATTACATGTTCTTGAAAGGAACATGTGAGAGATGTCTGTTTGGCACCTTGGAGACTTTATAGGTAACCCTGATGACGATTGATGTCCGTGTGAAAACCTTTCTGATTGAACAACAGAGTGCCATATATAGCACAGACCTTTCCTCTGAACTGGTGACACGGGCATCAGATACAGCCTTTTCACAGATGTAAACATAAACATTCTAAATGGACCCAAGTTGATTTCCTGTTGCAGTGTATGTGAATGGCATGAACTGACAGGAAGTTAACAAGGGGCCAGGCTGTTGCCTAGCAATGTAATTCCATTGAAAAGGTCTATTACTTCAGCTCCATTATGTCCCAGTTTGATTATGAAGGCTCGTTCCTGTCTCAACAGACAAATGAGGTAAAATGTCTTCGGATTTTGGTGTGAAAGAACTTGAATAAGCACAAAGCCCTGACCTCAACCCCATCCCAACACCTTTGGGATGAACTGAAGTGGCTCACACCTAACGTCGTGATTTTAACTTAAGGGGGTACTGTTCTTGGCTGGTAACTTCCAGGAGTCTCAAGTTGAAAACACGACTCCAGGAAATCACTGCACCTGTCCAAGAAATTGCCCCACGCATAACCCCCTCTTGAAACCATGTGACATTTTAACACTGATGATGTTTTTGATAAACAAACAAGATATAACGTGTACATTTGTGAGCTTTAGAGGTGTTGGTAGTCCAATTTTGTTATCTTTGGACAAAACCAGGCTAGCTGTTTCCACTATTTATGGTAAGCTAACCATCTGCTGGTGGTAGCCTTATATTGAACAGACAGATACCTTGCCAAGAAAGTGAATATATGTATTTTCCAAAATGTCAAATGTTTGCTTTCTTTTAATGCTCTTGGGTTTGAAGCATGTTGAGCAGATGGGTGCAATGCACAGGGGTTAATTATTCCCAACAGTCCACATGCTTTTGGCAATAAAGTGTGTCATCTTCATCATTCACTGAAAACTTTTCCTGTGTGTGGCTTGGTAAAGGTAGTCAATGTATTTATATTATTAGACTTGAAGGGCCTTCCATGATTTCCCAAACTACTACAACATACACTCACCTAAAGGATTATTAGGAACACCTGTTCAATTTCTCGTTAATGCAATTATCTAATCAACCAATCACATAGCGGCTGCTTCAATGCATTTAGCGGTGTCGTCCAGGTCTAGACAATCTCCTGAACTCCAAACTGAATGTCAGAATGGGAAAGAAAGGTGATCTAAGCAACTTTGAGCGTGGCATGGTTGTTGGTGCCAGACGGGCTGATTTGAGTATTTCACAATCTGCTCTGTTACTGGGATTTTCACGCACAACCATTTCTAGGGTTTACAAAGAATGGTCTGAAAAAGGAAAAACATCCAGTATGCTGTAGTCCTGGGGGGCGAAAATGCCTTGTTGATGCTAGAGGTCAGAGGAGAATGGGCCGAGTGATTCAAGCTGATACAAGATCAACTTTGACTCAAATAACCACTCGTTACAACCAAGGTATGCATTAAAGCATTTGTGAAGCCACAACACGCACAACCTTGAGGCGGATGGGCTACACCAGCAGAATACCCCACTAAAAATAGGAAAATGAGGCTACAATTTGCACGAGCTCACCAAAATTGGACAGTTGAAGACTGGAAAAATGTTGCCTGGTCTGATGAGTCTCGATTTCTGTTGAGCCTTTCGGATGGTAGAATCAGAATTTGGCATTTAACAGAATGAGAACATGGATCCGTCATGCCTTGTTACCACTGTGCAGGCTGGTGGTGGTGATGGTGTAATGGTGTGGGGGGGATCCCTTTCGCCTTCAGAACTGCCTTAATTCTTTGTGTCATTGATTCAACAAGGTGCTGGAAGCATTCTTTAGAAATGTTGGCCCATATTGATAGGACAGGGTCAAACACGGTATTAGTATGGTGTTCCTAATAATCCTTTAGGTGAGTGTATAGCTTTTACTACAAGACAAGGAGGGAGTATGACTTGGACTGAGTTTTGTCCTCCTTTTGAGTTGGTGATCTTTTCTTCGTTGTCTGCATTAAATGTATATCTATTTATCTATTCAGTCTATACGTTGATGCTCAGTTGTTTAAACATCTTGACAATTAAAGGTACTCTTTTAGCTTCTGACCTAGTAGCACTATGGAGCAGTTTCTTGTATAAAATGCACATCCCTGCTAATGGTTTTACACTATTCCACTGATCTAGTGGCAGTAACACAACAAGTTAAGCAGCAATGCACCAGCAAAAGGAACACTGCAAGCTAATGAACATAGATGTAAACAATGCAGGATTTTTAAAAATGTCTGCAAATGTTTTATGGGAAATGGAATGATTTCAACATGATTGTTAAATCTCAAGGACACACAGGACGTGTTTTGGTGAGTCAATATAAAAATAGTAGGGATTTCAATCTTTGGTATTTGGGAAACAGGGATAAATATGATTCTCTTTTTATGCAAGTACACAAACAGTGCAGCAAGAGGGAGACAAAACTCTTTGTAACTTAAGGCCTGTTTAGTATTTTGTGTCATCACATAATCCGTTATATGCAGCGTTAAAATACTAATAACATTTTCTGTATGAAATTTGGTATTATTTTTTTTTATTGTGGGCAGGGCAGGATCAGTGGATGAGTGAAATAATCCCATGTAACGCCATGTCATTTCTGTATGACACTTTTTCATTCCGACTTTGGTAACAGCTTGTATGGCTCCTAAAGCCAGGGTGGGACTGTCGCAGAGCAGCACTGATACTGTTTAATGGTAGAGCAAGCACTCACAGGAAAACTTGTCACAGTCACAAACACCTTTATTAACGTGTCCACCAGAGTGCTGAGACACAAGGACATTAAAGTGCTCATATTATGCTCATTTTCAGGTTCATAATTGTATTTAGAGGTTGTACCAGAATGGGTTTATGTGGCTTAATTTTCAAAAAACACCATATCTTTGTTGTACTGCACATTGCTGCAGCTCCTCTTTTCACCCTGTGTGTCGAGCTCTCCGTTTTAGTTACAGAGTGAGACATCACACTTATATCTTTTCTTATATCTTTGTTGGGAGTCGCACATGCGCAGTAGCTAGGTCAGCACTGCTAGTCAGTTGCAGAGTATGAGGGTGTGCCATGCTAGCAGCTAGGTGAGCATTATAACGTGCGTTATAAAGTGACGCACATTTGTCACGGAAGTAAAGGCTGGACTACAGCAGAGCTGTTTGGAGCAGTTTGTGAACAGTGTTTTCTGTTGGAGATGGTAAGTCCCTTTGGGGTGGACTTTGGGCTTTTTCACTTTGTAAACCTATAACGTGCACATAAATATATATATATATATATATATATATATATATATATATATATATATATATATATATATATATATAACACAATAAAGGAAAGGCAAAAAGCCAAAAAGCATAATATGAGCTTTATGAACTTTTAATGTTTGCATTTTCAGAAGCGCTGCCGGACGGGGAAATAGGAATACAGCACTGGACATCAATACATGCACCAAGCAACAACTGTAAATGAGGCACATTTACAAATGACGCACCTGTTTTATGAGAAGCAGTACGTACAGTCCACTCCGTCTTCAATAAAGTTGATGCAGGTCTTCAAACACTATCACAACGGATGGAGTTTCACCTGGAAGCTCAAATACTCAACAACATATTTCAAATACAAGACGTAACGAGAGATAGCTAGCTTCTCTGCCACCATCTAACAAAGAAAATGTCAGATACTGAATAGCAATGCAGCAGATCTCGTCAGCAAACAGCTGCTTGTACAGTGTCTAGAGTAAAAGTATGTTTTATTGTCTCTTACATTATTGAATAAAAGTTGATTTAATGTGGCTTTTTGACAATGATCAATAGGAGGAAATTATTTGTCTTAGTGAAAACAGATCTCTACAAAGTGATTTAAATTGCAGGTGTTGGAGCCATTTATGCTATTTTATGTTATTTCATATTGTGTTAGTATAATTAACTATAGTTTATTACAATATTGCCTGGTTCTGTCTGTCACGGGTGATTTGTGATTAGGGTACGGATATGGTGTCTCAGCTCCGCCTATTTTGGCTGATCATCTCTACAGGTGTTAGTGTGGAAGTGATTTGTAATGAGGTGGCGGGAGTAGAAGGGACACAGTTTGACCGTGGACGTGACTATGATACGTAACAGAATAAACTTCGACCATAATAAACATTTAAGTTGTTTACAAGTCAGCTGCTGCGCGTACGAGGCAATCCTTACTCCTGACATAGTGGCTCATTTATACTATATTCTATTGAAAGCCCTTGACTACTCACATGTGATCTTAATTTAATTATGTGACTTATTAAACAAATTGACTGCAGCAGTGACTCAAAGTCACAAAAAAAACACATGAAAGCCACTGTAATTCAATGTTGTATAGCAATAGCACATAAAAACTTCTAAAGAGAGTGAATATTTTTTTGTAGACTCTGTATGAAGATAAAATCCAAGGAACAAGATTTTCAGGTTACAATACCCTTATTGACCTCATGATGTAACAATTATTAAAGGCAGGGTTGGTAATATTGAAAGGCTAGCAAAATTTGAAAGTAGCATTTCCTCGGGGCTCCGCCTAGCCCCTCCCTCTGCCCTCGGGGCTCCGACCCACACACAGACGCACGAGCACCGCTGCGTCGCCGCTTCAGAGCAGAGCGGAGAAAGGTCGGCAATTTTACTTCATGTAAGCAAACACCTAACATTATCATACTACATGTTTAAAACAAACATGACTACTGTTAGCAATGCGGCGACGACGCGCATTGAGCTCCGGCTTGTACATGGGAGGGGTAGAATACGCGCATTTTTCATTGGTTCTTTCCAAGCAGACTGCGAGGCAGTTTTGTAACAGAATTCAGCAGCTGTGGTGCCCATGAAGTGTGCAACAAGTTTTAAAACTTTTCCAAAGTTGTGTTTTGAACCCTTTAAAGCATACAGGTGAGTTCTTTACGCAAATTCTTTTGAATAACAGCAGCAAATGATTAAATGAAGATTAACATGTAGTGGAATATTCCATCAGAAATTAAGCAATAATCCATAAATTCATCACAAATTACAATTATAAAAAATAATCTTTTAATATAAACTACATATTCAGTGCACAAAGAACAATGTACAAATCATAAACTTTACAAGTTGATTGAAACATAAGGTAAGCATCTTAAAAAAAAATCAAATAACACGGTCATGTCAGTTAATATCATATTAATTAGTTAAAGTGATCGCCATAAATAGGACTGTAAATAAATTATGAGCCTTTTTTCTCTGCCTCCAAAAGTCCTTGGCGAGCAGGTTGTCGTCATTTATTTCCTCAGAGTTCTAGTTGGGCCATGTGCATCTGTGAATGAAAGTAAAGGTAGTATCATTTAGAAATATAAAATATACATGATAGAGCTCAGAAGGCCTGGATGAACCTGAACTCTGCAGGAGTTTTAGAAACGGATTACTTTGTTTATTCATCCTGCACGTCTGAGTAGCTGCTGGAAATCCATCCTGTTTAGATATTTTAGTCAATTCAATGCCAATAACTTTATTTAGCACCTTTCAAATATAAAATGCAGCTCAAAGTGCTACAGTATGGCATTAAAAACAAAACAATAGAAAAAAAGGCAACATACAAAATATAAATGAGTTCATACAAATAGAACAAAAGACACAATCAAACAAAAAGGCAGATAAATAAATAAAATGACATGTGGGGCCAGCAACATGATGATTAAGTTACAGTCTGTCCAAGATATTGAGGAATTTTGAGGCTTAGTAATACGATCAATTATTTACGTGGATATTAAAATCACCATTTATAATTATTCTATCATACTTAGTGACAAAAGTTCTGAAAACTCACAAAAATAACCTGTCCATAGTATAGGAGTGTGGTCTGTGGTATACTGAAAGTATGAGTACCACTGGCTCAGCCGTTTAAAGTAAACGCAATGTACTCAAATGTGGAGAAATCACCAGAACTTACCCCACTGCCACTGAATGTGTTTGAGAAAGTAGTGGCAATTCCACACCCTCTTTTATTCTGCCTAACTGAGTGAAAAAAAACGTAGTTGAGTGGGCAGGTTTCAATAAGGACAGCAGCACCATCAGAGCCGAGCCATGTCCTTACAAGAAATAAGAAGTCTTATTGCTCATCAGAGATTAAATCATTGATTGTAAAGGACTTTGTGAAGAGTGATCCTACATTAAGTAAGGCCATGTTAGTTATGGATAGAACTGATCTGAGTTAAATTCCGTGAGGTACATCTGTATTATCAATTGGATTTCTGAGATTATTCTGTTTAGAAACATTGTCATTTGACCTCGGACTAATAATTGGATTATGGGTTATTGAGAGTATACAGGCACAAGGATGAGCTAGGGATTTCATGCCTGGATGGGAAGATGGCAGTGGTGTCTGCTGGCCAGAGACTGGAAGTGGTCTGGAAGTGGGGTCAAGTCTCAGTTGTCTGAAGTAGGGTATAGTTTTGTATGTCTAGTGTCACTTTGTAGGACATACTAGAGTATTTAAAGAAAGTGTCCCCAGTAAAGAAACAGATGATTATATGAAAGCCTCCGTCTTGTCGTCTACCTGCAGGAGGCTTGATCAAAACGTTGATGCCTGTGGGCACAGATGGAGGAGTTGAGTTGACAGCGTTGGATCGGTCTTGGTTCCAGCGTTGGCCCAGGTCTCGGAAGACAGTCACAGCGCTCGGCGTCTATCTCACAGTCGGGCATCCATGAACTAAGTGGAAACTCTAAGCAGGAGGTAATAATGCTTAATTTAAGTCACAAAGACAGTACAAGTACAATACCTTGTTAGCTTAATCTTCGTATTAAATCAGTTTGGTCATACTTTCATAATTACTTTAATGTTCATGCCAAATTATAGTGTGAAAAACATTTTCTAGATATGATATACCTGGGTTTGGAGTACAATATGGTTAGTGTTGGGCTTGTTTTTGAGTTTACTTCTAATGTCAGCATGCTAACATGGTCACAAAGACTAGACTTAAAAGAACAACTAAAGGATTATTGGAATTGTATTAGTTTTACAGGTGTTTGGTCATAAACCAAAAGTAATTAGGACACATCGTCAAGAAACTATGAATGTCTGTTCACAATGTCGTGCCAATCCATCCAATAGTTGTTAAGATACACACACACACCTGGTGTACTGGAAGGGTAAGGTATGCATCTGTCAGTGGAACAATCCCAAATCAACCCACTGGCACAAAGTCTTCTGGAGTCCTGTGCCTCTGACAGCTGGCCCATTGGAGAGCAGCTGCCAATGAACCAGATGGTTTAGAAGAAGAAGAAAAAAAAACTCATCATATCAAATTCAGTTGAGAAATAAGACTGATGTTTTGGACTCACCCACTGCTCCTGTGAGGTTGAGCATTACGTCGTATTATGGCGGGCTCCATGCACCTGCACTCTGTATGATTAGCTACTTTTATTAGCACAGGCTCTGGTACAAACTTAAATGGAATGACACTAAGGACCTGACACACACACACACACACACACACACACACACACACACACACACACACACACACACACACACACACACACACACACACACACACACACACACACACACACACACTTGTTATGGTTTATGGACCAGTGAGAACTGTGGTTGCAATAGACTCTAAAATAAAAGATTATTTAATCACGTGGATATCCGCCGATCATCACAGATTTGGTCACTCACAGTTTTATTCACGTATTCTGTAGTTGTGTTTCTGCAGGTGACTCCCTCTTGATTACAGCAGCCACTGCACCTGTCAGTAAGAAAACAAATTAACATATGGGTAAAAGGATGTGCATGGGAAAATAAACTTACAGTACGCTGTTGTAGTTGACTCTGAGGAGTCGTGTTAATGGGATTTTTTTCATCTGTGAAATGTAAAAGATCATATTTGGTCAGAAGTCAAATTGAATATACAGTATATGGATGAAGAAATAAAGTACCTCTGCAGGCCTGTAGAAGTCAAATGTGGACATTGTTTCAAAAAAAATGTTTCCATGTCAGCATCTATTCAATACAGCTAATTACATGTTGATGCAATGTGAATGACTGCTGAGAAGTTTTGTCAGCTTGAGTGTTAGGTGGGATGCAGGGACGGTGCAGCTCACAGCAGTGAGCTTGATGTTCAAGTTCTGGATCTGGTTTAATGTCAAACAAACCTGTGGACGGAGACGCAAGGTGGCTTGAAGAACATTGAGGGGTCGGTGCCCAGCTCCTTGGCCACGTCGACACACGTTTCCCTTGGCATGCACTGAGTCCGCTGCCATTCTTCATCTATGGCTAAATGGGAGACACACACTAGTGATAACCACATCAACACACATACACAGACTTGCCCGTTACATGTAGTATCTGACCTTTAAGAATCTCCAGGCTGTAAGATTCGGCAGCGTAGCGTGTTGAGCGGTGTGAGCCAACTGAAGGTGGAGAAAAGAGGGTCTCTGGCTGCTGCAGTCTCAAACGACACTTCCACAACTTCCAATCAGGAAAGTCTGCGAGCATCAGCAGCTCATCTAAGCTGGAGGCTGACCGCACCTTCCTCTCCCACTGCTTCATTACCTGCAGGGATCACAGTCATCCTTTAATGTTTCCCATTAACATAAAAAAACTGCAATGTTAAAAGTTAATCTGCAGTGGTCCCAGTATTTGTTTGTTGTTGTTGTTGTTTGTTAAGTTATACTTGAGGACTGTTTTAATGTAAAGGAGACCATTTATATACTGTTTTCAGGTTCATACTTGTATTTTATGTTTCTATTACAACATGTTTACATGATTTAATGTTAAAAAAAAAAAAAAAATCTTCTCATATTGCCCATGGCTGCTGCACTCTGTTTGAGACCCTCTGTTGGAGCATGTGTCTCTTTAAGCCCCCCTCCCGAAAAAGTCCAGTCTGCTCTGATAGGTCAGCTGTTCCAGGTCTCCGGATTCTCTGCATCTGTGCCCATTCTTATAACAATACATCCATGATCTGTGCTCTGCTCTCGCTGTACTACTGCATATAGCGGGACTTTATACCTAGAAAGCACCAATAAAGGCTTCTAAACCAAAAACTACACAATGACATGTTCCAGCAGAAATGTGATTAACAACATCTGCAACCAAGATTACAGGAGATTTCAGACACCCTTGGTAAATATCCCATGCTAAGCATTAGCATGTTACTGTAGTATTCTGATGTTTGCATTTTGCTCAAAACTCTACCGTGCCTAGGTACAGCCTGACAGAGACTTCAGACTCATTAGTTGTAAAAAGAAAGAAATGATTAAATATGGATGTAAAAAACTGAATTTAGTCAACTTAAATGCATTTATAGCTACATTCCTGTATGTGCATTATTTTCTACTAACGTGCCTCATACTGGGTCTGAGTTGATATGATGTTTGCTGGAGTTATTACTTGGAGCACTTGGCTTGATGTCACACACATTAGTCAGAGTGTGATTATCAACAGCTGCGGCAGAAAATGTGTGTCTGCTCCGGTCTGCCTCTGAACGCTACTCATTCTGAGGTCTCATAACCGCTACCAAAGAGTATAAATTCATATTCACTAGAATGATGATATGCAGCTGGATAAACCCGGGACATCTGACAAAAATGGGTCTCAGCCAACCAAACCACTATCATGCACTTTGAGAGGAGGCAGCGTTGGTGGGAGAAAACCATAAAACCACCTGTCAGGCTACATGAGAAGTGAAAAGTTTCCATGATGACATAAAGCAGAACAAAATGGAAGCTGAACAAATTAGATAAGTAAGGTTTAGATAAGATATGTTATGAAAAACAGAGTCCATTACTTAAGTTTATCATTATCTTTTACTTTTTCATTTTTGTTTTAACTCGGCATTTGAACAGACTTTAAATATGGATGCATGTGATCTTTCTGAGGAGGATAGGGGAGAGAAGAGGCTCATTTTTGAGGCGGGAAAGCCAAGCCTGATACCGGATGGTCGGTCTACAAACATCAGAGAGACAGTCATGGAATATTGCACTTGTCTACACACTGTTTGCTTTATTTCCTCTGGATAACTGTAACAATCTGTGTCCTCTTATGTGTTCAGTGTGTTGCAGAACGGAGGGTGGGGCATGTTGGCTGGCTAACTGCTTCCACTCAGAAACAACAACAGAAAATAGGGAGGTTTCCCCTCGACCAGGGGATAGACCCACTAATGAGAAACAGAGAGGGAGAGCGCCTGAGAGAGAGGGATGACAGGAATTGAAAGGGAGGTAAAGATGGGGGGAGTTTGAATAGAGAGCAAGTAGGGAGACAAGAAAAATGGAAACGAATGACAGCTAGATAAAAGAAAATGAAGAGCGAAGTGGTTCAATAACCCCTCTGACGCAGATACAATTATAGCGTGCATTTCCTCTTTAAACCACAAGCAAGCGCACGCATGATTACTGTCAATTTTGGTTTTGTGGACAGAACACGGTGAGCACATGTGAGTGTACTGCACTGGCAGCAACTGGTCAAGTGTGAGGTTTATGAGAGAATGAGTGAAAGGAGGAAAGAGGCTACACAACACTGCACAAGCGAGTGAAATCAACCCCTGAATGCATCAAGAAAATAAAAGCAAGGCAGTGTTTTGAATTATGTTCTCCAGACAAAGTTCGATTATGAATTAAAATTGTTTGCAGTACAAAGGGGAACAAAATCTGTCGTTATACATCATCTACAAACACCAGTGAATTGCAAGAAGCTTCTTACGTTGCTGCTTTGATACATATAACATGTACTTGAAGACATAAGGCATCACGCCACACTTACCCTGCTTCCTCCCTCTCTGTGCATGCTGTGGCCCACGTTTATCCAGCTCAGCTCCACCACCAGAGTCACCAAGCAGGAGATTCTGCACAGAGTCCGTTTCATCGTCATCATTATGCCTTGGCTATGCTTGCAGTCTCTGAGAAGCAGTCAGCAGTATGAACTTATCTCCTTTTCCTTCTGGCAGAAAGCACTTAGAGCTGGCTGCCTCTCTGACTCGGTTTCCCAGAACAGCTGAGTCCCTCAGACCACACACACTCCTCTCAGTGCAGGTATGTGCAACACAAACTCTTGATCCTCCAGCTGCACAGTAAAGAGTGTGAGTGTGTGTGTGTGTAAGCCAGATGTAACCTGTCACAGCAACCCAGATGCCAACGAGCCAAATGAGGAAGGTTAAAGATGCTTTAAAACAGGCAACTCTTACAGCAGAAGCTTTGATGCAGAACCTGAGGTGTCCAGTTAAATAACGAAGCTACTAGGAGTCAGAAGCTGAACATTACTTCAGAAAAAGTCAAGATTCCCTTAAGGACTTATCAGCACATTCTCTTATGTCAGAATGGATTGAAGGCCTGTGGAATATTTCAGCTAGATGATCTGAACAAATTCCTCTGTTTCTTCTTTATATACCCACCTCCTGAAAAAAGGCTGCTGACTTTCCTTAATTTTAGTGGTGACAATATCTGTATGTTAAACTTCCCTTCGGTCAGTCCTCAGTTCTCCAGATTCTACTGTGGTTTGTCCGTGTAAAAGGGCCCTGAGGTGCAAAAGCAGCCACACAGTTCCTTCCACTAAGATGTGGGCTAATTCTGAAGAAGCTATGAGAAACTAGTGTGTCTGACTGGTTTCTGCCTTTATGTCTCTCCCACTGGTCTTGCTGCCTCAAAGCACGCCTTTTATTTGCTTTTTTGTTCCCGTCTTTTTTTTTTTTTTTTTTTTTTAAATGTCAATTTCCTAAGCGATCACGTCCCCTGCCTGTTAAATCCCTTATCAGTGTCTTTTGCTCTGGAGTTGCCAAACCGCACACAGCCAAAAAGCAGTAACATGTGTTCTAAATGTGCTCCAGACTTCCGTAACATGTGAGGGGAAATCAGATGCCAACACCACCCCTGTCCCACCGACACCCCACCCACCCAGGCCCATTTGACTCAGGGTGTACTCTGCCAGGAGCGATGCTTATAATAATTATGAAACATGCAGAATTTTTTAACAATATTTTAATGTGGTCTATGTGAGTTCTGGGAGCAGGATTAAGTAGGTTAATGTGGTGCATACATCTGTCATCAAACATTAAAACATTTTGTAAAACCTTTATACTTAATAGTATTTAAATTAGCTTTATAACAACAATGCAAGAATTTCCTAACAGCTCTTCTACTGTGTTATTTCAAACAGCAGAAGGAAAATGTAATAAAGCTTAAATTTAACAAGGGGAGTAGAGAGCAGTTAGAAACACCTTTTCCCTAAAATCTATATTTTACAAGGGAGAAGGGATTAACTACTGGGCAAACAATGGGGCACTTGGACATGTAACAAGGTAAAATAGATGCTGCAAAGTAGTTAATGTGTGGTAAACGAGTACAGAACATTTCGTGGGGGAAAACTACCCAAGTTTCAAAACAAATATATCTTTAAATATGCTTCTATAGCAGCAAACAAGTAAAGCTAACATTTCTATCAACGTGTAGTGTTCAGAAAGAGTTGCTGATTTTTGATTTCCAGTTTTTTGCCCTTTCAAAGCCATTTCTGCCAGTCTGGTAGTCCCTGATAGCCTGTCCAATCTCTTCCTCTGTGGTCATTACAAACGGACCTGAAGGGCACACACAACATTGGAAAGTATTACATTACACTTCTTGATTAAGTTCTGTTTGTGACCTCTTAAACCCATCTAAGCATTTCTTATGTGCAGTGACTTGTTCTGTATTCATCTCGGAGGGAATAACACAAATGACGTACCGTGTTGTACCACAGGCTCTTTGATTGGTTTTCCAGCGATCAGCACAAAATGGGAAACTTCAGAGCCCTGACGAGGAAATACGAAGCAGTGCTTTCATCTTTGACTGTATGTGAAGTGGTCACTTTCATTTGTAATTTCAAAATTAGTGGTTCCCAACCTAGGTTTCGGGACCCCCCCCCCCATTAAGTCCCGGGATACATAAATCGGTGGGGTCAAACAAAATCACATATTAAACAATCTGAGAAGTAAATATCCCTTTTGCTTGAATTTTCTTAAAACAAAGAGGTCTGGAACCACTGATAAGTGTTGCATAGAAACCAGCTGAATTAAAAGTTGAATAAATCTGATTAATTTGGGAACATCAAACAAACAACAGTGCTCTGACTATTAAAGGAGAATTCCAGCCAATTTTCACATTAATCTTGATCGCTATAGATATACGAGTACTTTCAATCAGGGCATGAAATTAAGACCCGCCCACCCGCCAAATGCGGGTGAATTTTGCAATTGGCGGGTAACACTGTCAATCTACCTGCCACATTGGCAGGTAGCCAATGAGAATTGAGTGATTCAGAGGCGCAACTATTGGTAAGCAGGGTACGCGGTTGCTTACGGGCCCAGACCAATCAGGGGCCCGCATCACTGGAAGACATTGATTGACAGCCGGGGCCCCCTATCGCATTTGCATTACTCGCGACAATCCCAGCAGTCCCACGTGCAGCCACTGACCAAGCATAAGTGAGAACGGGTCAAATTCATTTCCTTGTTTCTGATAACGAAGACAAGACGTGTGTGACTCGAACATTTCACATTTACCAACAAAACGTACAGCGTGCAAAACATTTCAGACTGTCCTGCCAACCGGTAGAAATTTTAACATCAATGTACGCTGTAGCGATGTTTCACTCTAATGTTGCTGAAAGCTGCTGCCGTTTCAGTCCTGTCCTGGGCTGTTGCTCCATTTCCCCCGCGACGCGCGCGCACACAGACACACACACACACACACACACACACACACACACACACACACACACACACACACACACACACACACACACACACACACGGACGGACACACGGACACAATCACACGGTGAATGCAGGAAAAAACGGAGATGAGACGTACATAATTACCTAAATTGAGGACAGCTACGCTCATTATTGTAAGTGTAATAAGTTAAAGTCCAATAAGTAGCTACTCAAACCGTATGAATGTGTGTCCCAGACCAGGATAGAAAATTAACTAACAATGTAAAGATCAACAAGCCACTGACACATAGGCTTAGCTGTACGTTCAAATTTGATTAATTCAATTTGATTAATTCAATTCAATTATTATGTTTTGCCTTAATACACAGGCTACAATGAATAGGACAGGATAGGATCAGAGAGACACAGTAATTCCTGTTTTTCACCTTTATGACGCAAAAAAAAATCTGGCTGGTAAAAAGTCACTGTGGCGGGTGGATTTTTAAATCCACCCGCCACAGTGGCTGGTGGTCAAAAAAGTTAACTTCATGCCCTGCTTTCAATAGAAAAAAAACCGATCTGGATCAGTCCTAGCAAACTGGAGTTGCTGCAGCTACCTCTATGAGCGCCCACTGAGCTAAAAAATGGCAGTTGTCGGGGCAGATTTTAGAGTGCCTTTGTGCCTCTTAACAGAAACATAATGCAATTAATATGTCTGTGCAACATGAACAGGGCCCTAACGTGACAACAAGATGCGTTTTCAACTCAGACGTTGTTTAAATTCACCTACCCTGGTCCCTGTCTTGAGCTGTTAGCTGGTAACTGCCGTCTGTGATAAGTGTGTTCAGCCAGGCTTTTGTGAAAATCATCACGCAGCAGCTCCAGTTCATTTTGTGTGTGATTGATCTGGTGTTGGTGAGTAGCAGCAATGTAAAAATTGGCCGGAATTGTCCTTTAAGATTTAAATTAGCAAGATTTTTTCAGAAAGTAAAACCAAATGTGAAGTGGAAGAAAAGATAAACAGGTAATGCTCATCAAACAAAAGTAGTGAACGCCCAGGCTGTGTTTCCCAACTCCATGCCATTAAGAAGTCCAAGCCTAAAAACAAAGATCCTCCTTTAAAAGAGCAATAATGTACAGTTCTGAATGTTTGGCCAGAAACCAAAGCTGATATGAAAAGGATCAAGGGAATCAACAGTGGATACCTGAGAAGGCTATATGGCATCTTTAAAATCGTGGAACAGAGGAGGGAAGCTCAGCATGTTGCCAAGGATAAGAAACAATAGAGGAAACACATTGTGTTCCACAGGGGAAGAAGAGTAAGTAACTCATAATACAAACTGATCAGTAAAATACTAAATTTGAAGAACGGCGTGAAATATTTGCAGCATTATGGAAACTGCTCTTGATCCAGGTACTTAAGTTACTCACCTCGTTTTTAACTTTGATGCAGTCTCCATCTCCAAACACCACAGTGTGATGTGGCTCCACCTTCTTCTGCTCCTCATCTGGGCCTTGAAAATTAGAAAAGTTCTGTATTGTCCTTCAAGCAATGCTGGAACTCTTCATGTTAAAGGGGAACTATGCAGGTTTTTTTTTAGCTTAATTTACCTTAACTGAACAGTCATTGGAATGATTATATGACTTTTTTTTTGGGTTGAATGGTGGTCGTCTCTCTCCCCCCTAGCGCCTGTGAGTGGAAAAACCACCCTTGCAACTTTAGGCCGGCGAGCCACCAGCATTGGCGTCAGGAAGTATCGCGGGATGTCAGGTTTCACGATGTAACAAATTGCTTCACGGCAAACGCAAGTTGCTTCTGCTCCGACAGCGTTCTAAGGCCATTGTAGGAAAAAAGAATAATGTTACAGACCCGGGAGAGAAGGGTAATATTTCCTAAGTGGACATGGTTCCGTGCGTTTGCCGGCTTCTTTGAAAACAAATGCACATAATCAGAGGGAGAAGATGGGAGGGGGGAGAGTCGCCAACGAGTTTTTACAACAGTGTTGCCAAATATCTATTCCGAAGCTGTAGGTGGAGCTCTATAGAGAAACCTGCGAGCAAAAAGCGAGAAAACAGCAAAGAAATTGGCAAAATGGCATAGCGCCCCTTTAAACACTTTTGTTTAGCTGTTTTTCCAGTTTCAGTTGAAATCCAAACTTACTTCATTATGATTTCCATTGCCTGTGTACCACTAACACATTCTACAGAACTGCATTACCGTTCATTGTGACAGTCCCATGGTTTTCTAATGATACAGGGATGTCTTTTTTCATCTTTCCTTCATAGTGACATTAAATAAAGTGTAAACCCACCACTTCAATGCTATCATGCATGAATACTACACATTATTACTGTTAATTCTAATGACAGTGAAATGTTGAGCTGGGACAGTTCTTCACATTCAATTCTAAGTCATGTTGGGAAAAACAAAATAAATTAGGAGGATTAATGAGGTTTGTGGTCTCTGAGCTCTTTTTGATGTTTTTCTTTCAGTAGGATTATAGTCTTGATGGTAAATTAGGAGGAACATGAGGTTAACCTGTTGTGCATCATAGTAATTGTTTTTACAATTATTTCAGGTTGCCATAAGTCTATATCATAACACTGCGAATTAAAGAGAAATATAGGCACCTGCGTGTTTCAGACGTTTTGACCGGTTTTCTGCACTTTGCACGCTGCGACACACACAGTACTGACACTAAACACTAAGAAAGCCAGACACTTCACTTGCGGTCGATGCATTCATTGAAGCCAGCTGGTCCTGATTGGGTGAAACTCCATGTAGACTTGGAGACTTGAGATTCAAACAACATATTTAAGCTTTGCAGCCAATTTCATCCTCTCGTGTCATCAAAACATCTGCCAGCATTTACAACCAGTCTGAGAGATCCTGCAGTGTAACAATGTAGAGTAATCAAATCATAGCGAAATGTGATGAAAAAATATTTAAAAAGGGGAATTTGGACGCTCAACAAACCAAGAAAGCCTCTGAAAATGAGTTTACTGTCTGAAAGGGTTTGCTCTCATGCAATGGGAATTCCCTGATCACACAAGTTTGTCCATTAAGCAGGAAATGCAGTATTTCACAGTATAATGTCAAACAGCAACACTGATACAACAGGGTGTAGTTTTAACATGTGGGCTAGGTGGTTGATATGGAGCCAAACTCTAAGATGGTCATATTTATTATACACAGTTGCACAATGAGGTTGGTTCTTTGTTGCGATTGGATTGAGATCACACACATATTTGTAACGTAGATTTGGCAGCAGGGAGGTAAGTTAGGTTGTGATCAAACACACGGAAAAGAGCGCACATATCCAACTAAAGAATGTTAATATCACCCTGTTTGTTAGTGATTTATCCTTCTTTTTATATTTAACTGAAGTGTTGGACAATATGAGACAGGTAATGTACTGTATGTATTCATAAGGGAAATAAAGTTAAAATAAAGAGTGTACAGTGGGCCTTTCTTTTAATAAAACATTAACCAGACAAAACTCACCAACATGAATGGATCCTGAGAGTGTGTAGATGAATGTAGTCCATCCTGTCAAACACAGAAATATTATTTATAGGCATTTGTGTAATAAAGAAGTTGCTGAACCATTGCTCTGCTCTTAAAGCAACACTATGTAACTTTTAGCTGCAGCTGTAGTTCCAATGAGACAACCTGTAGGGGGACCGAAGCGGGAAAAGTTACATAGTGTTGCTTTAAACGAGCAATAAGAATGTTGGCCGCTTGCGGACGGCAGAAACAAGTTGTGAACACAATAACTGATAGCGATCACCTTATTTACACACCCAGTAGTTACGGAAAAACATTACCATAGCTCTGTTTTTGGTCTCTACAAACACCTGAGGGAAATATTTCTCTAACTGTTTCCCCGTTTCCAGGCTTTGTGCTAAGCTAACCGGTTGCTTGTGGTACCGGCGTCCACCAGACATGAAAAAGGTATCAATCTAACTCGTCTAATTGAGTCCAGTCCAATTTACACTTTTTGCATCTGGGTGGCCACAAGTGTGTATGATGTAAATGTTGTTGTCTGCCCAAAATGTATGTCTCTGCAACGTACACAGCAACAAACGCACAAACATGTCCCTGTTTGCAAACACCCAATGTAGTATGAACAGAATATGGTGATCATTTCACCACACCACCTCATCGTTGTCTCTCTGATAACATTTTGTACACATTTCTCTTAGTGCAAACCTAGTGTGAACCTTATACTGACCTAGATCCTTCTGAATGGAACCTGTAAAATGCACAATACAGTACTCTTACTATTAATAGTGTGGTGAAATATGAGAGCACTGTGGGCCAGATGTAATAATGCTTTTGTGCCCATTTCAGGCGCATTTGTTTCGCAAAAGCATGGCGAGGTATGTACAGGCCGAACTGAGGTAAAAGCGCAGACTGCTTTTTGCAGGAGCTGAAAATGGCAAATTGCGCTTTTCCGTGTCATGCATGTGCATTCACAGGAGAGTGAAGGGGAAAGTGGGAGTTTCCCATAAAGAGATGGGAGGGAAAGCGTAAAGTGCGCCTAATTATGTATTCAGCGGTAGGTACAAAAAAAGTCAGTGAAATCGCGCCTCTATTTTCACTTAGCTGAAAATTCTCTGTCTCTTAAAAGCGCAAGTGGGTTTACTCGCATAAGCCTCCTGGTGAAATGGCAGCAGTAATCCGAGCAAGACGGAGACATAGGCCAAGGAGATGAGCTGAAAAGATTTTTGCCACAAGGATCACACTTTTTCAGTTGAGTGAACACAAAATCATGAAGCATTACAGATTAAGCAGCCATGCAATATTACAGTTACTGGAAGAAATCAAAGATGACAACTCTGACTCAGCGTTCACATTCCATTCCAGCAGTTGTTAAACTCTTCGCTACATTACAAATGTTGGCATCAGGATCATTTCAAACAGTCACAGCATCAGCAGTGGGAATATTACAGTGTGCACTCAGCTGTATCATAGCACAAGTACTTAACACTTTGCTACAGCGCACTAGTCAATACATACATTTCCCCACCACTAATGCTGAAATAACAACCATGGCTAATGACCCACACACACACACACACAACCCAACAACAGCAGCTCAGCAAAATTACAACCGGGCACACATTCAGACGAGGGGGGTAATTGAGCGCACTTTTGGGGTCTTGAAAAGCCAGATGCGCTGCTTGGACCATACAGGTGAAGCGCAATTTACGTTATAGTGGGCGGAGAAAGGCACTAATTACCCGATGAACTGCAGGTTTGGTAAATACGACATACGCTGATTTACCACAGCGTGTGCTTTCTGCGGGTTGGCCATGGCGCTGATAACGCTACTTTTGCAATTGTATGTACATCTGGCCCTCAGTCTCTAAATTTTGTGAACACCGGCACTGTGATCGTGACAATTACAGGATAATGGTAAATACTGAAATGTAAGCACACGTTAGCATAAGGGTACCTATCTTAAAGGTACATTGTGGAGTTTTTGGTAAGTAACACCAATTGTAAACTTAATTGAAACTTTATTTGTTTACAAGAAGTGCACCTTTAAGTTTGCTAACATTTGCTAACTATAGCCACCAAAAGCTACTGCTCATACCAGACAAAGGAAGGCTGTAGCAGCAAAACCCCTGAGTGTGTTGAATTTAACAAGGGTTTTCTTTATTAATTATGAATTAAACATTTCATTTGTAAAGTGAAGATAGTGTGATTTCTATTTAGTCTTGCTTTAATTCATCATTTCTTTAGTTTTTTCGGTTATGTTCTCTCATTGTTTTGTTTCCTGCCACAAAAGGATAGGGTCGTCTCATGAACACTTCAGAGTACATCTATGTACTTCCAGGAAGTACAAAGAAAAAATGAGGAGGGATGGCTGAAGAGCAGACCAACACAACTATGAGATACCTTTGTGTAAGCATCTTTACAGACCATTTACAGGTACTTTTGCTATTAAAAAAGCAATTACAGACACACAACGGTGCATGTAGAAAAGCTGTTCTCCTACCTGAGGGGACTGGCTGCACATGCAGGGCGCCTGTCTGCAGTCTGAAGTCCAGGTACAAGGTTGGTGTCCTTGTGTAGACTTTAGACTATAGGGAACAAAAAGACAGTCAGCGCGCGCGCACACACACACACACACACACACACACACACACACACACACAATGAAATTGAAAATTTGAAATAGCGGCGCCTGTGACTGTCATGGAAAATTGTGTACAACTTCAGAACCATCTACGCTGCTGTTCCCTGCAAATAGGTTGTGAACAATAAATTATAGCTGCATTGTTTTGTTGCTACCCACATCGTCTTGACCACCTAATAATAATCTCATGGTTTTTCAAATATATTCAAAGTCAGAACTTACTTAGAACTTAGAAGTTCCATGGTTTACACTTCTTGCACTAAACAGCTTAGTGTATCATTGCTTGTGCATTTTTATTTATATATTTATTTTATATCATGACCGATGACCAAAAAGAATCGCTCAGCAATATTGTGGCTTGCAAACAGGAAACGTGCGTGAGAAAGTGAGCAAAGTTAAGGAAATGAAAGCACCTACGCTTTTTTCCAAGTTCTTAGTTCTTGTTTTGTGCAGCAACTATTGTTGCCATTTGTTAAAACACAATAAATACAGGGCATTATTTTCAGGACTTATCTGCACAACTGTGCAGTGTGGGGCAACTAACTTGAAATCAAATCAATTAGTCACATTAGTTACATATTGAAAAATAATTACACTTTACTACTATACTAATTACTTAAAGGGATATGCCACCATTTGTTGAAATAGGGCTTATCACGGTCTCCCCTAGCTGTAGATAGGTGGGCCAACACATTGTTTTGTGCATACATTGTTTTAGTCCGGTGCAACACCGCTAGTTAGCTTAGCGTAGTGAATGGAATCCTATGTTGCCAGATAGCATGTTGTGAGTAAAAGTGAGCCAACAAAAGACAAAAAAAAACAACCTAATTACATGCACGGAGACAAAAAAATGCATTGGCCCACCTATCTACAGCTAGGGGAGACTGTGATAAGCCCTCTTTCAACAAACGGTGGCGTATCCCTTTAACAGCAAAAGTAACAAGTTATATTACTCTTGCATTATTTAGGTTAATGACCCAGCTCCACGTGCCTTTACATAACTTCAAAGCTTCACATGTAGAACTAGAAAACAAGACATTGTGGTAATTTTTTTGCACAACTCATTACTAGTAATCACATTTTAACTTAAAGCTCAGTGCTATGTCAAGTTTCTTTGCTCTGATTGGTTGTAGTTATATCCAACTGCATCCAGCATTTTGGTCCATGGTTGTTGATAATGCCCCATGGCTATCAAAAATGAACTGAGTGGTTTCAGACTAATGGCTATGTCAGGCTACATAAAATCGGGGTTAAATTGAGTTTAAACTATTATCAATAAGAAACCCAAAATGATGAGCCTTATACAGAATAATAATGTAGTAGAAAAAGAAAAATTAAAAACTTTGTTGTTGACTTTTAGAGGAGGAGGAGACTACTTGAGTTCAGTGACCCAGAGGTTTAAATGCCAGACCACAACTTGGAGTGTCTCATGCCCTGCAGTAACTCTGTCTGCCCACACGCACACGCACACGCACACGCACACGCACACATGTCAATACTTGTCGGTTTTTCCTATTTGCCTCAAGCATCCAGCAATCACCATGAGATCAACAGCTAGCAGGATGGTAAACATGTCTGTGGCTTGATTTAATGATGCTGCAGTGACATCACAACCCTGTGGGTGAATTATGAACACACACCGACACACACCCACACACACCCACACCTTTGCTCCTAAAGCTTCTCCAGATATCACAGCAACTGTAACTCCTCCCTGGCTGGGTTTGGGGATCTCTGAGCCTTTAAGCTCCTGGTACGCCGGTTCCACCATCTTGTCTCGTCTCGGCAGGTTCACCCACAGCTGTAAGCCCACCACGGGCTCCTCTGACACAGGCATCTCAGCATGGACAACCCCCCGTCCTGCAGTCATCCACTGGTGGACAATGACACATATTTCAATTATACCAAAGACACAATCACAAATGGCACACATACAGTATGGGCTGAGGGTGTTAACAGATATCACTATTTGTTGAGTCCATAACATCAATATATATATATATATATATATATATATATATATATATATATATATATATATATATATATATATATATATATATATATATATATATATATATATATTTCCCCCTTTGATATTGATGAGGAGTTAACTTTGCGATTTTAGTGCTGTTGCATGCGTGGGAACCCGTTGATATGATGACGCGCCACACGGCGGCAGACCTGCAGTAAACAGGACTGGCTATGGCTGTTACTTAACGTCATGGATTCCTCTGCACCGAAAATACTAAAGTTTGGCTGTAAGGATTACACATCTGACCAGGGCAAAGAAGAAATGAACAGCAGTTTGCAAGGTCTGCAGTACAAACAATTCTGACGTCAACCACCACCACGTCGAATTTCATCAAACACTTCAAATCAGGAGAGATTCAGGTTCCAGTCCCCATATTCAGCTGAACCACTATTGGGACGCTTGTGATGAACAGAACTCCCTTCAGTTTTGGGCCATGAATAAGCGCACCCTCCCCTCTTTGTTCAAGGTGGCGGTAAGAACAAATACAACTAGGCACACTGTATAGCCTACATACTTATACACACAACACAAACTGCTCTCTCACTCTGTCTGTCTGTCTCTCACACACACACACAAGTATGTGAATAAAGCTAGCCACACATACACACACTGCACTCTCACACACACGCACATGCACACATTCACTCACCAATATTAATAACTTTTCACTCTCTCTCAAACACGCACACATTCACTCACAAATACACTGACAAATATTAACATCTACTATTCATTCCATGTGATAAATACACTCAGTCAATCTCTCCAAATTACGCAAACGTGGTGGGATTCAGCTACTCTTAAAGAATGTTATTTTTTTCTTTAAGAGAAGGAAAGGTTAAAGGATGTGTCTCAGTCCCATAAAAGTGAGGCATGTTTGAAGAATATTATTTGACTTAGAAACCATTATACTTGAATTGTTTGAATGGATTTCATGATTTGATGTCATGTTTGAGGCATACTGAACAAATACGTATGCTGATTTATTGTTGGCCTAATATCAGTTTTAGGCTGTGCTTTTTTATCTTTATAAATTTAAACTGTTCAGATATACACTATGTGGCTTGGACGCAATGTCTTTTGAATATTGAGCAGGGATGCAAATAAAACTCCAGCAGTTCATAACCACTGTCTTTAGCTTGTTTAAAAATGGAAACTTTTGTATGACTTGACTTGTGACTTGCTTGACCAAAGCTATAACTTGACTTAACTTGCTTGATTGTCACACAAAATGACTTGGACTTGCTTGAGACTTGAAGGTTAAGACTTGATACTTGCTTGTGATTTGCCCACGTGTGACTCCCATCTCTGGTATTAAATAACCATGAGGTGGGGAGGGATTTATTAACCATGCATGTGGTGTGGCACGAGGAATGGCACTGTGGATCAGCTGGCATGGTCCAGATTGTAGCTTTATATTTTGTGTACACTTAACTGATAAATAAATATTTAAATGAATAACGAAATATAATTACAGTTGGCTGCTGAACAGCACCCTTTTCAATGCAAGCAGCTGCCACATATGCTTTATCCTTCTTACTGCACTTGTTTGCCTATTTGTATCTTCCAGGTTTAATCTTCAGACAGCATCATTAATGTTAAATGTAATGCTGTACTCTTCAAAACTGAGATTAGAAATTAGAGAGTGTAGTAGCAGTTCAATGCGCCGCACGTAAGCAGAACACAAATTTGTTTCTTTTCTAAAATGGATTTATACAGACCTGAAAATAAGACAAACACTAGCTAAAAATAATTCTTGAACATTGTCATTGCCATCTTCACTGCTTCCTTTACCGCTTTAATCTGAGAGAGTGAGTGAGTTTTCCCTAAAGGAGAGGCAGGCGTCTTTTTGAGCATCTGCAGCTCTAATGTGACGTCCAAGCCTACAGAGGGTGCACACAGTGGGTTACAACAAATTCAGCTGAACTGACTGAACCTCTGCTGCAGTTAGAAGCTGAGTCAGCAGCTTGTGTGTGTGTGTGTGTGTGTGTGTGTGTGTGTGTGTGTGTGTGTGTGTGTGTGTGTGTGTGTGTGTGTGTGTGTGTGTGTGTGTGTGTGACTTTACTACTTTAAAAACACAGGAAACAACCCACAGGGCATGATATCCAATTAGTGTGAGTGCAAAACATTATAATGCATATGCAAGGCCTTAAGCCTTGTTCTGCTCTTGTAGTTTCATTTACGTTAATAAAAAGTGGACTGAAAGCTTCTGATTCAAGTTTATGACCGGCTTAAAATCTACCACATTTACTATGGAAGGATTAGACTGACAGATCACAATTATCCTAGTGTAGGCCTATCTAATATCTGAAAGAACAGAACATATTTATTTATATATTAAGCTATTTTAAAGTGGCATTTTGGGGGAAAAAATTCTTATTTGCTTTCAGGCTGAGTGTGACATGAGATGATAGATTCCACTCTCATGTCTGTGTAGTAAACATGAAGCTCCAGTCAGCAGCTGGTTAGCTTAGCTTAGCATAAAGACTAATTCATATTTTATATCTCCAAACCAAAGTATCAAAATGACCCGTTGTGGTTTTACTTTTATGGGCCGGAATAATTTCTTGTGACAACCTCCAGGAGTCACCAAGAGGTTGCTTGGCAATTTAGCACATAATGCACATAAAATACAAACGTGAGCAAGGGCGTTCAACAATCGCCATTATATCGAATCAACAACCATGTGCAACCTAGCTAGGTTGGAAACGCAGGGAAACAGCTAGCCTGGCTCTGTTGAAAGGGCATATAACCACAAGTTGAATGGCAAATTGTTGTTTTTACACTCTACTTAACATTTTTGTACAAATTAAACAAACAAGACATAATTCGTAAGTTGTAGAGGTGCTAGTGGGCAGATTTTGTTACCTTTGGACACAGTCAGGCTAGCCGGTTGCCTCTGTTTCCAGTCTTTGTGCTAAGCTAAGATAACCGACCATCCATCCATCTTCAACCGCTTATCCGGGGTCGGGTCGCAGGGGTAGCTGCTCCAGCAGGGGACCCCAAACTTCCCTAGCTAGCTAACTGTTTGTAGCTTTATATTTAATGTACAAACAAGGGAGCAATTTCAATATTTTCATCTAACTCTATGCAAATAAGCATCACTCAACCCAAAATAACTATTCCTTTAAAAGGTTTTCAAAAAATAAAGTTATGCAGTACTTGCAGATCTCCAGCTTTCAGTCGTCCTGAATGGCCACAGAAGTCTTCATGGGCCGTGATGCCTTCTAAAACATACGTAACCTGTTTGAGGAAAGACGCACACATATCATTAAGAGCCTCATACTAATGAATCAAAAAGAAATAATGTAAAGAATGTGGGCATTTTTAAATTTTATTTTATTTAACCCTTATTTTGACAGCTTATTTGAAACAAAGTAATGACCTTACTTTGCATTAAGTGATTTATATAGTTCCAGGTTTCACTAACTCAGGCCATGAGCTTATAAACGAGTGCTGCTTCGACACTAAACGCACCGGTGAGCTCGTTTCACCGCCTCAGTGCTCAGACTGGACAGGAAGAGACGTGGGCTACTGAGCGATGGGTCACCGGTTCAAAGGGGAACATCTGTGTATGGGAGTAAATCTCCGGCCCCTGCAGTGAGCTGCCTGTGATCTGTCGCCACAGCTGTGTGATTTCAAAAGTCATGCGATAGTGAGCAAACACACCTGTTGAAAGGCATGCTGGGAGTGTAGCCTAGTCCTGTCCATCCGCACCGGGAGATTTAAGTTGCATCTGCCAACTCAAATATACTTGGAAGAATGTCTGGCCATCTAAGGACATATGTGGGTTTTTTTAAGTTTGATACAACCAGCCACATTACTGCTAATGCAGAGTACAAAGTTTAACCATAATTTTAAATAAACAAAACATGTGAGAGGCTTGTGGTATATTTTATATCCAGCATTAAGCTCAAAAAGTGATTTTTTTTTTTAAGCCATTTTCAAAAACAAGCTTATCACCAAGTGGTTCACAGAGTGGGAGCCAAAATAAGAGCAAACTATTACCATTCCTTGGGGCCTGAATTGAAAAGTTATTTAATCAGATATTCTCCCACTTTTATCAAATACACAGCAGAAACCAGTAAAGCCCAGGCTAAAGTAAAAGGACACACATTTTCACATATTATATAGATTATCTGACTATTCACTTTCCAAACTCACGTTACCATGTAATTTACCATTTCTAAAAGCAACAATAATTGATTTGGCCACATCAGGACAGTGGAACATTGAACAAACGCGGAGCATCATTATTATTCATTTGGAGACCTGTCTCTGTCCACCTAACTGAGTCTTCTCTCTCCTTTAAGATCTGTTTGCTCTCTACAAACTCAAGGAAAGGAAATATCTGGCTTTTTAGCTGCGGAATGTTCGACTATATTCACTGGCTAGTTGGCTACCTTTCTCTGTCTGCTGTTTGCTGCTGAGCCGGTAGTGTACAGAAGGTTTATCAGAGTATATTTGCTGAAAATAGCTGCCAGTAGGCTACATAAAGTTGATAAAACAGTAAAACTAAGACAATGTGCTCCAATGTGCTAAAATGCTATGTAGAACTGAGGGAAACTCCAGATTTGGGTGATTTTCCTTTGTGGGTTTGTCACTAGGAGCAGCATCTTTCACATCACACATAATTCTTAAATTCCTTGTTTAATTATTTATTTATTTATTTATTTATAGCAGCTTTAAAGTAAAGATGATCTTAATAAATAAGACCAGTTTTCAAACATTGTGACTATTAAAAAGGGTGTGAAAAATCTAGCTGCAGCTGTATCTGTTATTTTTTGATTTATAAATTAACGCTGAAGGCTAAAATGATGTCTTAAAGTTCTCTAATTTGTCTGACTGAATATCACATTTAGAAGCTGTTGAAAAGGTTCTTTCCATTATCGTTCTTGTCGTCAGTTACATCTCTGTCAATTAAATAATCAATTACTCATGTTCAACACTACACTAAAGTCAGATATGAAATAAAGATAGCAAATAAATGACAAACCGCAGGGAAGGAAAGGAGGGAAATTGGAAGTTGTGTGTTCTGAACTGCATTACTAGGTTTTAAAAATGTAATTAAACACTGAAGCCATGCCTACTTTATCAAATTGTCATAAAAACGCAGAGAAAGCGGTGGCAATAATAGCAGAGAGTTCTAGAAGACATTTTGTGTTGGTATGTGGAGACCATATTTTGCTCTTGCATATGACCTCTCAGTTCTCAGAAAACCAGGACAGCCAACTTTGGTGGAGACAGAATACATTCATTTCAAATACCAAGAAGAATAAAATCCCACAAAACCAAAGACGGTTCAGCAAAAACACATCAGAAGACACATCAAAGAAAATTCCTCTCTTTCAAAATAGGGGAATTTTGTTGTTGTCATATTAAACTTTTTTAACCCAAAGCTTTCTGGGCTTAATATAAACTCAGGCAAACTTAACAGAACCAGTAGATATTAGATCTCTGCAATCTCTGGCTTTTTGTGTAATTTTTTTTTTTTACTTCTTAAATCTATAAACCTAAATCAACATTTGTTGAGTAGTAGCTATCTGGGCACTGTCCAGCTGTCGCCACCTTGTGGTCAAAGTAGGACGTTCCGCCCTCAGTGAGCCTGTTGGTCCTGGGCATTGTCCTGGGCTTCTACTATTTCAACCAGTAATAATAATAATAATAATAATAATAATAATAATAATAATAATACAATAAAAATATAATAATGTTCTAACATTTACTATTGTTTGGTCCTTGACCCATATATTTTTTTTGCATATGGCCCACAATCAAAAGGTTTGGCCACCTTTGCTGTAGAGCAGAGATCTTCAACAGGGGGTCCACAACCGGGGTCCTCAGAGTCACTGCAGGGAGGCCGCCAATTTATTGTTAACTACTTTTTTAAATGTTTTCTTCCCCCCCAAAAAAAACATGTCTAAAAATATACAGTCCATTAACATGATTCCAAAAATGATTAGCAAAGATACATTGGCTTATTCGTGAAAAAACAACAACAACAACAACTTCATTGATGATAAGCTTACTGGCCTACAGGAAAGGTATCCACCTTGGTAGCCATCCACAGATACAGTTAATCTTCTGGATTCACTGTGCCTTCCACATGTATGTTTGACATTAAAACATGATGATACATGAATATGTAAATAGAATCTTAGTTTAGGGCACCATAAAAAGGAATGTGTATAGGCTTTAGGCCACCCTACATGTTATTGTAGGCCCAGTTTATCATGCAACTACATTTTATACAATTTAAATGTAGTAAGGGGTCCCTGCTCGTCTCTATTTCAAGTTAGGGGTGCTTGGCCTAAAAACGGTTGAAGACCCCTGCTTTAGAGCATACGACACCCGATATAATTGGACCCTCGCTTAAGATTCAGAAGGGAAAACTCCCCAAAAAAACTCTTTAACAGGGAAAAAAACGGATTACAAAAGGAATTACAATTAATCAATTAATAAAATAGTTGCTGATTATTTCAGCTGTAGTTAAACATTTTGTATGTATGCTTATTTAAATGTATCTTGTACATTTCTGGATCATTTAAAATTGAATGTGGTATTTTTTAAAAGGTGTTCATAACGATGATGTTGTTTATATGCTACAGTAAATACCGCTATATGTGCATACGTACATACTTTCCATGACTAATCAGTGGACTGTATGTAAGGACACCAGAAACAACCTCAGACACCCTGATGAAGGCCAGACAGCTGAACTTGTTTGGCAGGGACAAAAAAAGATTTGTGTTGCTCCCATTTTGCTGGCTTCAAAACTTTGCATTTACCTTTCTCCAGCTCATATTTGGTGCCACATTAAATAGTTTGGAAAGGCTCAAATTTAAGTCAAATATTCTTACCGTCTCAAATCCCCGGTGAGGATGGTCTGGAAAACCTGCTGGCTTGCTCACTCTGAACTCATCCAACATCAGGAAAGGATCCAGGTTTCTTAGCTGGAAGATATATATGTACAGTATTGCTTAAATTACAGTGACGGTGGTTATGTTGAGATCTTAGTAAGAATGTTTGACAGTCAAACAACATTAACATGTTGAGGAACTTACCTCTTTTCTACCGATGCTCCTGCGGACACGAGCACCAACTCCCTCCGACTGTTCCACACTCAGAACTGTCTTTTCCACCCTCCTCACAATCATTGTGCTGGGAAAGGCTTCACTAGTCACTGCAAAAACTTAAAATATACTTTCATGTCAATAAAAGAACAATGGTTTGTTTTCAGGCAACATATCCAGTTTTTTTTCTCTCCTGTGCACAAGCTCTTCTTTGAGATTTAAAAAAACACTTCTGAAAAATCAAATGTCTTTAAAAAAAACATCTTGAACCCTAGAGGAAATGCCATGTTATATATTTTGATATTACTGCTTTTGACAAGTTTGTGATACAGAGCTGAATTAATACAGGTGATCCACTACCCAGTAAGCACACATACGTCGCGGCGACGTATTGGCGATCTAATCAAAATACATCGGGGATACGTTGTATTTTGGTCGTTTGCTCACTGGCACGACGTCCCCGCAACGTCGCTGCGCTACGTCTCAACGACATATAGCCGCTCTCTCCGCGACGTATACATATATACATCGTTCTAACGTATGCCATACGTCGTAGAGATGCAGGCAATATACATCGTTCTAACGTATGCCATACGTCGTGGAGATGTAGGCTTATATACATCGTTCTAACGTATGCCATACGTCGTAGAGATGCAGGCTTATATACATCGTTCTAACGTATGCCATACGTCGTGGAGATGCAGGCTTATATACATCGTTCTAACGTATGCCATACGTCGTGGAGATGTAGGCTTATATACATCGTTCTAACGTATGCCATACGTCGTGGAGATGTAGGCTTATATACATCGTTCTAACGTATGCCATACGTCGTGGAGATGTAGGCTTATATACATCGTTCTAACGTATGCCATACGTCGTAGAGATGCAGGTAATATACATCGTTCTAACGTATGCCATACGTCGTAGAGATGCAGGTAATATACATCGTTCTAACGTATGCCATACGTCGTAGAGATGCAGGCAATATACATCGTTTCAACGTATTTCTTACAGATGCGGTCTCAGGCGCATCTTGACGATGTGCCTGAGACCGCATCAATTGATCCTACATTAATCCATTTAACAAAACTGGTCAGTATAGGTCACACGAATTACTTGAAATAGTATTACTAAATTACATGAATTGCTAAAAGATAGATAAATCATACACAATAACTTATAATACATTTTATTGATAAAGCGCGTTTCAGTGTACTCAAAGACAATTTACACAAGTTGACATTATTATAGAAAATAGCACACTAACACATTCAAAGTTATTCTGAAAATTAAAAAAAAAAAAACTTTTGATCATGTAGCTAGATTTTGAGATAATGATCATACTGTGGTCTATACTAATGGCTAATGTACAAAAACACTATTAAAAGCTAAAACCAGTGTTTTTATGTTCCCCCTCAGGCAAAGAGCTGGGGCACGTTCAATATCAAAACGGCACGTTTCCTGGGAACGGTGTGCAACGGCTTGCGTTATGTTTTCATGTTTTCTCTCGTTTGGTGGGTGTGTCTCTCAATTATTGGGATCATGATAATGTTATTTGAACCCAAAGACACGGAACAATTGAGCCAAGAATAACATTTATTTATTAAGAAAATTCATTATTTTTCTTAATCTGTAGGAGTCGCTGAAATATACAGTATTTCACCTTTTTTGACTACACACTCGTGAGCTGTGTATTACTGCTTCACAACAGCAGTGTGTACATGTTGGAGAACAAAAACGTATTGTCACACTAATGCTACTGAACAAATTCAAGTACTGCTCATCATATTGTCCACTGTCTATCATAATGTCAATTATTTCAGTAACCAAAAAAAAGGCCGTCTTTGCTACAGCCTCCACTCCAGTCCGTTGCCAGTCGGGGATCCTCGATGGCCCTCGGCTTCGGACTCAGGAAAGTAGGATTCCTCGGTGCTGCTGCTGTGGCAAGAACAAAAGATTTGGGTTATTATTCGAAGAAGTAACTTTTAATTCATGGAAGTTTTTTTTTTTTTTTTTTGTTTCTTCTCCCTTTGTTTTTAAGAAGTGGTTGAATAATAATTGTAACGTCAGTCTTTTTTTTGCAGATGTGAATAGAAGACCAGTTTCATTAAGTAGAATATGGCAAGCCAAATGTTAACATTGTTAAATTCGCTGCTAAATTTTCCTCAGAGGCTCCAACAATAAGGCCATTTGGTCAGTAGGTGTATTTTGAATACAAAATGGAACCTAAGTACAACTGCCAAAGGGTTAGACTATTTACTGTTGATAGATGGATATAATTTAATAATAGTTTATTACCTACCCATTTTGAAGTCTGTGTAGGTCTCCTTCTTTGGCTTTCTCTTTTCTGGAATCATCACCGCCTCTTCCTCTGAGCAGGGCAATTCAGCAGTGTTCGTCAAATCATAGTTTTCAAACTCTTTCCTGTTATCTGAAAGAGATTAATATACAGAGGTAATTAATAATTCAAGTAAAATGTAATAGTCTAGTTAGAGATAGAGAAAGTCTAAGAACCCTTGAACACACAGGGGGTTGAAAAATAGAGATACAAATAAGAATCATGAGTGGAACTGCACCTGCCCTAAATACTAGAAAGATTTGCATTACAGGTGTGTAATTGAATCATGCAAAAAAAAAAAAAAAAAAATATGACAATAACATACCTGACTCTCTTCACTTGCTGATCAGGCTTATACACACACGTATTCTTGTGGTATGATGACCTTCATCTCTGCATTGCCTTCTCTCACAACTCCTGCCCACGTTTTCTGATCTGCCACTATACATCACACCAACATAAAAAACAGACACACAATGTACACACAAGTACTTTTAGTATTGCAAACTACTGTTTTGCAATGAACACGGTGTATTCCGGACATTTTGTAGAAGATGGTGATATTCTTAGCAAAGGCCACTTTTTAATGAGGGATAACTAGTGAAACAAACACGCAAGTAAACAAAAAACAGTTTACCAAAGTCCTTGCTATAAACATGAAACGGATAGATACCAATAAAATGACTTGTGATATTGATAATTGTATTGATCTCAAAGTCAAATGTGATTCAATATGTCCATCGAACGTGTTTAGTCCCTGTTAAAGCCGATAATAAACCGCTAATGTCAGCTTTATGTAACGTTAGTTAGGCTTATGGTCAATTTAGCTTCAACAAAAAGTAAAACAAAGTTAAGTGACTGGACAGTAACTACATTAAGCTAACGCTAGCTTGCCAGGTACATTGTTTTTATTTAGCTAAGTAATCAACGTTAGTGATATATCAGTAAGAAAATGACGGTAACAGGTGACGATGCTCTTCGGGGTGTTTTGAAGGCTAACGTTAGCCAACGAAAACGGCACCATCTAATAACTGATGTTTTATGACCGTTGACACTCCGAATCCCGTTTTCAAAATCAATTGTTAACCACATTTAATACCGAGTGTAAACGAACCACAGTCTTACTGTCCTAAAACTTATTTTACATAGTGTCATTTTGGTACTAAGCAGGGTAAAAATAAAACCTTATAATCACAATGTAATAAGTACGAACGTTAGCCTGCCATTAGACGGCCCCTGAACCTCTTCACCTTTTTTAAATATGCTTTAACTTAGTTGGTAGATTAGCTAGCTACATGCCGAATTTACCTTTACATTTTGATTCGATAACAAATCTTCAGCTTTATGTTCCCAGTTGAGGTTTCAGTTCCATTTAAGCCAAACAATAAAACTAACTGATATGAGCAAAGTATGACGAGATGCGGCACTCATTAGCCGTTTCTCAATGTCAGTTAGTTACTGTTAGCTAGCTAACGTTAAGGAATATCGAGTAACGTTAACCTAACGTTACTGGCCTGTGTAACGTTAACGTTATGGTTAGCCAAATTACGGTAACATTAAATTATGGAACAACAGACAGTAAATTAACTTAGCTACCGCAACTGACACGGCTAGCTAACGTTATTCAGATTCAGTCAGATTAGTACATGTAGCTAGCTAGCTAGAGCACGGATATTTTAATTGTAAATGAATGTGAAAAAGGGCGGCTAGTGCGATGTTAGCCTGATCTAACGGCTCTAACGTTACTTTAAACCATGACATGGCATACTTTACTAACTAATATTGTTATTTGTCAGATGAACACCAACTTCCACATGCGAAAACATCGACATATTTGTATTAACGTTACGTTAAGATGAAATAGTGCTTACCGTGAGGTTTTGACAGCAGCACCGAAGCAGTCTCCATCCTATTGATTCCCACCCGTCGCAGACTGCCAATTTTTCCCTTCCTGTGGCGCGAATATGTTGCTGGGCAGAATTCAGATTCACTGTCCATCACATCAACAGTGTGTGTAGTAAAGACATCCAGACGCTCATTTAACGATGCTTCCAAATGACCCGCGAACAACTGAGAAACTTTTAATACATCGTTCCGACATAGTTAATACGTCGCTGCGATGTATATATTTCCATCATAATAAGACGTCCAGACGCTCAATAAACGATGCTTCCAAATGACCCGCAAACAACTGAGGAACTGTTAATACATCGTTCCGACATAGTTAATACGTCGCTGCGATGTATATATTTCCATCATAATACGATGTCCAGACGCTCAATAAACGATGCTTCCAAATGACCCGCGAACAACTGAGAAACTGTTAATACATCGTTCCGACATAGTTAATACGTCGCTGCGATGTATATATTTCCATCATAATACGATGTCCAGACGCTCAATAAACGATGCTTTCAAATGACCCGCGAACAACTGAGGAACTGTTAATACATCTCACCGACATAGTTAATACGTCGCTGCGATGTATATATTTCCATCATAATACGATGTCCAGACGCTCAATAAACGATGCTTCCAAATGACCCGCGAACAACTGAGGATCTGTTAATACATCTCACCGACATAGTTAATACGTCGCTGCGATGTATAGATTGCGATCATAATAAGACGTCCAGACTCTCAATAAACGATGCTTCATTATTCTTCTTTATGACCCGCGATCAATTGCAGACGAAGCGATCAATTACATACGTCGTGCCGACGTATGTGTGCTTACTGGGTATGGGTCATATATATAGGCTACATCACATTAAATGGCCTTCTCACTCACTCTTATTCAGTGGAACTGTAGGTTCCCAGCATGCAGTGGGTAAAAGGCAGAGAAAGATCCACCTGTGCCCAGTTACATAAAACTTAAGTTAAGAGAATTGTCTTTATTATTTCCTAAATATGAAGTAGGCTATGCGTTATTGGTTTCAAAGCAAACTTGTATCATCTTTATTGCAATTCAAACTCTCAGAGTTGTTTTAACTATTTCTTTATAAAAGTAGCCCATCTTGTAAAAGAGTGATAAAATAATATGACCCAAACTG
This sequence comes from Gymnocephalus cernua, assembly GCA_023631565.1. Classification (NCBI taxonomy): domain Eukaryota; kingdom Metazoa; phylum Chordata; class Actinopteri; order Perciformes; family Percidae; genus Gymnocephalus; species Gymnocephalus cernua. Next base: position 18,777,204 of record CM042426.1, on the reverse strand, counting down.
GACTAAGGAGGAGAAACATGTTAACAAGGATATTCCCAAAATCAAATACTGCAAAGTAACATTATGATGACAAAATAACCGAAAGGGTCACGCAATCAGTGGTTTCTCGGTATCAAAATACTCTTCCTGAATCCTGATAAATTGGAGGCTCTCAACTGCTGACCTGACAGTAGCGATCAGCTGCGCGTGCATCAGCTGAGCGGATCAGCTGGTCGTCAGCTGATCTCAGGGCTGTTGATGCCCGGTGTTCTGTCGATGTAGCATACTTTGTCAGAATAGCATACCGGAAGTTTAGTTTGATAGCGCGGTCTGTCAATTTAGCCTACTTTGTCAAAACAGCATACCAGTGTTTGTGAAGGGTATGCTGTTTTGAAAGCCCCTGGTTTAATACAAATACAGTTTATAAAGGGGTATGCTGTTTTGATAGCCCCTGGTTTAATAAAAAATGCAGTTTATAAAAGGGGAATGCTGTTTTGATAGCCCCTTTGTTTAATACAAATACAGTTTCTACAGATGGTTGGTTTATTAAAAAAATTGTTTATAAAGGAGTATGCTGTTTTGATAGTCCCTTTGATTGTACAAGTCATGCAATTAAGTAATGTGTATATAATATGCGATATAATACACCAAAACTTACCGCTTGTAATCTTAGGTATGCTGAAATGATGGTTTCAATTTAACGCATGCGCAATTCCACAAATTTCACTGCTGCACATGCGCATTTACCGAAGGTATGCCATTCTGATGGGTATGGTGTTCCGTCAGAACACCGGCTTTCTTGACATTCATTTCAAAGATACTTGCTCATATCCGTCCCGAATGCTCCCCGCTCTGTGTGCAGGAATCCATCTCGGGTCCTCGATCTGCCCTCCTATCTCAGATCTAGTGGTCGTCTACTTCCTCATTATGTCCACACTATTCAAAATTAAGGTATAGGTACAATCCTGCACGGTGCCAATTGATCTGCCTATGTTATTAGGCTATGTTTTCATTGTAGATAGCCTGTAGCCTCTAACAGTTGGCTGCAGCTGGCACGAACACTTGCATCACGTTTTAACATTCCCGCCAGCGTTAAATTACATTGTAAAACACTCACTCACCTACCTGAAAGTATAAGAGAACAGGTCCCGAGACTGGTCTGCTTGTTTTTACTGTTTTACTTTTATCCCGATATCAGAATGACTTTCATTCTCAAACGTAGCCTATGGTTTGTTGTTGTTGTGACCGCAGCCCTTCACCACAGGTAGCCTAGCTACAATCAATGCGGAAGTCAGTTAGGAGGCGTGGCTAAAGATATTTCCACAGTGTGAGCGACAGGTGAGTAGCTGGAAATAATTAAGCATGCGTACAAATATGTCTTTACAAAACACCAAAATTGACTTATTTTAAACAGACACTCCACAATCCAAATGTAACCAAAGAGTGACCCACTACGAAGCTCCCAGTCTATTGCAGCCAAGAGTCACAGATTTGTCTCAGAGGGTTTTAAGGATGATACTCATATAATAATATTAACTCTCGAGTATACAATTTTGAATGCCATACAATATTTGCTTACATCAGCCATGATGTAAACACTGATATTGAAGTGTTATGTCATTTCATATTTGTGACTATAGACCTACCTTAATAAAAACGACTGATTGGGATGAACATGTGTTTATTTAAAATACAATTGCTGTTATTCCCCACATAGTAGGCCCATCATAAGTCAACAAGAATATTAGACTGCTCACACACGTGCATAGTTATCCGGGCTATATTGTAAAGTTAAAGCCATAAAAGGCCTTGCATCTCTTTAATATATTCTTCAGTTTTAGATTTCTCCCCACTCAGTTCAGAAGCCTCTGCATTGTCCTGTTGCTGATGGCGCATGATGTCTTTGGCGATTCGCATGCTGGCAGCCTGTCCGCCGGCCAGGTTGACTGCATGAGGTCCAACCTGTGTGTGGGGAAAATAATGGTACAGATTGTTGTTGAGACCTATATTTTTGTAACTCAAACCACCCCAAAAAATACCTACCTGAAGAGCGGTGTACTGCCCCATCAGGTAGAGCGGGCACCCTTCTGCCCACTGTAAGCTTTCTGATATGCACGGCCAACCGTCTATAACCTTCATGGAGGGACAAGTCGGACACATTTTATGCATCTATTAGTGTGGTCTTGTTCAGGTTACATCATGAAATAATAATACATTTGCTTATCCAACCCACCTGAATGGGGAATTCCTTCATCACCTCAGAAAGCAATGGGTCCTGTTTGACATCAAGTTTGCAGCCAGTGGCGAGCCAGATCATATCTCCAGTCCAGTGGTCCCCTGTGCTGAGGGAGAGACTCCAGGCCTGGCCCCTGTAGCACCAGCTTGCCTCACTCACCTGGACAGTTGCATGCATTCAGATAAAAAATAAACTTTCACGTACCTCACCACATCTCATCTCAATCACTACACCCTCAACCTTACACCCTGTGGGATGCACATGCGGCATTACCTGACAGTATGTCTTCACATCCACCTGTCCATTCAGGATGAAAGGCTGTAGGTGGATGTAGGCCTCCGGGGTGACGGCACCGCCTTTCCTCGCTTGGCGAATCATAGCCAGCCGTTTGTGGAGACTCCGTTCATTATAGAACTGCCGCAGGTAAGCTTGGCCATCCATCTTGATGCCGTGCTCCATGTGGGAGTAACGACCCACCAGGCTCTCCACGTCGCCCACATCAAACTGCTTTAACTGCAGAAGAAACAGTGAGGACTGATTGTTTGTTGGAGGCAGACATTACAGGTACGTCGACAGTCATGGTTGGTCTACATGCAGTTTCACACTGTCACTAGACCTGGAGGTGCTTCCTCATGACCCATGTCACCTGGCTGGCACCTTGCTGCAGGGCAATTGAGACCACATGAGCGCTGGTCAGACCTCCACCAACTACCATTACTCTCTGCCCTGCCTCACACACTACACACAATTTTACACACACATACGCATACAGTACAGTATAAAGGAAAGTATTGCAGTGAGGATGGGGGTCAAATAGCCTCTGAAGTCTGCAGAAGCACGGAAGGTGAAAGCAAAGTATCATTGAATATTCTGACAAAAACACTGCAATGGGACATTACATTTTATACCAATTATCCTACTGGACAAATGCTTTAACATTATTTTCTTGCAAAGCTTTTCTGTATTATTGAGATGTTACATAACCCTTAGAGGAAATCTGACTCACCTTGAGTGGGAAAAGTCTCTTTCTGTCGCTGATTATCGGTGTCTTTAAGTTTTTGCCGAGCAGTTGGCAGGTTGTGCATGAGGTGCACTGTGTGTTGCAAACGCTCTTCTGGGTAGTGCTCTGCAATGCTTTTCACCCATGGAGGGATGTTTGCCATCTGGGCACGAGTTGGACCTGTCGCCATAATGACCTGGCAGGCTTTTAGGATGATGCCACCTTGAAGTTGGACTTCAAAATACTTCACTCTCTTCCTTTCAGTCCCTCTCATGGCCTCACCCTCTTTCATCCAGTCAGCCTCTTCTTTCACCTCTTCCCTGTCCTCTATCACAGGGGTGATGTGCTCCACTGTTCCCTTCACCAGCACTTTATCCAAGTTGCATCTCTCCACCTGCATGTTCAGATTCATTAAATCAGGAAATAGCAGTGCTCAGTATTAGGTGATTGTGCTGCTTGAAGGACAATGTTGACATTAGTTCGTGTTTTCCAGTTTAGATTTGTCCATCCCTCAATACTTTCCCTGCCCTGTGTGCGGTACTCAGCCACAATCCCCTTCGTTCCTACTGAGTGAATACATCAATCTTTACAAACGAGTCACAGATATATCATCTTTTGTGTCATTTTGGAGGCAATATAATGCCATTGTTAAATATATTGCTTAATACAAGCATGTAATTATATGTTCTTTCTATATTTTTAAATATTCAACTCCAAAGTTAGTACAACATAGGTTATTTAGATGCAGATTTGCATGCTTTTGGGTACCTCTTTATTCAGTAAAGTAACATTGTAACATCACTGTAACATTAAACATACCATGCAGAACAGACACATACACATGCACATGCACACACGCATGCACACACACACACACACACACGCACGCACGCACACACACACACACACACACACACACACACACACACACACACACACACACACACACACACACACACACACACACACACACACACACACACACACACACACAAATATACTGTGTCCTACCTGATCTTTAAAGAAATCCACACTGAGTTTGGTTCCTGGCAGACTGAAGGATAAACTCTTCTTGAGTGTTGAGGTGATGTTGAGACGTTTCCTCTCCTTCCTGCCGAGCCTCATGTCATTGAAAAATGCATTTTTGTCCAGGATATAAACCTGGTCTGGAAGACTGTAAAGCTCCGCTGAACGATCAGACTTTAAAACAAACTCCTGCAGCGCTTTCTGACAAAGAAAACATACACACACGTGCTTATTTACGATCACATTGTAAAAAGCACTTTCCTTGCTTCTACTTCAGGAGAGGAAGTTGTGTGTGTTTACCTTATTGAGAGGGTCTGTGTGAACCAGTGTGTGTGAGCGCAGATGAGGGATGTTCAGAGCTGTGAACTGGCTCTCCCACAGGGTGGTCCACTCACCATAGGAATCTACCACTCGGAGATTCAGCAGGGGGCAATTGACCCTCTCTGATATCGTTGACTTTGCTAGTCGATCCTCCAGTGTCAGGCCTGCAGAGACTACACACAAACCACATCAAAACAGAACTGTAAGGCCACATTCTGTAGGGAGCAAAAACGGTTTGTTTGAGGTTTGTCATATACATGTTAAAAATAAAGACGTAACTACTAACAAGACAAGGATTTTATTGTTAAGGTAGCTTGGTTCCTGATTTCAGAACTCTAGTTCACCGCCTCCATCTCAGACTGCAATTCAAATTTAATGAATGAAAGAAGTATACAGTATATATATATATATATATATATATATATATATATATATATATATATATACTGTATACTTCTTTCACACTTTATTAATCCCACAAAGAAAATTACAATGTTTCATTCAATCTAACTATAGCCTACCTAATGCTAATGCTAAGCATTTACAGTTTTTGCTCATTGCTTACACACTAAAAACGAATGCTTAGACCAAAGCCTCAATACCTAAACTTCTTGTAGCATACCTTAAACACAGTGTAGCCATAGCTTAAACACATTATCAACTTTGCACTTTGTTTGCAATTCTGTAACACGCTTATTGCGAAACACTACACACATTTTCTTACATTAGACACTTTGTTCAAAAACAAAATCTCCTGTTGTCATTGGGAAAACACTCTGTTCAAAATGCAAAACTCATCTGGCAAATGTAGGCACTGACATACACACCTGAAAACACCTGCACAGAAAACGGAACACCAATCGGTCTGATCCTTAGCACTACAAATAGGCCTCAAAATAAATAGGTTATAGTTTTTTACGATTGTTTACACACTAAAATAAAAATGTCCACACAATTTGCAAAATTCTACTGCAATGAGCAAAACACCTCCACAGATTTGCACAACATTACACACAATGTTTGCTTCACCATTTTTGCAAAACATTACACACAGTGATTTGTAAAACTCTACACACATTTTCACACCTTAGACACAGATAAAGATTGTGAGGTTACTTCCTTGTCATTACAAAGCCCCGGATTGCCAATGACCACACCAATGAACAAATTGGATAATCACATCCACCAGGTGTGGAAGCACACATGTGCTTATTTGAAAACGCAGCACTCAGGTGTGCTATAAAAGGCAGCAGTTACAGTATTCTTGTTGCTTTTACAGTAGTTTTTCTTCAGAGTCAAAGTGTATGTACTTCATGCAACTTCATTGTTTACAGATTTTATTTGTTTCATTGATTTCATTGTTGGTTGATTACTGTAACTGATTATGGTAAGAAGTACTGTAAGTTTTGAAATAAATACTTGAAATATTCAGTCTGCAGCATTAGTGTTGTGCAGTGCTTGGTAAGTTTATAGTAGGCCTATTTGTGTACATTCTCCCTATATCTCAAACTAATCATGAAGAATGTTGTGGGTTTGTCACTATTTTTTTGTCATCTAAAAATCTAGCACATGCTATTTCCTAAAATTAGTTTTTTTAGAAATGTGTTTTTTATTTATCACAGCAGTGTGAAACTGGCTGCAGTAGTGTCTGATCATTGAGGACTGTGTTGGTTAAATGAAAACTAATAGCATTTTCACAAATATGTGTATATGTTTTGACTGAAGTGTGTATGTTTTGACTGAAGTGTGTCATTTTGCAAACAATCTAGGAATTATGCAAATTGAGTGTGGTGTTTGGATAATTGTGATTATATTTTGAAAAAAAGAACCCGGTTTTCAAAATTGTGTGTAAACAATTGAAATAAAACTGTAATAGGTACAAATAGGTAAGCCATTTAGAGAACTTTGCAAGCATAGAGGCAATGAGAGTCATAGTAAGAGGAGGACAAAGAGAGAGAGGAGTCAGACGTGGAAGAGACATCGCCTGTGATGTTGACGAGGTCTTGTGGCCAGATCCGAACAGAAGGCGGAATCCATGAGCCCCCCCCCCCCCCCCCCCCCAGCCCCCCACCACACCCACACACACACACGCACACACACACACACACACACACACACACACACACACACACACACACACACACACACACACACACACACACACACACACACACACAAAATAAGTATGTTTTTTCTTCCCAATAGCAATTTATCCAGTAATTGTTTTTTTTTACTTTTGTTTTGTTGCTAAATTTGATTCTATTTTTCTTTATTTCTGTAACTCTTGTTTGATTACTGCAGAAATTCTACTTTTGAGTTTTACAGAAGACTGAGTCTGAGAAAATGAGTTTTATTGTCATTTTAAATGACAATAAAAATAGAAACACAAAGACTTCAGTGTTTTATATAACGCCCATCAGTGTGTTGCTGGTGATATGAAAGAGTAATTCAAATGGCGCTTGTGTTTATGGTTTTGTTGCAAGAATTTCATTTTTAGAAAGGAGTGTTAAGTTTTGATTGCAGTGTTTCATTTTGGCATAGATGTGAGTTGTTAATCTCCAAGTGCTATGTCTGATTGGCTTGTGTGTAGAGTTTTGACATAATGAGCCAAATTCTGCAAAAAATGTGTAAGCAACAGACAAAAACTGTAATACAAAATCAAAATGATGACTTGACACTAATTGCTGCAAGGCCTGATTTTGTGTGAATGCAGCTTAAGACTTACTAAATTAAAATGATTTGAGACAAAGTCTAAATCATGAGAAAGTCTTACTAAGTTATCATTTTCATGATAAATTCATAATTTTAATTATAATTTAGTTAAGTCCAAAATGTAGCAGTTTTGCCTATTTGATGAATTTAATGTACTTGCATGATTCTTGCAATTTTTGGATGTATTTTAATGGTTGATTGCATTTACTGTAAGTCACTCTGGATAAAAGTGTCAGCTAGATTAATGCAATGTCAAGGTCAAGGTAACTTTATTACAGTTTTTTCTGAATGCTTAAGCGCTAATCGTGATTCTTGTAGCACAATTTCTAAAACTATTAATACGTATAGCAAAACCACTCACTGAGTTTGCAAAACTAAAAGCACAAACACTGCTTTGCACTCAGTTTGCAATTTTGTAACACACACTTTGCAAAACTGTAGGCACAATTCACTGCACAACACTCTTTTTGCAGAACTTTAAACACAACTCACTGCTTACACTCAATTACCAAATTTCCAACACACTCCTAGCAAAATTATACACATGTATGGCTATCATTAACACTATTTTGCCAACTGTCTGGCACACTTTCACATGTGAAAACTGTTTTAGATAATTAGTTCACTTTGCAATCAGCCTAAGTGCTATAAATAAGCCACAGGTAAGCTGTCTGTGTGGAGTACAATGGAAGGAGCAGTAAGAGTGAGAAGAGTGAGAATCAGAGGAGGCCGAGGGAGAGGACGTGGAGGTGAAGAAGTTGGAGGAAGAGGACGTGGAGTTGAAGAAGCGAGAGGGTTAGAGGAAGTTAGAGGAAGAGGACAAGGAGGAGCAAGAAGAGGACGAGGAGGGGAAAGAGGAAGGGTAAGAAGAGTAAGAAATAGAATAACTGATGACATCAGAGCTACAATAGAGGACCATGTCATCAACCATGGGATGACCCTGAGGGAAGCTGGCCAACGGGTTCAGCCTAATTTGAGCTGCTACACTGTGGCAAGCATCATTAGGACATTTCGAAATGAGAATCGGTAAGTACTTTGTAGCACTGCCATACTCTAATGAGAAACACTACAGTACCATACATGCAAAAATACTGAAATTGTTACTTTACAGAATTGCTAGACGTCCAGATGTTGGGGGCAGAGGAAGAATGTTCACGAAATTTTGTGGCCGGACCCAGAAAGACGACATGATGTAGGCTGATTGTCTTTTACTTTTTTTTTTTCTGTGAAATTACTATTTTGTGTTCTGACTTTGTCTTGGTTTTGATGAGTGTGAATAAACACCAATACTTAAAGTTTGGATCCTTGTATGTTTACATGACACTATGACAAAAGTATGACCTCAAATTGACATCTGTACACAGAGAAAGCAAAAGCCAGATGTGTTTTGTATTCATACCATCAGTGTGTAGTTGGCACATTGTGTGCTTAGTAGATGATGGCTTGTGTTTACTGTTTGATACGAAAACACCATTTTTACGAAGGTGTGAATAGTTAATATAGCTGTGTTCGCTTTTGCAAGAGAACTACAATGTTTTGATAATTGGGTGAAAGGTTTTCTTATTTGTGTGTAGAGTTTTGCAAAAATAGCCAATAGTTACAAAAAAGGTGCTTAAGCAATCAGAAAAAACTGTAATACCCGAAGGTAGACTTGGTTTACAGTGGGTGTTGAGTGGGTCAGCCTTCTTTTACACACACACACACACACAGACACACACACACACACACACACACTCACACACACACACACACACACACACACACACACACACACACACACACACACACACACACACACACACACACACACACACACACACACACACACACAATCAGCAGCAGACTGTAGGATGTAACGTGACAAAGAGACAACATTGCTCATTACTAATGAAATACAATAAATGAATAGCTCTGCAGACCAAATAAAGAAATAAAAATAAATGAGGCAGCAGACCTGTATTGCTATTACTTATTTACAGTTTTGTGTGATTGCTATGACAATTTTTTCAATCATTTTAACAACTTTCCTAAAACTCACCACGCACCAACACACCTACAACACACAATTGACAAAACAGTTAATTTCATGCTCAAAATCACACATTGTAAACTAAACTCCAACACTAATTTTCAAAATACAATAATATACTAACACACTATGTCTACCAAAACAATGCGAACATGTCTCAAAATCAAATAATTCTTCCAAAACACTAACACGTGTTCTCTTCCAACAGGAACATTTAGTCAATCATAGAACAATATCATAAAAAAACACTAACATCAGATGGAATTACAGAAACTGCATTATTTTATGTGTCAGATCTGCCCTTATACAATAGTGATTGTATTGATCATAGATTGTGTTTTGCACTGCAGTTTCTCTTGAAGCCTCTCTACATTTTTGTTTTGTTGGGTTTAGTAAATGCATGCATTTTGTTTCTTTTGCTGCAGAAATTCAATACAAAAAATGAATGAATGAATGACCCATCTCAGAGCTTTATAGAATTTACAGTTTATGAAAAAAAAGGAGACAGAGACAGAATTGTCCTGGTACTCCTCTCCCTCATGAAGTCATTTTTTTATTTTCTGTGTTCATCTATATTGTTCAAATAGGTCCTCTTTTACTGTATCTACTACCATATGATCATGCGATTGAAGGAACCTCAACACCTGAATGTGTTTCCTAGATGGGATCAGCTGTGATTGATCTATTTGCATAGCTTCAATCAGCTGTTTCTCAGTAGCAATGGAATCAAATGCAGGGGATATATTTGTGTTTCAATTTACAATATGAACAGCTGTTCACTTTGACTTTAGCCTATACGTTAGGTTTAGAACATGATGTTATCTGTTCTGACATACAGTGTGAAAGCATTTGCAAATTGGTAAAAATCCATTGTTTTGGTCTTGGTTGAGCTTGTGTGTAAAAGAAGTTCAATCATTTTAAATTTGTGTTAACTGTATGCATTTTGTGTCAAAGCAACAAGAAATGTGTTAATTGTATAGCATACATAGACGGACGTTGTGCTAACTGTGTTAAGAGTTTAGGAAAGTTGAAAAATATTGAAAAAATTGTCATAGCAATCGTAAAAAACTGTAACATACGTATAGCCACTGGGACAAAGCTGTTTCTGTATCGCTTAATTTTACAGGCTGGTACTTTATACCTGATAGTAGGAGCTGAAATTCACTATGTAAAGTGTGGAAGTGGTCTTTCAAAATAGTTCCAGCTGTCAGATTCTGGGTTGAACTGTGGCTTTCCTGTCAGCTTACTGGACCACTTCACAATTTGATTCAGACGGTTCCCGTTTTTGAGTCAAGTTCCCAAACCATAAGACAAGACAAAAAGACAAAACGGATTCAATAAAAGATGAATTAGGGTCCTCAAGGTTCTGTCAATGTGGAGGGAGGACAGTTTTCTCAGGCAAAACAATCGCTGGTTTCCCTTTTTATACACAGCGTCACAGTTTGCCTCAAAAGGCAGTTTGCTGTCAATGATCGTTTGAATTTTGAGTTGAGTTGTCAGAAACTAATAAAAAACAATGACTTACTACTTCAACATATGATATAATAATTGACTTCAATTGACTCAGTTTATGAGATAATAACTAGAAATTATTTTTTTTAGGAGATACTAATTTAAAAATAGGGCTTCACCTATAACGATTATTTTCATTATCGATTAATCTGTCAATTATATAATTAATAGTTTGGCCAATAAATATATGTCAAAAAAACACAAACAAATATTTATCAGAATCTTCCAGAGCCCAAATTAACATCTTTGAAAAAGCTCGTTTTGTCCGATCAACAATCTAAAACCCCAAAATACTGTACATTTACTGTAATGTAGTTGTAACTTTGCTATTTTAGCTCCAAATCGTTTGGAAGCTTCTCCCTCAGTCTGTCAGGTCTGCTCAATCTCTGGACTGTTTTAAACATTTTTTAAAAATCCACTTTTAGACATTAGCCTTCGTGTGAAGGGCTACACACCTTTTGTGCTGTATTTTAAAATGTAATTTGTATTTTGGAATTCACATTTATTCTTATTTATTTCTTCATATGTGTTGTGCATGTCTCTAGCTGTGTGTGTTTTTAAAGTGCTATATAAATAAAGTGTTACTGACTTAGAGTAGAGCAGTGAATCCTCACAATTTAGAAACTAGATGTTTGACATGTTTGTCACAATGTATGATAATCAGTCAAAATGATCAAACTGTATCTCATAATTATGATTTAGTGAATAGAATCAAGCACACGGTACCAGCTGTCGCTCTCCTCTTCTTCTTGCCATGGCAGCGTTTGTTGTTGGATGTTTCTGGGTTTGTCTGAGGCCTTGGAGGGTCCGAGAGGGAGAGGGGCAGGTCATGTCCGGGTTCTGAATTTGGATCAGGGTCAGGGTTTGATAGCAAGCTAGCTAGGGTCAAGGCATGAGGGCCAGCCCCTATTATTAACATATCCAGTATCACCATCTGAAACACACACACAATGACAATTCTGACAGAACAGTGTTGTGCCAGTTAGAAACCAGCATGGGAAGCTTAGTAGTACTTTCAAAGCCTGTTCTCAGAGTTAGTTCCTTAAACTGTAACATGTCACTCTCACAGTTAAAAGATGGTTTACAATGACAAGAGCTTGCAGCTGATCTTGACTCTGCCAACCATCCGGTTGCCAGCTGTCATTTTGCCAGATTTTGTGCCATCTGCAGGGATTCGAACTGGCTACTAGTCCGCTTCTCTAATTTCTGGGCTCCTCTCTATAAGTTGTTCCTAAGACTCAAAACTATAGATTTCAGTGTGTGACCAAGCTCCATCTGATAAGTTGAACTGACTTGAACTTTTAACTGTTTATCATCCAATGCCCACACCAGTGTTAAAACAAGTGAAATGCACAGCAGAGGTCAACATTACTCAATACCTTCTTCAGCTGCTACAATGATTATTTTTTTCTCAGCAGTCAGACACACACATCATGCAGAATATACAGTACAGTGGATGTTCAGTGCATTACAGTACCTGGTTGAGTTTGGATTGTCAACTTGTGCCAGCTTCTGAGACGGTGGAAACAGTGCTGCAGTGCAGTTGTAGACCTGAAAGTTTGCGACCTGAAAGTTTGCGACAGTGGCGTGTGCTTCTCATGTAACTCAATCCACCTCAGCGTCTACAGATTTAGCTGACTTCACTGCCTCGACAGCTAGGGAACGCTGGAAATAGCTTCAGTGTGTGTGTGTGTGTGTGTGTGTGTGTGTGTGTGTGTGTCTGGTGTGTGTGTGTGTGTGTGTGTGTGTGTGTGTGTGTGTGTGTGTGTGTGTGTGTGTGTGTGTGTGTGTGTGTGTGTGTGTGTGTGCGTGTGTGCTTGTATAAGTTTAGTAAAACAACCCAATACGAAAACATGAAATGTTGCAGCACACAGACTACTGTAACAAAACATATTTTCTTTGTCTTGCTTTCATTAATTTAACCAGGTAAAAGTCTCATTGAGATAAAAGAAATATATATATATCTTAAAAAACAACATAAACAACGAGGCAACTGTATGTGTTTGACATTTTGGGAAATACTTGTTTTAACTCTTTCTCTTTTTTTTGCTGAGAATTTGATGAGAAGATCAATAACACTTTCATACAGTATCTGCCCTGCAGCTACATGTACCAACTTACCATGACAACAAGACTTAGTCAAGCCAAGAAATAGTCCAGCTCATAACCCCCCGCAAAAACAATTACGTTTTCGTATGCATTAAACAAACAAAGTATACATGTTCATTACTGAACTGGTAGAGGTCATCAGAGGTGCTGAAAGGCAGATATGTGTTATCTTTGGGCAGAACCAGGCTAGTTGTCTCCCCCTGTTTACAGGCTTAGTGCTAAGCTAAGCTAACTGGCTGCTGGCTGGAGCTCTCCTGGCTGGCTGTGTCAATGTTCCAGTGGGAGGAGGCTGCACAATTACATGTACACTGTGTTGGTTTTTGACCCCAAGTAGTTCTATGGAGCAATTTTCTGTTTACAAATGTGATACTTGTTTTGTTTGTATCGTGCACATGCAAGCATGCAGACAAATTCTCAACTGAGATGGGCAATTAAGTAAATCAAATCAAATGTAAAGGGATATGCCGCCGTTTGTTGAAATAGGGCTTATCACGGTCTCCCCTAGCTGTAGATAGGTGGGCCAATGCATTTTTTGTGCATACATTGTTGTAGTCCGGTGCGACACGTTAGTTAGCTTAGCGTAGTGAATGGAATCCTATGTTGCCGGTTAGCATGTTGTGAGTAAAAGTAAGCCAACAAAATACAAAAAACAACCTAATTACATGCACTGAGACAAAAAAATGCATTGGCCCACCTATCTACAGCTAGGGGAGACCATGATAAGCCCTATTTCAACAAACGGTGGCATATCCCTTTAACGCATGCAGCATGATTTACATTCTGATGCATTGCTGTAGGTTATACAGTATATAAAGGAGTTAGCACAACCTGAAACATCTATAGCAGTAAAATGCAACATACATTAATGCAGCAGGGATATTAATCGAGAAACATCATTTATAATATAAAACACTGACAGGGAACATTTTACTCCACAGTGAGTACTTTTACTTTTGATACCTTAAGTGGTTTGCTGATAATGCTGACATACTTTTATTTAAGTAAGGTTTTGAATGCAGGACTTTTACCTATAGTGGAGTATTTTTACACATTGTGGTATTAGAACTTTCACTTCCACCACTAAGTGTACAGAATAAAACATTTATTGGACGTGCACTCAAAAAAGCAGATCAGTGTTATTTAATAAAGTAAAAACAAAATCTGTACAAGCATTTTTTGTTTGCTATATTTACCTTTTAAAATATAAATACAATACCACCCTGACAAAATGTGACAGTGACCATCATGAAGAGCGGTTAATTATCACTTCCGTTTCTAGTTGGAGAGTTTATTATTGAACCACACATAGTACACATTTGTATCCACTGGGGAGCAATTAACTGTTACAAAGGAAGTAATGTTCTCTCATTAGTTCCCAAGTCAAATGAGCCGTGCTGTGAAAGAGACGGTTGCAATTTCCTCTTCTCTCGGTTTTATGTTTGACTTACTGTAGTAGCTGTCAGGGTATTGGTATTGTTAAAAAAATAAGGAAGTAAACTTCCATAACAATAAAATAAAATGTGTGAACTCAGGAACTCTCACATCTCTCTCCTCAAGTTCTGTTTTCTAAATAAATCCTACCCAGTGTTTAAGATTTACTAATCTTCATTCACTTCCTCTTCTGACATCAGTTCTGCATCCACTGCTGTGTCATTGGACCCTCAGTCCTACTTCCCTTTCTGATCATGCAAAGCTGAAGCACAAACCCACTGACGGCTATTAAAGACCGACACTGTCACTGATTTCAGTCTTTGGCATTATCAGCAGCGGACACTGTTAGCACCATGGATCTGAAGGTGGGTGACACAATCTTTAAACATTTAAGGCGAGACACGGCAGGCAAAAACATCGTTTTTTTTTTCACTGGTCAATTTTGAGATTTTGTGCTATTTGTCTTCAATAACATGTATTCTTTCAGACTTGTGGTGAATTAAAGTCCGAAATACACATTTAGGTCTTTATTTTACTATACTTTGTGTGTTTGCGTCGGTAAATTTCGCCTAAATTCAACAAAAGTTGGTGTTCTAAATCATCGCGCTGCTCCGCGATCGCTGTCTGCACCCTGTCATGTCACATACCGTTGGAAAGCTCTCTCTCTGCTGTACAATGCTGTCGGATCCAAATATGGTCATTTCCTTTTCATGAGCAACCAATCGTGAAAGTAAAAGGGCGGATTTAACTCTAAATGCGCAATCTCATTGGCTGATGCCAATTTCTGACAACGTGATTCGTTCAGAATCGTCACGTGACATGCTCTGAGATTTCCGCGGACGCTCCATATGAAAACAATGCGTTGAAAATCATTTCAGAGAAGATAAAAACAGTTGTTATTAGCAAGCAGACACAGTGGATTACAAACTAAGACAGTAAATGATGAAATGTCATCACATAGTACGACGATGTGTAAACTGTCGTTCAGAAAACAGGAGTTTTCAGACAGCGGAGGTAATGAGAGCACACAGCAGTGGCTGATAGTTCATGTAGTGCGTTTGAATGGACTGATCAGTGGTTTAATTGTCATTATTGCGCAGGGATTAAAGTTAGTATCGATCCGCAGAATCATGGGTTTTGTAGCAGATTACTACTAGCTAGCTAGCTAAGTGTTGGGGAATCCTGGCCTTCATGTTAAAACGTTGTTAAAATCAGAGACACCAGGAGAGTAACAGGTATGGACTCTCTCTCTCAAAGCAGATATACAGAAATTCAGCCTACATGTCATATATTAAATATATAGGTGTCACTTATATATTTACTGAATGCGATACAGCACACTATATTACAAAACAATTACATTACACAACAGTTACAGTTTTTGTATAATTACTATATAATACTAAACAAATGTGTACTTTTTGGGATCCTAAAGTGGTTGTGAGTACTCAGGCTGTGGCAGGCAGAGCCATATTTAGCTGCCAGTGGAGCTGCTGTCCCTCCTCCTAGGAGAACCATGTCCATATAACAGTCTAGCGTGGGTTTTGTCCCCAACTTTGTGCATGATACGCCAATGTTAATTCATTGAGTTACTGCAGTTGTAGGCCTTATAATGCTGCCATGTTACTAAATAATCAATTTTCATGAGCTTGAAATATTCTATAGTATTATTACTAAGGGCCTGAGCATTTATTCTGTTTTTTAGCATTTTTTTCCAATAGAAATGTATTAAAATCCCCTATTTAAATCTTTAAATGCCGTTTTCTCAAAATGAGTTTTTTGTCGTTCTCCGGTAGATACTTCTCAGCCTGTGTAGCACCTATATACACCAAACTTTCCATCTATACACCAGGCAGTATTCTTAAGATATTTACAGAGGGATTTGTTAATAAATCATTCCTGGCCTGATTTATGTGACATTTTAATCAAAAAAACATGGCGAAAATCCATTTTTTAAGGCTATGGACAGTATATTTTGATTTCCTAAGTAATGAAAGCAGATATCCTGAAACCCCTCTGTAATTTTGTTTGCATCTTGTGTGTAAACAAAATGAAAAAAGAATTTTGCACCTGGCTTTATCATATGTTCAGATCTATCTACCGAAAATATATGCAAAATCGCGCATATTTAATGACATGATGTATAATTTGCATAATTAAACATAAAAATTTCAAAAACTTGTAATACATTTTTTTTATATACTTGTGTAAGTAATCAACTGAGGAAGTTTCATGGTGATATCTATTATTTAAATTTTTTACCCTATTCACCTGTAGTGTCTCGCCTTAACACCACTATATGTGAGATAGCCTACATTTTTAAAAGACATGATTGTGTATATTGGTTGATTAGATTGGTACAGAAGGCAGATAAGGTTTGCATGGATACAACCCATCCACTTTCTGTGGAATTCAAGCTGCTCCCTTCTGGTCGTAGATATAGATACCCCAATGTCAGAACCAACCGAGCAAAATACTCATTCATTCCTATGGCAATAACCCAATTAAATAATGTGTAGGGAGGAGTATGACTGAAGGAATCGATGTGCAGTGGGATAATGTGGAGTAGTTTTTATGTTTATTTTATTTATTCATGACATTGTGCAATATACTCCTTTTACTGTATTCTATATATTGATGTGTTAGATAAATAGCGCTGTAGATGTTTAGTTCAGTGTTTGTGTTGTGAATTATGTGTCATATGCCTGTACTGTACAACAAATTGCCTCTCGGGGACATTCAAGTTTTCTAAGTCTAAGTTGATGTTGAGTCTGTTTATTTATTCCTAAACATCAGGACTCTCTGGTTAAGGGAGGCGTGTTGATCGTCCACCAGATCCATGAAGGAAAGCACCAGTATGAAGTGAAAAATGTGATGAAGTACAAACAAGCGGGTGGAGAAAAAGCATTTGTCAGGTATAAATCAGACACAGTGTTTAGTACTTTTGTAGCAACAACAACAAAAATGTCAGTGCTGCAGAAGGGACTATGTGACGTCACCTTTTTTTTCAAGCCGGTTTTTTTTTCAAGCCGTGCAAGACCCAGTGAAAAAGAGCACAGAAAAAAAGAAAAGAAATACACACGTTTAATGTGAAATAACCAAAACTGTTCCAACTTTGGCAGAAAACTGTGTATTAACATAGTACCCCATTATTCGTATTAAGAAACTGATAGAGAAAATAAGTTTTCAGGGGCTTTATTTAACATAACTTACTAACTATTTAACATATTTCTCACTTTCTAAGAGGTCATTAATTCTGCAGTTTTAAAGATGTAAAAAATATATATATATATATATATCCAGATGCTCTGCAGCTCTCTTCTAGAAGTAGGCAAACTGTACATTATATTGGTTTTCCTGACTTTTAATGAAACTGGATTGACTAAAGACAAGTCTTAGAAAATAATATATGGGACGCAGAGGCGTAGTAGCATATTCAGTAGCAACAGTTTGTTTATTTTTAATGCTAAAAGCAGAAGTCTGCAAACAAAACCCTTAATGAAGTATATGCCTTATATACGTTTTTGGTTTTTCTCAGGAGAGGAGACAAACTGATGCAGATAAACAGCATGGAACTGCAGGATCTCACACCTGAGGAGTTGGCACACTTGTTAGCTAAAGATAATCCAATGCTGGTGAGTTCATGGGCTTCCAGTCTTGCACCCAACACCTTCAAGAGAGCGTTTCTATTTCAGACTCTATTCTATTTCAGTCTTTCAGTCGGAGAAGGCTGAAATTGTTGCATTAAACAATTCTGTTGTTGCTAATTATTTTAAAGGGAACATATCATGAAAAACACATATGCACATACATTTGGGTAGCTGGAGTGCAAACCAACCCACACATTGTGAAATAAGACGTTACTCAGGGTCTTTCGACTGAACAAAGATTTATTATTGCACCATCTGGTCTCGCTGAAGATTCTTTGAATCGACAAATTGGCCTAAGAAAATCCACAAGACACTGTTCCCATTTCAGTATTCACCAGAGAAAGGACACGCACATTGTAACAGTAGTTGTTGTTTAGGTGTTTTGAGGTGGAATTCTCACACAGCCAACAACAGACACATACTCAATACTCAATCTGACCCCACTTTTTTTTTTATTCCCCCTCTTTAGACGGTGCACAAGGCTAGCGGGATGAAGGAGCACACTGAGCAGTCCTTCCCAGCTGAGGACACTTTACATCCCTTCTCCAAAGAATCCACAATACTCTGTTTCAGCATGGAGATGAGGAAGGAGACAGATTTGGAGAATGAAGTGGGTCAGGAGGGAGAAGTAAAGGAGGACGTGGGTATAGAGGAGGATATTTGCCAAGCGGAAAATGAGGTGAATGGGGAGAGGGGGGACCTGCTCATCGTTTCCATGAATAAAACCAGCATCTCTGTGGTGAGAGGGAGGGGCTGCGGCAGTGGGAGCCCCTGTAAGGGATGTCATGGGACAGGATGTACCTTTAATGATGTTGTCTTGGTGGCTGAATCCAGCAAGGTGGTGCTTGGTAAGTAAGTTGGGTTTTAGTCTCCAAACCTCTATTTTAATCATGTAATTTATTCTACATTCTCATATAGATAGTCTTACTTTTTAAGAAAAAAAAAACAACATAATACAGTCCAGTGACAACCATGGATCTCCAAATTCTCTGATTTGAAATTTAGAAAAACGGAAGCATTTTCTGAATGGGTTTAGTGCTACTTCTTAAAAAACTATACAATAAAGCCCTGTCGTAACAGTGCTGAAAACAGCACTCTTTTATCTTACAAACAGTTGAACCTTGGTAGTACATGTCTTAGACAGATCAAGAAAACATGCATTATGTATTAAAATTAGATTAGAGAGCAGAGGTATAGATCACTAATGTGTAGTGCAACTCCAGTCTTTTGGTAAAACCTATAAAATAGCACGGAATCTTATCATCCTTGTCCTGTTTTTTTCTTTCTAATTATAAACGACATGCTGTTTGTGTGATTGTTCCTTGTCACTTTCAGTTCCAAGAGGAGGTGACAGTATCAAACAGAAAAAGTCAATGACATCTCCAATCGAACATGCAGTCTCTCACTATTACCTGAGAGGTCTCTGTTCGCAGAGAACCCTCTATGCTTCACCCAACCCAGGTTTGTCATTCAGAGCAGCACGCAGCGACATTCATTCACAGTAATCACGGATGAGTTTTGGATTTTAGTTTTCAATTGATTTGTGAAATTGTTTGTTTTCATTTATTTTGTGTTCAGAGGAGATGACCATCTACATGTACAAGTCAAACACTTCCTTTAGAGGAATGCCAGTGGTCCTAAACTTTAGCAAGTCCAACTGCTTCCTCAGGTGCTGCAAGGAAGGGGAGAGGGTGTTCCTACAAGTGGAGGTAATAACTGTTACTGAGCGAGTCACTTCACATACACATAGTTAGGTTTAAGGTTCATCAACCTGACTTGAAATGTATAACAGCTATTAGAATCTAATAGCTGTTATATATTCCATCTCATAATTAGATGGATTACCATGAAGTTTGGCATTTATGGCCCCCAGAGGATGAATCCTACTGACTTTAGTGATCCTCTGACCTTTCCTCTAGCGCCACCATGAGGTACACATTTGTGTTTTTTTATTTTTTCCATCATCTGGGAACCATGAATGTATTAACAACATGTGAGACAATCCATCACGTAGATGTTGAGATTGGATTTCACTTGATAAGTTAAAATTTGACCCGCCAGTGGTGTTACTGTCGATGAAAAGTCAGGGGACCACCAAGTTCAGACGGACACATCCTCATACCACCGTGAATGTCATTTTAATGGTCATTTATTTGAAAGTTGTTGAGATATTTCAGTCTGGATTGAAATTGTTGACTGATCAACATACAGACCAATACCTGGGCTCAACATGCATTGAGCCAAGAAGCCTTAGTGTCTAAAAAATCATCTCTGAATTAAATAATTACTCTTACACCAATGTTTGACTCTGACATAAACACTGTTACTTGAAAGACTAAATCTCATCTACAGACCTAAGTGGAAAAATCTTTGTTGGCCAAGCAACATATTCACAGATAGAGCACATATTTCATATTTAGGCAAGTATCGATGTAATATGTCTACTTTAAGATCAGCAACACTTGTTTTGATGTAGTTTCTCTATGCAGTATATATTTAAAGAGAGGGACAAAGGAAGAAAACAGGGAAGTAGTTATAGTACTGTCAGATGAGAGTTTCATTATTCGGAATAATATTATAATACTAATATTTCCCCTTATGGTTGCCTTTTTCAAGGTATTGAAATGTCGTCAAAACAGTCCTTATCCCGTTTTATGTTTGCACTTTTTGATTTTTGTACACCAATGTGTCTCTATCAAGGCAATGCTAACATGTTGATGTTTACCAGGTATACTGTTTAATATATTCACCATCTTAGCTTAGTGTGTTAGCATGCTAACCTTTGCTAATAAGCTAATTAGTTCTGCAGGTAGTTGGCAAATTACATTTTTGACCTGATTGTTAATTAATTGGGAATTTAACAAGTTGATTATGATAATTGTGATACTCGCAAGCAAAGTAATCATCAGTCACTGCCAGGATGTTGAACGGCCAGCTGTTCTCTCTGTGATGGATATCCACGTTTGTTGTTGTTGTAGACATGCGAGAAGCAGAGGCTAAAGACGATCTCCATGAGTGATGAAAGCACCTTCTCCTTCGTCTTCTACATGAAGGCCAACCGGACGGGACAGCGGAAGTTTGAGTCAGCGCTGCATGGCGGCTGGTTCATCCAAATAGACAACCGTTGCGAGTCAGTGGATATGGCAACCCTGGATGGGGGTACGGGAGATGAATCGTTCCTCTTCCTCATTCAGACATGATGGCTGGTCACTTTCATCAGGCGTATTCTCAGTTCTCAGTCAAGTTTACCTTTTAAAATGACCTTGTGGATTTCTATTGTGACTTAATATTAAACAAAAGAAAACCATGAAAGGAGATCTTTTGTGTGACCCACATGGTCCAGTGATAAGAGACCCACGTCACTGTGTCAAATTCTGCTATTGCAGAAGTGCGTAGATATGTATCATACAACCATATCTAATTAAAAATATTTTGTGGTTGTGTTGTGGGTGTGTTGTGGGTGTGTTTGGAAAATCCTTTTGATTACATTTCCCAGACTTGCTTGAAATTATATCATATTATGTCAACATGTATAGATGTATGTATATGTATAGATGTATGTATATTAGATGTATTAAGCTACTTTTAGCATATATGGTGATCTTTGGAATGCATTGGTGGTAAACTGTGTATTTTGTGTATTTTACAGTAAGTAAAAGTGTGAAATCCATTATCACATAATTTTGAAAATTCAACATTTCAGTAATATACATGAGGCATATATTTTAAAATAAACTTGGCAACATGCAGTAATTGAGTACTTTCTTTTGCATGATTTCATTTTCATATGCACCTGTGTGCCATAATAACATTTAGTTTTATATTTTAAAACAAGCAAAAGTATCAAATAGTATTACACAAAGCCTTTTTATAGAACATTACATATTAAAAAGTAATATGGACAAACAATAATTTTTCTTTTAATCAACTATTCTGAATTTGAGCTGCATAATACAATTTATTTTTGGAATGATATGAATATAATGTTCTGCAAATCACAAAACACTATCTGAAAGCAACATTAGGCAAACCTTCTGAAAGAACCTGCGCTGGAAAATTGAAATCACATTTTCAGGTGTGTTATTAAAATGTTTTTTGTACGTAAAAAAATATGTTGACTATACTCCTTTTACACTAACTGTGCTACTTCTGACATACTGATTATGTACTAATGATGAATGATATAAGAAGTACAACTTAAAATACTATTGACTACACTTACACTGAAACTGTGCTTTTTTGATACACCACCAAGTTATAATAATTGTATTTGCATATACTTTTTTGTACTTGACATATTTGAACTATAACTTGAATTTACTTTAATGAATATTTCAGGTATGATGTTTACATTTTAAATTATGGTAAAGTGTAGAAAATAGATCCCGCACACTGACCATTACGCAAGCAACGATTTATTTACGTTTCGGTCCTAGACCTTCATCAGGTAAATTTGATGAAGGTCTAGGACCGAAACGTTGTAAATAAATCGTTGCTGACGTAATGGTCAGTGTGCGGGATCTTTTTTCTAAACTTCTGATCTGCCACTTTGGATCACATCCTACGCACCTGCCTGACCAAAAAGAGGTGTGCAAAAAAGCTTTCTTACGAAATGATGGTAAAGTTAAAATTAATATTTACAGTTTATTTAATGTTGGTATTTGTTCACAACATATAAGGTAAACATAAAAAAAACATACTTACACACTTAATTACAACTTAATGGCATCTAAAATATAACAGTAAATGGAACTCAAGTGTATAATTTGTAATACTTATATATTGTTAATACATTAAGTATAATATTAGTGTCTAAAAATAGCACACTTTTGAGTACATTCAAATGGAAGTATATTAAGTATAGGCCTACTTCAATTAAGTGAAATTATGTATACTTTTATATAATTTAAATAACTCTATAAACTAAAACGTTCACACATCAACACATTACGCAGTTATTAGATGTTTGACAAGAAGCAAGCATTGAGGACAACTTCTCTGTTCTTCAGTGGACTCACAATCCAGTTGCTTCATCGTCACTGACCTCAAAGGCTTTGTTAGTTTTTCCATCGATGTTTGTATCGTACGGATTCTCCATGCTGTCTCTCGTTGGAGATTTCCTACAAACAAACAAGAAACACAACATGTCTCACAGTTATGGAAGTAAATTTCTCCAATATGGTAGAAATAGGTCTCACTCTCGAGACCAAAAACACTCACTTCTTGCGGCGCTCTTTGACACCAGAGATGACAAGGTAGACGCCCGCTAGCACCACGACTCCCATGACAACCCCAAACACCACCAGCCACACCGTCACCGGCTGCTCCACGGGAGGGGCCAGTGTTGCTTGGATACCCACAAACTCTAACGTCTTGTCATCCAATTGGAAGGCCTGGTTGATTCGGCCTCGACTTAACCTGGGATCAATATCGAAATGGGTTTATTATTGTTCACACCTATTTGCTGTCTCTATAGGGAAAGGTCACACAGAGTTGATTATATCAATTATATTAGGAAGCAATTTAACTGGAATTCTTATATTAGAAATTATATAAAGGCTAGACTACAGCTCTGTGAGGCTTTCAATGGGGGACATATTGTGCTCATTTCAGGGTAACCCCAGGATCCTCCAACTTAAATTCAAGGCTTTTTAAGACATTTTTAATACCATTTCAAATTAAATTCAATGCCAACTTGGTACCCATTCCGACAGAAGTATGAGGGGAAAATGTAAAGTCTGTATACATTTTTCAACCCTAGAAAATTAGTAAGCTACTTGAATTAAATAAAACATTTAATTTAAATTATCAGTCATATTTAATACAATTTATTGGATTATGATATAATATAATCCAATAAAATAAGATATATTACACTGCATAATGAGCACTTTTACTTTTGGTACTTAAGTATATTTCGATAATACCTTTTGTACTTTAACTTAAGGGAGTGGAATGCAGGACTTATAACTAACAAGTAATTTGTAACTCTACAACACAGTTTTTTCCTTCTTTTACTGCAATACATGATCTGAGAAAGTCTTCCACCTCTGAAAAACACCAACAACAGTCGTGCATGAAAACATGCAGCAATGTTTAACACTGAAAACACACAGCTCAGTTCAGCATTTCGCTTTTTTTTTCTGTCTCCGCCCCTTGAGTGCCAGAGGTTCACATTTTCACCAAGAGTTTGCACGTGAGACAAAATAATAGATATCGCCGAAAACATCACCAGTTTATTTGTAATACATTCAATACCGTTTAAGCATTATCCACAGAAATATGACACATACTGTATGAACGGAAAAAACCCCGCACTGATCTAGCTGGGATTTGAACCTTCGATGTCATGGACAAAAAAGTTAACAGACTAGCTTCTATGTCATCTATACTACTACACTACACATGATTCTGTGATTTCTATCTATACATTGGACTTTTAGTCTAAGTTAACACAGGTTAACATATGAGAGAAATATACGCCCATGGTGATATCACAATTTAACATGGGCAAATGTAAGCCTCCACACAGTAAAGTAGGTTCATCTTTGCCTCACATACCAAAAACCTAACTGATGTACAACAAACAGGCATGGCCACACTTAACACTTTATTCTGTTTAGGGGGTAAAAATGAAACACGTCAGTCATGTTCAAACGTGATCATTTATCATTGTTATTAATGTGTAGGCCTATCTCAGCACAGACAGTCTCTTTCACTGTGCCACAAGTCAACTGATTATAGTTGTGTTTCATTTCATTAGACCCATATTAGGAATATGAAACAACATATCTGAATGTTATCAAACTCTCTCAGTACATCGAAGCTTTGTAATCATATACCATAATGACCATTTTGTGCCGTCAAAATAGGCCAACAAATTATGTCTGGGATACATAAAAGTCAAACTCTGAGAAAATAAGCCTCATATGTTCTTCACTTCAAATCACTAGACTTTTGCTGCAACTCACTTCATAACTTAACTGAGACTAAGACAACACTAAGCACTTTGTTGCAAAACATCCAATGACCATAGTGGTCATAACAGGATAGTGTATAGGCTACCAGAAGACAGAAGTCGCGATTCTGGGTCGACACAGACATACCCTAATATGGGTCTAATGATGAAACACAACTATAATCAGTTGACCTGTGGCACAGGTTGAAATAGAAATAGTCTGTGCTGAGATAGGCCTACACATTAATAACAATGATAAATGATCATGTTTGAACATGACTGACGTGTTTCATTTTTACCCCCTAAACAGAATAAAGTGTTAAGTGTGGCCATGCCTGTTTGTTGTACATCAGTTAGGTTTTTGGTATGTGAGGCAAAGATGAACCTACTTTACTGTGTGGAGGCTTACATTTGCCCATGTTAAATTGTGATATCACCATGGGCGTATATTTCTCTCATATGTTAACCTGTGTTAACTTAGACTAAAAGTCCAATGTATAGATAGAAATCACAGAATCATGTGTAGTGTAGTAGTATAGATGACATAGAAGCTAGTTTGTTAACTTTTTTGTCCATGACATCGAAGGTTCAAATCCCAGCTAGATCAGTGCGTTTTTTTTTCCGTTCATACAGTATATGTCGTATTTGTGTGGATAATGCTTAAACGGTATTGAATGTATTACACATAAACTGGTGATGTTTCGGCGTTGTCCATTATTTTGTCTCACTTCCAAACACTTTGTGAAAATGTGAACCTCTGGCACTCGAGGGGCGGAGACAGAGCAGAACGCAGGGCAGGGCCTTGTTGAATATTCACTGATTTCATGCAAATATCACCACTTAGCATGATCACCAGCTAAACTGGCACACTGGTCACATTGTCTCTAAACAGTCCGCTCACACTGAAGTCCTGCACGGATCAACAGATGTTAACAGTCCGACGGCTGCTCGCTCTGTTTCTTATAAGACGCACACCGAGCAGATTAATGTGCTCACAGAGCCAATCTTTGCAGTTGTTACCGCTCAGTGTTTGGCTAGCTAATAAGACGTTAGACTGTTAGCTTGAGGTTTGTCTGAAGGCGCCGAGCGGCCAGCCAGGCTCCGAAAACACCGACACATTCCGCACATCTTCTGCTCAGTTTAACCGCTATCCCCCAGGTACCGGTCAGAGAGGCGTGTTTACTTTGTGTCTCGGTTCTCTGGTGTGTCCAGCGACGGGCTCCGGTCAGTTTTTAATTAGCCTACATTAGTAACAGTTCATTATGTTATGGTATGAACTTAATCCTAGGAAAGGCAAAAAATATAAGACCTTTGTAACAAAATCCAAGACTTTGTATAACAAATTCAAGGCTTTTAAGGCCTTAATTTGAGATTATCAAAATGAAGACTTTTTCAATGCTTTTAAGACCCCGCGGGTACCCTGTCATTTTCAGGTACTTGTATTTTAGGTTTCTACTAGAACATGTTTGCATGCTTTAATGTAAAGAAAAAAATATCCACTTTATTTTTCTCATACTGCCCATGGCTGCCGCAACTGTACGTGATTTATGCTTGACGCTTTGGAGGTGGCGCGCGCCGTCGTGACGTCAAAATGACGGAATTTCCAATTTTCAGCACACCAGCAGAGGGCGCGCACCAGTCTATTTCTTTCAGCGGCGCGCAACAAACCGGAAACAGGAAGCCTGAACTAGCTCCTGGGAAACCGGATGCCAGGACTCTTAGAGTGACTGCAAGTCTCTCTTGAAAACTTACTGGGTTAAAATGAGTTCTTTTTTGTGAATGAAAGGCTTGATCTGACGAAATAGGTCATTGAATCAAATCGAAGCATTGACGGCACTGCTGTTGCTTTTTCTGTTGACGTTTATCTTTTTCTTCTTCTTCTAGTCCTTAGAAAGAAAAACATCGGTAGCCTTTGCTCCTTAGCGCCACCTCTGTTCAGGAGAAGACTGCAACTAGTGTCACGACCACCATGCGCCAGTATAAATACTCATGCGCCAGCTTGGCTGCGGCTACTGTAAAACGGCCATTAGAAGCTGTGTTGTAGCCTCTGTCTATTAACAGTAGTCCCCCCTCCCAAAAAGCCCAGCCTGCTCTGATTGAGAGCTACATGTAGCAGTGTATGTAATTTAAACACTACAGTAATGTAGCTGTAGCAAATGACCATATAAAGAAATCGGGCACGGTTGACGTTGAGTTTGAGCCGAGAATAGAAAAAACTGTTGAAAGCGGAGAGTTCAGAACAGTTTGAAATCTGAGGTTTTTGCTCACAGGGATTACTTTCACATACGTTCATCTCATTAAGCCAACGTAGTGGAATGACAAATCAACATCGCAATTCCCAGAAACGTCATTTAAAATCATTCAAAATACATTTTATTATCTCAACTAGTAGAGCTCCTTAGTCTGTGACACATTTACCGTAACACAAAACAAGTATACTGCACTTAGTGTTTTATAAATATACTGTATGTAATCAAAATACCCATGTGTGTTGATTAAATAAAGCTAGTGCCTCACCGTATGGCAGCCTCCACATCATCCTTTGGGATATATACGGTGGGATTTTCTGGGTTGGTGACCACAATGTAGAAGGAGATTCTGGGAGTCTCTTGATACACAAGGACGTTCTCTGATCTGCAGGTACAAACCAAGAAAAGCTCTCAAACTAGAAAGAAAAACAAAACTCCATAGTGTGTGGTCCCAGGGTGATACTGACGTGAACTGAAGGGTCATGTTCTTTTGGCTGTAGTACTGCCTCAAAGCGTACGCAATGTTGGCCTTGAACAGGTACAGCTCATTGGCATTCCAGGAATACTGAAACACAGTTTATTGGATTAATATTGGCCATGATGATAATCAAACAGACTGAAGTTTACTTTAGCCTAATATTGTAACCCTAATACTATAATAACTTCTGATAATAATAACTTCTGATAATAATATAAATAATAACTAATAATACATTTATTTTATATAGCACTTTAAAAAGGTACTCAAAGGCACTTTACAAGGTCAACAGAAAAAAACACAATAACAATAACTGATCGGTAACAGGATCAGTTTAACAACAATAACAATGATAATGATTAATATAACTCACAGCGTTATCGCCCATGGCAGCCTTCAAACTTATCCTCGTTTTAATGGCATACAATGAATCTGTAAGACAAAATAATTAGTATAGTTTGATAAATTAGGATATTTTTGTTAAACACATTTCTCCCTTCTTATTCTCAATATTTCATCAGATGTTCACATAACATGGCACATAACACATTAGGCTGAGACACAACCCCATGTATTTGTCTTTGGATATCACCAACCTTTTGTCTAAAATTGGTTAACAAAATGTCGTTAATGTTACTGCCATAACATCAACCAATTTCTGGATAACCTGTACCGTCAGGGACAGTGAACAGATATATACAATTTAATGTAATGAGGGAGCAATAGTAAAATTAGCAATTGAATATGTTTTCGTTTTTTCAAATTTTGTAAGCATGTGCCCCTAAGACATGAGTACAGACTTAAATTTCAAGCAAGTTGCAATCATACTCATCTTCAGGAAATACACATTAGTAAGTACGTTTTGTGGTTAGGTCATGCACATATTTCTCATGAAAACAGCAGTGACTTAAGACTGTGTTTTTTCTACTTCCTTAAAAATGTCCTCAGTGATTTTCCCCTTTTGTAAACTAGCAAGCAAATGTTTCACCAGACATAACATCAACATTAATGATGAGATGTTTGTTCACTCATACATTTATATGACTCTAATTAACTGTTTGGTTTTACTACATAAACACAATATGGCAGTATGAACGCAGAAAACATCCGGCCAGATTAGTTTGCTGTGCAGGAAACAAAGCAAAACTCACTTATTGACAAATTAAACATTGTTTGGACGTATAAAAACCAAAGTGTAAAAAACAACACATTGTGGTTTTAGGTCGTGGTTGCCTGGCAACTTTTTGGTGACGACAAGACGTTAGTGAATTACTGGGCAAGAAATAGTCCGGCATATAACCTCCCATGAAACCACAATGCATGTGCTGGTACAGAGCCACGACAGCTGTTTTCGGGTGGTGATGTCACAGTGGATATGACACATGCCTTTGGCGTGGGAGATCTGGGTTCAAGTCCCACTGCGATACATGAACCAATGTGTCCCTGAGCAAGACGCTTAACCCATAGTTTCTCCAGAGGCATGCGGCCTCTGACATACAGTGTATAGCAATTGTAAGTCGCTTTGGATAAAAGCATCAGCTAAATGACATGTAATGTAATGTAATGTTTCCCCCTGTTCCCAGTCTTTGTGCTAAGTTAAGCTAATAAGTGCTGGCTACCACTCAAATGTACCATCACTCTCAGAAAGCAAATAACATACTACCCAAAATAGCAATTATAATTAGAAAATGGATTGACATTTTAGTGGTAATGCTCTTCGATATGAGTACTTTTTGTACTTACATGGATCTACTGCTGTCTTCCAGCCTACAATCCTGTTGTGTTTCTTGTTCTCGGCCTTCAGCCAGTCATGGAGTGGTTGGAAATAGTCCAAAAGGGGACGGGCGTCCATCTTAAAATCACCGGATATTGTATGCAAAGCCCTGGTCCAGGACTTGGACCTGCCAAGCTCTAACATATTCCTAACAGAGAACATTGATGATGATGATGATGATGATGATGGTGATGATGATAATGCATTTATACGTGTACCACAATATTGTAATATATAATGTGCTACAGCAAAACAAGAATGAGACATTATTTCCCTTATGATTTCAAATGGTTAGATGGACTATTTTCATAGGGATAACCAAAACAACTGCATCTGATTCTGTGACAGCCTTTAAAGAGGAACAGAAAATTGTCCATACCTCAGTTTGGTTCCTGCTACTGTAGAATTAGTAATGTCACATGTCGATAAGGGACCTGGATGATTAGCTGCATCACAGAGAGCTTTTTGGAACTGAAACTGGTAGATGGTTCTCGTGAAGTACCTGTTTTTACAACCAGCGACAAAATAGACACATGGGTAATGGCAAAACTGGGGCTATCTTTAATCATCTATCTGTAATCATCTACGTATATTTAATCATCTCTCTCACAGCTTTACTACTCAGCTACTCCATCTTCCTTGCAAGGGTGTGTGATTCTTAATTTCGGCCTTATGCAGCCAACAGACACAACCAAGAGTAAAGCTCAAATACATCCAAAGCATCACCACGTCTTTTTTCTTAGTCAAAGACGTACATGTTTTAGCGCTTCTTGTTCACTCCCTGCCCTCCAGCTTTGGTTGCTTGTGCAATGCGAGCTGGCAGGTCAAGAATACTCTAAAAATGAAATGTCATTGTCATGTGTACATGTCATTACATGGTTTAATGTGTTTAACAGTGTGTTTAACATGTTAACAACAGCTGCAGCTCTCTTTTGGGCAGAAGACATCACTATAATAGAAATCTAGCATGCAAAAAAACATTTATTTTAACAGAAGAATGTGAAAAGTGAGAACAGTGAGAGCAGTAGTTCATCAGAAAATAGCAAAAAAAAATAGCAAAATAATATTTTTATAAAATCATATATATATATAAAAAAAATATAAAAAATAGATGTTAAAAAGTTTGATTAACCCTGACAGAACTAAACACATACAGTAACCCTCTTGGCAAAGCTGATTTTGAGAAAATACAGGTGTTATGCTGATGTTATACTTTTAAATTTATTTGCTTGAAGTGCAGCTTTACAGCGGGAGTTTTACCTGATGAAAGAATAGTCTCCAGATACATGGAACAGAGCAGGCGGGTCACAATAGGTCTCGTCTCTCGGCACTGGCTCCACCACCCCCACCAGCTCCCTCCTGTTATGACAACAGAGAGTCAGCCCTGATGCAGGCCGATGCTGAACCACAAAGACCTGCAGTAAAGCAGCCGCTGAGGTAACACGACATGAAAAGCAACGATACTTGGCCTGCAGTACTGTATGTCCACTTTTTGATGTAATGCACATACTTGCTTACAGTGATATTGGACGTTAATGTATTTTTACAGACTGCACCCATTAACTGGATTATTAACAGAAGTTTCATATAGGTATCTGCTTACTTCATCTCCCACCAGCGCTTCATCCAATTATCCTTGGTGATGTTCCCTGCAAACACCTGCCACCTCCATTCCTCCAGCATGTAGGTGAACGGCAGCGTAGCCACGATGGTGAGCGCCTGTTTCAGCAGGAAGTTAATCTCTGTTTCTGCAAGGCAAAAAAACAGAAAATAGTTTATGCTATAACAAGTTAAAAGTTCCAGGTGGTTGCCTGTTACTGGTCTAAACATCATTTTAGAATTTAAGCTCTGAACTCTGTTTAGAAAGGAGAAATGAAACACAACACAGTTTCTTTTTTGAGACACTTCAGCTTGTTTATCACTGCGTTTGATATGCTATTCATAACACCTATATCAGACGGTGTAGATGACAGTTTGTATAACAGATAGCAGAAGGCCCAAGGTCATGTTAAGCTTGATTATGTGGTTTCACAAGAGTAATCAGGTGAATACAGCTGTGATGGGTATGTATTGTTGCCCCAACAGTGCTGAAGATATTTTTATCCTACATGCCATTTGAGGGCAGCAACCCAGAGACACATTACTCATACCTGCTCTGGTTTGTTCAGAATTTCACATATATTTGCCACTGTCGGGTATCAACTTCATATGTCCAGTTTGGTGATTTATATTCGTTTGGGCCAGGTAAATAAAATTGCATTGTCTTTAATGAGTTAAGAGAAAATATATCAAAAGTTAAACCTGCAATAACCATTGGCCATTTGGGGGCAGTGTTAGCTTGGCACTGACATATAAGTTAATACTGTATGGCAAACGTAGTTGCTAGCAAACAGCTGCTTATTTACACATCCAGCAGACATGGAGCAACCTAAGCAGACATTTGAAGTCAAGTCTCTGGCAACTTGATGAATGGAGGTCCAATATTCACTCTCGCATACGCAATCTTTACTCCTGTATCTACGTCAAAAAGCAGGCTGTGGAAATATATGAACTCGTATGATTCTCTTAATAAATAATATCTGCTTTGTCCTTGTGACAACGGCAGCTAAAATTAGCTATTATTCTGTCTCATTTAAGCAACAAGGAAAAACAGCTGCATACAAACAAAATACAAGGTGCGCTGAGCTGCTGTAGCATTTATCTGATCCACCGATCAGTTCAACCACTTAACGATCTGTGTGGGTGAAGGAGCGGCGTAAATGAGAGCCTGTGGAGATAATTCAACTTTTGTCTCGCTCATAGTTCATTAATATTATTAATTTATGTCTTTGTGTTGGGTTATGGATAGCTGTAAGCTAAATCTAGTTGTAACTGAACTGCACAAATACACAGCTTATTCTTCCTCTTCTTCATTTTTGGAAGTTACCAGACAGCTTCAGGTGCATTACCACCTCCTTTTGAACTATAGGAGGGCCGACCTTGAATTACATGTAGACACATGAACAGCATGTGTAAATGAAAGTGTCTTAAATCTCATCTGAATTGTATCCATATATACGAGACACTTGAAATGACAAAAGTTAATGGGGCCACAGTCATTTCATCCATTGTAAATATAAAACTATTGATTATAGCATGTTTAACATTTTGGAGAGCCAATATTTCTTTGGTTTGATAATTGTCAGTGTTATCTACATCAATAGTACCACTATTATAAATGAAGCCAGGAGCCAGGAGATTGAGGCCTTGCAGGTGTTTGGGTGTTGCAGCAGAGAGGGACATGATTTCTCCGACAGCCTCGTGGAAACCCTCGTTGGCTCCGTCCCTCAGGAGGTAGGACAGGTTACGGTAAGCCATCTGGTACTGGTTGTGACCCATCTCATGGTGCGCTGTGAGGAAGTCATCCATGTTGACCTTAGAGCACATTTTGATCCTGGAGACATCACAGGAGAAGTGTTAATGTCAGCAGGTATATTGTGTGATGCAGACATAGCATGATACCATATCAGAAATATTATACCAATAAAACAGCCTGCGCAATAACATGTTTCTGATGAGTCAGATATAAACACTTAAGTCCAATGTGTGAATGTGAAAGTCTAATGAATACAGTTTAATTGAGCCAAATTGGCACTGGTGAGCCATGAAGCCTGCCTATTGGAAAGAGTTATGTTTTGTATTTGGAAAAACGTTGTTGCTATAAAAGGTCAAACTTCTAAAACCTCTTGAGCAACTACATGGATTCATATTTTACAACATAAAGACTTTGGTTATCTTTATCAGCTGTAAAGAATGACTCAGAGATTAATCAACATCATTGTTCCAGCAAGTTCATAATTATGACTCTCATGTACTGATCTACAGTAAGATTTCTCAGAACACTGCACTAAATCTGCTTCTAAATCATTTTTAAAAGAGCTGCTTATGTGAGTTGAGTCACCTGTCCCAAATGTAGGCTTTTTAAATACCAATATATACAGTATATGTTCTTAATTAATAGCACTGTACATATTAGAGGTTGGTTGAAGCTGCTCATACATAAGCTTTTTGGAGATCACTTTATTCCGTTTAAAAGTCAGCAACTATCAGAGACTTGGATAGATTTTGCTGTTTTTCTGATACTTGTTTCAGTGTGGCCGCATATGTTTGCATGTGTAAATATGTGCATGTCTGTGGATATATCGTACCTAAAGTCCTCTCTGTTTCCCATGTCCCAGGCTGTGGGGTGACAGACCACCTTGCGTCCATCATCAGGCTTCACCAGCATGGAGTTATTCCAGAAGTTTGGGAACATCTCGTACAGGCCCACAGACATGAAGAACTTCTCTGCTTCTTTGAAAAGCCTAACCTCACTCCAGCCCTGAAATTCAAATTGACATTTAATAGACGGTTTCAGTTCCAATAGAGGATTTTATTATCTTGGTTGTTTAATTTCTTTACCACTGAATGCATTATGTTTCACAACTTGTTTTTAATACAACAAAATAACAAATTCAACAAAACTGTACTGCACCTGGTCCACCATAGTATTGCTGACATCAATATCTTCTTTATTAGGGTAAGGGATTGATAGAGGATACAGGTTGGTCCAGAATCTTCCCCACATGTCACCTGAACAAACAACACTAAAGGTAATTACTTTCTACTCCATGTACTCCAAGTACACAGAGATGTTCTCTCGGAGGCTGCACCAATTTGTTTCAGCTAAACATACATTTAAATTACATCTGTTGCATTTCTTTTTCCGTATTCTTGCATTGTTACATTTAAAGCGCCCATATTATGCTCATTTTCAGGTTCATAATTGCATTTTGATGTTGTATCAGAATAGGTTTATATTGTTTAATTTTCAAAAAACACTATATTTTTGTTGTACTGCACATTGCTGCAGCTCCTCTTTTCACTCTCTTTTCCGCCTGTGTACAGCTCTCTGTTTTAGCAACAGAGTGAGACATCGTACTTCTTTACCATCTACGTAGTGAGTCGCATATGTTCAGTAGCTAGGTAAGGCTCACACCAGATAGCTGTTTGTTTCTCTAACTTCAGTCAGTTACAAGGCAGGATTAGCAGGGAGACTTCTTCTAAATGAGGGCGCACTTCCAACTTTGCGTGGAATACCTGCAGAACAGGGAAATGTAAGTAGTTCTTATGTAGATTATGGTGAACTAGTGTGTGTTGTAGCAGTGCTTTGCCATTGAGAATGAGCTAGCATGCTACGGTTAGCCCGTCGTTTCGGCTAGTTACGTAAAAAGACCTGCAGATTTTGAACAGCTCACCCAGTGACTGAAGGCAGGACAGATTTAGAAACCGTATCTCACTCAAAACAGCATGGATGTTTGTTTTTTTTCCAAGCGTGTACGTGTGTGGAAGAAAAAGTGATTTTTTCATAATATGGGCACTTTAAACAACCAAACAAATCCCTACATTTTCCCCCTGAAGGTCAGATTTATGTCTTGTTGTCACTCTGCTTTTTGCATCCTCTTCAATCAAACATAAACAAAGTAGTAGTGATAGTCACACCTGGACAACA
Source organism: Gymnocephalus cernua (assembly GCA_023631565.1). NCBI lineage: Eukaryota > Metazoa > Chordata > Actinopteri > Perciformes > Percidae > Gymnocephalus > Gymnocephalus cernua. Next base: position 18,742,210 of record CM042426.1, on the reverse strand, counting down.
GATGGAGCCGTACACAAGTCCTGGACTGGGACATGAAGACTTACATGAAGGTGTATTCTTTAAATTGTGACATTTAATGCACCGTAAGATCATTTTGTAGCTTTGGCTGATATTATTCTACTGTTACACACCTGAGTTAAAGTACAGGTTTGCTGTTACATGTTGGAGTTTACAATTTGCTCTACTGCTGAATAATTGACTCTTTTTCTAAAATTTTCCTTGTATGCTTGTTTTTTTTTTTTTTTTTTTTTTTTTTGGTAAAGCAAGACAAATCATACCCAGGAGGTGGGCTGGCAGAGGCCCTTCTGAATCAAGGTGTCCTGGGTAGACTTCCATAAGCCTGGCTCTTACATAGGCATGCAGCTCCTTGTATAAGGGCAGGATCTGTGAAAAAATAAATAAAATACTGTTAATTACTTTGCACAATCAGTAACAAACTGTACATTCCTACCCTCGGGTAATGTAGACATTCTGAATCACAAGACATACAATCCATTAATATTAGACGTGCCTCTTTGTATATAGAACGGACATCTCCCATCAGATCATCTCTGGTGTACTGGTACTGAACGTCCTCCTCAATGGTCTCATAGTTATATCTCCAGTAAGCTCCATAGTCTTCAAAACCTGTAGGAGTGTGTGTCAGAGAGGAACAGATCGAGAGAGATAGAAAGCAGACACATTTCAATTTAGAAAAAATGTCACTACCAGAGGATTTTTTTTTTGTAGTTTTCTTTGGTAGAATTTTAGCTGACTCTGTTTTGCATGGTGAAGTAAGCCGTGAAGCTGCTAGTATTACATGAGTTAGAGGATATGACAATGCTCGGCCAAACTCAGCTGTTTAACTGTGTTACAAGAAAATGGTCATGTATGATCACTGAACACCATCAGCTCTGTGTTCGTCCTATCCACAATCAGTAGCAGCTTATGTCGGTATAGTTCCTTGATAAATTTGTAGTATTCTAGTCAAAGTATTTCCACTGTGTAGTAATTATTTAAGCTACATTACGTTTCCATCCAGAATTAACAAGAGCATGTCATTCACACATTAAAAACATTATACGTAGCTCACCTGGTTGAGCGTTCGCCCTGTGTACTAAGGCTCAGTCCTTACCGCAGCGGCCCGGGTTCAAGTCCGACCTGCGGCCCTTTGCTGCATGGGCGTTCCCATGTTCTCTCTACCCTCTTTCCTGTCTTAATCTGACTATCAATAAAGGCCAAAAAGCCCACAAAATAATCTTTAAAAAAAGAAAACACCATACATCCTCACAAGTAAACATTTACATTAAGTTGAATATTTTCTTTGAGATGTATCACCGTTTAGTTTGGCAGCTTCATTCTTCAGATCCACATAGTCTTCGTACAGAGGCCTCATCCTCTTCCCCACCACTCTCCTCCAGCCCTCCCACACATGCAGACGCTCAGAGTAGTCTCTGCTGTTGGCCATTACATGTTCCAGGCCTGTAAACAGAAGAGCATGCAAGTCAGTGACAGAGTATATTGATCAAATGAATACATGCTTTACTTTTTATCTAATCTGAAAAAAGTTTGCACTAAAACAAGTACGATGTGTGATATCTGAACTGTACTTGTACTATTTTATGATAATTGATACTTCTATTCCACTACATTTTAGGGGGAAATATTGTAACTTTTATTCTACTACAATTATCACACAGCTATATGCTGTATGTTAAGCACGTGAACAGAAATATGCATTATTTTAGATTAAACTTCCCAACAGTTTTTACCGTTCTTGAAATTACAGTAGCTGCACCTTGACATCAGTAAAATGCTGCTCACATCAATGATAGTATTCTAATAATATATATGATAAATATAACACGTTGAATGAAGCCTCTTGGCAGTATATTTTGGAACCAATACTTTTACTTAAGTAATATTTTGAATGCAGGACTTTTACTTGTAATGGAGTATTTTTCTATTGTGATATCACTATCACACTTTTAATGCAGGAATGAATGCATCATCAGCACTTCCTCCACCACTGTTTGATACTGGTGTGTAAAAGTACCTACATAACATTTTAGAAATACTCTATTACAGGTAAGATCATCAAAACTCCTACTGAAGTAAATGTACAAAAGGTGAAAATCTGATAAATGTACTGAAAGTATCAAAAGTAAAAGTATTTGTTCTACAGAAATATGGCCTGTGCCTGATATATTACTACATATTACAGTATTAGATTGATACAACTGATGTATGTACCCTGCAGTTTCGTCTTGGTTGATGTGCACCTAGTTTTAACTACTTGATATACACTTTGGTAGTTTAGGTCAGTGGTTCCCAACCTAGGGTCCAAGTCTGTAGTCTTTGCTGTTTTTGTGAAATATTTGATAATATAAACTTGGCCTCAAACAGTTACTGAATTTAAACCATCAGAGAAGTGTAAAAGGGGAAATCTGGTATTTCTTTGGCGGAACTGCTAACAACGCACAGATATAGTTAGTCTTTAACAATTGCATTTTCTAAGTTAGTTTTTTTAAATGTAAAATCTTAAACTGAAAGTAACTAGTAACTACAGCGTCAGATAAATATACTGTAGTAGAGTGAAAAGTACAATAGTTCGCTCTAAAATGTAGAAGTATAAAGTAGCATCATATGGACACCCTCAAGGAAAGTACAAGTACCTCAAAAATGTATTTGGGTAAGTGCAACCTTCCACCACTGGAAAGATATAGGTGTGATCCTGTTTTTAAATGTTGTTCAAAATTAAAGAACTAAACAGTATAAAAACAACACAATTACCACAATGGATTATAGTATCTTGGTAAAATCTCTGTTAAAAAACTTTAATTTAATTTTCTCAGTGACTATGTTAATTATAAACTGCTTTATCTGACTTTGGCCGACAGTAGGAGGCAGCCACGTCGCCATAACCGGTCTTTAACAACAGAGTCGTACCTGGCTCCAAAGTCTGGCAGTTAAAGGGGTCATCATTGAGACACACTGTCGCTGTGCTGTAGATTGTATTCATCTCACTCATGACCTTACTGAGCTGAACAAGTGCATAAACCAAAAAAAAAAGAAAAGAAAACACAAGGATAAAATGTTAAGGTTGATTAAGCAATTTGGAAGCTTTCCAGAAGATGTGTCTTTGGGGCTTTTACAAGCAAAGAACATATTTTAAGACCTATCTAATCACATATAACATAATTAAATATAAGAATTGTCTTACATGTGCAGCTTTATCTGGGGATAGGGCACCAGAGCCTTTGTCTTGTAGGGAAATGAGCTGTAATTTGATTTCTGGATCCTTGATCTGGTCGATGGGGAATTTTAACGACTCTTCTGACATCTGGGTGTAGAATTTGCCCCACATTTCCCCCTGTTCTGTCTGGGGAGGATGTAAACAGACACATCAAAATACCGTCTTGAGCAATCTAGAGCACCTATGATCTGTATTTTAAAGGTTTCAAAAAGCTTACCAGTTTATCTGAGTTCTCCTTTGAGATGTCGGTGTTGTAGGCCCATGATGCCAGCGAGTACTGGTACATAAGCCGAGTGGCCTCCTCATCAAACTTCTGCAGGAACTCATTTGCCTTGTTCTCCACATCTGACTGAGCAGAAACAGCACAGGACACAGCCAGCAATGCTACAAGAACCCGAGCAGACATCTTGGCTACTTCAGCTCCATCCACACACGCAAACTAACTTTGAGAAGGAGGGACACTGTACTCTCTTATACAGTTTCAATAACCTTCTGTGCTGCCTTGACCTTTGGACAGCAGAGCCATAACTTAGGGTGTATCTGAGTTTTCATTAACAGATAGGATGTTTCAGAGGAACAGTGAATGTCACTGCACGAGTCTGTGTTATATTTGATACATTATCAGTTACAAAATATACACATAATCTCTTTATATATTTATATTTGTGTAGTAGGCAAATATTTTCTTTTGATAAGGTGTGTCTGTTTCCTATCAGCCTGTCAACATGATAACATCCATCTAAATCTTTTTGGCATAAAATTAAAAGCCTGTTATGAGCAATGTGTACATTACCATCAATAAAAGAAACACTCTGGACCAAAGTAAAAAAGAAAAGAATATATATATGTTTATAACTACAATAATAAATGATAAGCAAACTGTGAAAGAAATTGTTTCCATTGACTGTTCCTTTGGAATAGAAGACAATAACTTATTTTTAATGTCTTCTTGAAACTATTTTTTTTATCTTATGGCTTTTTCTCACCTGATACATTTGGTTGTAATTGTTTAATTATTTGATGCGGTTTTATCTTTTGGAATGTTTTTACTTTGTTTTCCTTGCTTTTTAAAGGTTCGATATAAATACAGTTACTATTATCACTATCATTATTATGAGAATGTGAAAAAATGTCTTCATGTGCACTTGGATGAGGGTTCCTTTCATTGTATCATTTCTTAAACAAACATGACCCTTTGAGCAGAAAAGTCAAGATAACAGGAAACAACAGCCAACCTTCTTATCTGGTGGTGGATTTCCCAGCACCAGATACAATGCAAGTCACGCACTGTTAGGCCCTAAATGCTGATAAGAAATCATTAGCCACAGGGGCAAGGTTTTTTATTATAATTTATTAACAACACCAAAATATTATTTAATACTTTCTTTCTCTGCTACAAATCAATCAATAACCTACTAAGACACAAGTGAAATAAAGACATTAAAATTAATCAGAATTGTTTTTGTATCCAAAAAAATCTCTCAGTATGGTTTCAGGCTACCATTTTATTTCTTAGCTTGACACTTAGCGCTCAGATTCAGGCTTGTTTTTGTATTGATCCATTTATTTATTTGTGCTTTTGGAGTGCCATTATCCTGATTGATCATGTTTCTATCAGAGCAGCAAATACACCCAAAGGCAGTGAACCTGTTTTTACATCCCTGGATCAACTTGGTGCAACATCGCCGTCCTGTGGACGTAGTCTGTATCATCATGTTCATTTAAGGATAGGTTCACATTTTCTCAGGTCTGTCTTACTGTTAAACAATACTTACATGCCCATAATATTATTGCCTATATGTGTATATGTAAATATTCATTGGTCCCTGTAATTGTTATTTGTGTCCATATAAGTTGTGAAGCAATCTCTATTTAATGTGGTTCCAATTTAAGTGGCAAAATAACTTGCAACTATAGCTGTCACATCAGTATTTACCTCTGATATGTAGTTGTGTAAAAGTATAAAGTACCAGAAAATGGGAATACTCACGTAAAGTACAAGAAACTTCAAATTGTACGTAAGTACAGTACTGGAGTAAATGACGCTGAATGATGAAATGATGCTTTACTTACATAAAAGTAGCAATATTATGGTGTAAAAATAAAAAATAAAAAGTCTTGCATTCAAAGGGGCTGGTATGCATAAAGACGCAGGGGCATGGGGAAGTGGGAATGTGACAGAGAGGCAGAATGAGCAAAAATAAACACAACAGTGGAAGCCGTCGAGACAAAAAACATTGTTAAGGTGCTCATATTATGCTCATCTTCAGGTTCATAATTGTATTATAGGTTATATCAGAATAGGTTTACATGGTTTAATTTTCAAAAAACACCATATTTTTGTTGTACTGCACATTACTGCAGCTCCTCTTTTCACCCTGTGTGTTGAGCTCTCCGTTTTAGCTACAGATTGAGACATCACACTTCTGTTCCATCTTTGTTGGGAGTTGCACATGAACAGTAGCTAGGTAAGGACTGCTAGCTAGTCAGAAGCAGAGTATGAGGGAGTGCCACGCTAGCAGCTAGGCGAGCATTATAACGTGTTACAAAGTGATGCACGTTCGTCACAGAAGTAAAGGCTGGACTACAGCAGAGCTGTTTGGAGCAGTTTGTGAACAGTGTTTTCTGTTGGAGATGGTAAGTCCCTTTGGGGGGAGACGTTGGGCTTCTTCACTTTGTAAACCTATAACGTGCACAAAAAAAGATATATAACACAATAAAGGTAAGGGAAAAAGATCAAAAGCCAAAAAGCATAATATGAGCACTTTAAAGTATGAGCAGCATTTTAATATTGTAGCTGCTCTACGTAGAGCACATTCTAACTATTTATTAGACTGTGGAAGTGTTATCAATAATACATATTGCATCACATTTTAGAAAGTGATTACACATTTTGTATAAAAAAATGTATATTTTGTATCAAAATGTTGCACAGACATCGGTCAACCCACACAGGTGTTTTGACTTATGTTGTTGGGTGTTTGCAAACTGTGCTTGATCGACATCTCCCTCACCTTTCTGTTGGCTTTGTTGTACCTAACACTTGTCACTTGTTAGTAAAAGCACAGGTGTCACTAATAACATTAACGATTGCTCTGTTCTATTAAAGACTATGTTTACACGTAGCCGGCTATTTTCATAAACGGACATTTCAACCTCTCTGGTTTCAAAAATAACATCGTGCACAGCTGTCAGTTTTCGGAAAAGTGTTCGTTTACACGCACCCGTGTATATATGCCGTCAATGCCGCCAAGAGCGTGCCAGACCTGTAGGTGGCAGTGTAACGAGAAGCTCAAGCCCACGTTAGCCAATCAGAATCCCAAAAATAGCAACAACGGCAACGAATCACTTCCTCTATCTTCTCTTCCTCACTTCCTCGGCTGCCTAAACCTCCGTTTGTCTCAGTTTACATGCAAACGTGCAAAGGAAGATTTCACAAATCTCCACTCTGGCCGGAGTTTTTAGAAAGTCAGGTTTTCAGAGGCGAATTCTCCGTTTGCGTATAAATGAAGGGCACAAATGAAAGGAAATGTCTCAGTTTTTCAAAATAACCATGTACGTGTAAACAGGGTCCAAGTGTCCCAGTAAGTGATGACAGTGTGACAGTGACTCAGCATGCACAATACCAGAACCCTGAAACTGAAGCAGCTGGAATTATTCAGTTTTTTGTTTCACACCGGTGCTTTTCCTACTCTGAGATGTTAAAAATACCTATAAGGGTGGGACAGCCTACACTACCTGATTCATCACTCTTACTACTAGAGGTCTAATCAGCCAGAGTGATTAAAAACACCTGTGTGGGCGTGCAGCTCCTTTAGTTTGTAGATGTACGTAATCACAATAATTATATCTGGAGGAAGTAGTCTCATTAGATCTAAAATGCTTAATTTATAGAATTCAAAGCAATGATCACCATGCTTCATACTCAAAATAAAGCAGACAAATGGTGGATATGTTCAAGTTAAGAAAAATGTAAAGGCGTGAAGAATTTCACACTGTCTATTCAAACAACCAACATTATTGTTTGTTTCCCATTAACATCAGTGTCCCTTAGCTCGTCATAAATCATTACTGTATGGTTTATTGTTTGCTGGAACATTGACCATTTTACAATTTGTATAGCCACACTTTGGGCAGCTCGGAGTGAAGCGCATGACAGGTTACTGCCAATCTGTGCTGCCTCAAATTTGCTGCAACAGCAAGTTTACTGCGGACATGTCTATATACAGACTGAGCCAGAGGCTATAGGATAATCAGTGTGAATGAAAGACAACAGCCAGGCTTAGTAACCTGGAAACTCACGATCAGCAAAAAAAAATATCTGTTCACTGGACATCGTTCAGCTAACGTTACAGTATAGGCTCCTGCTGTAGGTGAACTTATCTGAGAAGTTTAAAGCCTCAGCGTTTGAGCAGGAGGATAAATACTGGTCAGCAAAGTGTGCACTACATTGTATTCCACTGGTTTATGTGTTGTGTGTATTAGTAGGCTATGTTTGAAAAATATGACTGCTTTTTTATTTGATTGATTGTTTATTTGATTTTTATTAATTGTGTATTGGATTTTTTTCTGAGTGATTGTATATTTTGTGGTTTATTTGATTATAAATTAAGTTTTATTAAATAAATATATTTGGGAGCAATTTAGAGTGTCCATTTAGCCTAAAGTGCTAAGTTTGGATTGTGGGCGAAACCCTGGGCACCAGGAGAAAACCTACACAGAAATATGACTGAACTTTAATTGTTTGTTTGATTGTATTTAAAGCTATAGTGTGTAGTTCCCCCATGAGGAATTCTAAGTAACGACAACAACACTGTGGGCGCGTCCACATGATACGAGCCTTCCGTGATCACGCACAGCCCCCACCCCTCCTCCACACAGTTGCTAGTAGCCAAGGAGGACACGGAGGATTAAAAAAAACATGATGGACTCTTCAGAAGAAGGATATTATCTTCGCTCGAGTTTCTGCGCGACACCAGTTTCTGAACATAGTCATACTGAGAAATACAGAGAGAACGTTGTGTGGAGCTGATCGTCTTAATTAGCTTTGTAGCAACTCATTTGGCAATGGCCTGAATGTAACAGACTTTAATTGATATCAAAAAAGTTACGCACTTAAGCTTTAATTGGTTGAAGTAGATCATATCTTTGGATTTTTAGATTGTGGGAGGGAATCTGAGGACCAGTCTTCTCTTTCTTTTCTTTCTCAGCCTTCGCCTCCTTTGCTTTCTTTTTAATTTCTGCCTACTCTTGTTCTATCTCTTTCATCTCCTCCTATTTTGCTTCGTTATTCATCTCCTTATACATTTTGCTTTTCATTTTCTGCAACTCTGTCTGCCTTACATCCATGTTCTTCTTGTGGACCAAGACATCTCTCCTCTTCTTCTCCATTTTTAGACAGAGCTCCCCCAGTTTCTTCTTCTCCTTCTCCAACTGTTTTACTTTTGTCTCCCAGCTCTGTTGTTTCTTGGCCAGCTCCTTGTTCTCGTCCTCCATCTGTTTTTCTTTCGTCTCCATCTGTTTTTCTTTTGTCTACCATCTCTGTTTTTTTTTCCGGCCAGATCTTTCCTTAACGTCTCCTCCAGAACGTTGTATATATCGCCTGCCAAGCTTTCTGACTCTGGATGAATAAAGCTTATTTCCTCGAGAGCTCTGAGACTTCTGTGTTCTCTTTGTCCAACAATGTTGCCATGATTCCTAACTCCTGGCCGTTCATGGACGCTGGACGCACCTGCTCTGAAAGGCATTTGAGACGTTTTTTGAGCCGACTTATTTCTAGTTGATTAGCCTACCTTTCTAGAGGCGATAGATGTCCTGCCGAGCACCATGAGGAGCATCCTGACGAGGTGGTGAACGGCCCTGAGGACCTCCAACAAATCTTGTTCCATTTCTTGGGTTGTTTCTTCTATCCATGGCACTGTATAGCAGACCTTGGTTGTCTGTACTAAAGACTGAGACTGAAGTTGACTTTTTTTTGTTTTTGTTTTTGAGATGTCGCTGTTCATAACGTTGAGTTGGTTTATCAAAAACGCAAAAAGCAACACAGTACATAAAATAGGCACAGCAGAAATGTCAGATAGGTCAAAACATTACAGCGGAAAATTACAACAAAAAATGTGAACAAGTTTGCTGATTTGACATATCTCCGCAATTCAAATCAACGGCCAGTTGTCTACCCGACAAAGTCATTCACAGTCACAGAGATGTACAGTATGTCATCCTACATAGTGACATTACAAACTGTATATTTGAGGTTAAATTGGTCGCCCTGTTATGACCTCAAACTGTTACAAAACTACAAATCCAATGGGGTCTTTAACAAAAAACAGAATGGGATCATTTTCTAGAGTGGACTTTTTAAAGATGTCATTGGTTCAAAAATCATTTTTAGAGAGAATAGAGAATAGAGATGTATCGTCATTGCACAGTTATACAACGAAATTTCAGTGCACTCACGTACTGGACACATTAAAAAAGGTAGCACAATAAATAGTCAATAAAATAGTACATTCTCATTCATTCAATCAATCCATTCATGTCGTCATACACAACCATTAACTTGGTGCCATTATATGCAAGGTAGTGCAAAATAAATAAAGTTCAGAGCATTGCATGAGGTATTGATGTCATTGATTAGTTGAACTGCTACCATACCACAACTGGATGCCATAGGTGAGCACACTCTCAATGGAGCAGCGATAGAAGGACCTCAAGTGCTGTTGTGAGAGATTGGCTTTCCTGAGTGTGCGGAGAAAGTATAGCCGCTGCTGTGCTTTCTTCACTATTGCTGTGGTGTTTATTGTCCATGATAAGTTCTCTGAGATGTGTATGCCCAAGAATTTGAAGCTGGACACTCTCTCCACCCTCTCCCCGTTGATGTGTAGTGTTGTGTGTGTGTCCTGCTGCTTCCTGTAATCAATGATCAGTTCTTTTGCCTTTTTGATGTTGAGGCTCAGGTTTTAAAAGCAGTTCTCATAAAAATTATGAAAAGTCATGAAGTATTAAGGTGATTAAATAATGTTAAGTATGTTTTTTTGATTACATGCTGATAACAAAGTTAATTAGTGAAGCCAGACACATTAGTTTCTAGATGAAACTGACCAATTAAATCCTATAGACTTGTTGTCATATAGTGGACATTTCATTATTAATTACCTTAATTTCATACATTGAAGTTGAGCTTGGTTGTCTGCTCTTAAGAGCAAATTATATCAATAGATCAACTGTTGTGTACAGTTCTGAAGCCCCATTGGTTCAGGGGTTATCATGTACAAAGGTTTGATAATGAAAAAGATAATGCACAATTGTCTTATATATTTAGTCCAGTGTTACTGCATCACTCACAGGATCAAATAGCAAAGTCTGAATAAACTCAGATGTTATAAAATGCTGCTCTGTCAGTGTATCCTGTCATGATGAGAAACTTGTAGATTTTGATTTTCCTGACCGCTCCCTGCCCACACACACCACACCTCAGTCTTCTCTCTCATCCTCTTAGCCTGCACACTGTTCAGGCCACAGACACAGGCTGCTCAATTCCCGGAAAAGTAACCACAATAAGACCGGAAAAGCGAGGACAGACCTAAAAAAATAAAAGCTTAAGGTGTGCAGACTGAGAATGAAACAATATTTGTGTATTCGGTCTTTTTCCAAGATATTCTGTATGTTGTTGTTTTATGTTTCATCAACGCCTATGTTTTCTGTATTTCCTATCAAATGTTCAGCGCTCCCCAGTCTCCTCCATCATTGTTTATAATTCTACTTGACTCAGGTTCTTATTTTGAAAGTTTTAAAAGGTGTTTCCTTTTCAATCTGGCTGGTTTGACGCTGCGCGTAGGCAACCCATGATTGCAGACTCAACACGCATCCTCACACCACTGACCTGGGCTTAGCTGTGTCCTGCATGTGTGTGTATGTGTGTGTGTGCGTGCGTGAGCGGGAGTGTGAGTGATCCCCAGTAACCAGCAGCAGGATGGAGGATCTCAAGGAGAATCTGGGAACTTTGGATTGACGCCCGGGGATAACGCGCGGTCGGCCTGAACCTCATCGGGTTTCTCTTGGATTTATATATTTGGATGTTGTCTGTTTCCCCCTTTTCCCCTTTTCTTCTAGGCAGTGGGAATTTACACTTGGCTTACAACTATTATTTCTGGTGTGCAAAATGCCATTCGCCAAAAGGATTGTGGAGCCGCAGCTTCTGTGCAGGCACCAGATCCCCAACGATGAAGCTCTGCTTTTCGAGGACCTGTGTGCCATCAGTAACGTGGTTCTGTCCCGGACCTTGCGACAGCTGTCCGACCTGGCCCGGCACGCCTGCTCCTTATTTCAGGAGCTGGAAAACGACATCATTAGCACCAACCAGCGGGTCTGGGTCCTCCACAACAAAATAGGCCAGATACAGCAGACTGCCAGTGCCCTAGACCCTAAAAAGGAGGCAGTGCGTAAGTAGACCACCAAGTATAGGCTATTTGCCCCCCCCCCCCTTAAAAAAATCAGCTCATGATTTACACCTAAACAATGTGTGATTTTATTCATTCATATCTTACATGTGTGCATTCATGCTTCGAAGGGCGCCCACCTCAAAATATTTTTACCCAGCTGCACTCACGCACGCCCGCCGCGGCCGCGCTCTCAGCCCCCCTATTGAAATGTGTCACACGGTAGCGTTTGCACATTTGACCAATCCAGTAAGATCGAGATGCATTTTCACAGCGTAGGATGTGTTGACTGCTCATTCATTTGGCGGTCCAGACGCGGATGCGTGTGTTTGTCGACGATGAGGCGATGGATGGGTGTGTGTGTGTGTGTGTGTGTGTGTGTGTGTGTGTGTGTGTGTGTGTGTGTGTGTGTGTGTGTGTGTGTTGTGTGTGTGTGTGTGTGTGTGTGTGTGTGTTCACAGGCAAGCAGCGCGGAACGGAGCGGAGGGGCGTGTGTGTTGCCGCTGCATTGGCTCAGCATCGCAGTCTCGTTACTGCGGGTTGCGCACACCTGAAGCATGTTCTGGCGGTGTTTTGGGGGACAAAAAAGCCTCGTTGAGTCAGGATGTAAATACATGAAGTTCAGAGTCTAGATCTAGAATCTGTTAAAAGGGTTTTGAGGTGTGTGTGTGTGTGTGTGTGTGTGTGTGTGTGTGTGTGTGTGTGTGTGTGTGTGTGTGTGTGTGTGTGTGTGTGTGTGTGTGTGTGTGTGTGTTGGGGTTTTCAGAGGCGACTCCCCGTGCGCTAAACCCACCCTTTCCACATTCAGGCTCCAACACAGCATCAATAATGAATCCAGATGTCCATGTTACAGGGTAAACGTGAACTGTTCATGACTAGATATTCAGGTTTTCAGCTGTTGACGGATCACATATAGCCTTAAAAAACCCTGATTGGCATCAATGAGAGACTCTGCAATTCAATGTAACAGCATGTTCTGTACAGCAGCTTATTTATGTCCTCTGCAGTCCCTTCAGTAAGCTATAAGGCTTTTGATTTTAGACGATCCGTTCATTGGTTTGACTCCAATTCTGTGCAGTGGGATTCATCACTGTAGGTTATCATAATCTGGGACAACCAAAGAGCATTTTGAGGCCTAAAGCTACTGTAGGCTCATGAACTCCCTCTTTAGATGTACCCCCCTCCACCAACTCCTAACCACACACACACACACACACACACACACACACACACACACACACATACACACACACACACACACACACACACACACACACACACACACACACACACACATCAGAGCATATGTGTCAGTGAGTATGTCTTCATTACATAAAACAGTCTTTTGTGTTGATCTGTTTACTGTTGTTTGGTGTGGATCTGGATGAATGAGGCTCTGATGTCAAAGACTTTACGTAGTCTCATGGAATTAAATTGTGTGACAAAGATTGTTGTCTAGCAGAAAGGGACAGACATTTGAATTTCTATGCTGAAGTTCTTGTACAGTACAGCACTACCAAAAGTCTCAAACACACAACACTACACTCACATCTCTCTATTCTAAACTCCTTAAACCTGCTAGCAACGCTAAACTCAGAAACCTGTCTGTCTGTTTCACCTGTTGTTCTCAGAAAAAAAACCCTGAAATATTGATTTGTTGAGTGGATTGTGCTTCTATATCCCTGCAGCCAGCCAAGACATGCACGATAAGTATTACTTAGCACATGCTTTTCCAAGAGTTTTGTGACTCTCAAATCCAAGAATGCCACACAGTTCACGCACTTTCACTTTAGAGTCCTTTTGAGTGAGCGCTTTACTCTAGACCAGTGGTTCTCAAACTGGGAGTTAGGACCCTTACAAGAGCATGTGAGATCATTTTAGTGGATTTCCCAGATAGGAAATTAGAAAATAAAATACATTTCTTATACATAAAATTATGTCTATTCTTCATAATTTTTCTCTACTTGTTACTTCTTTTTTTGTGTGAAATGCTGCAAATTTCCCCTTCAGGCCTCTAAATTTACACTGCGATTTTGGGCTGTCCTAGACAAAAGTTGACAAACCTTGAGAGACATGTGTCAGTCAAAAAAGTAGTCTTAGATCATACACGTCCACTATTGACCAATTTAAAGCTATGTTGACCCAAAAGCTAACCCAAAACCCAGACAGTGTCAGAAATTAGAACTCACAATGTGACCACTGCTATGACGGATATCTACAAACACACCAATCAGAATAAAGCTTCAAATGAACACACCGGCAAACTAGAATAATGCTACTGCTAAACATTTACCATAAACTCCCTTTGAAAAAACAGCAATTTTATGTTGCCATCTTCTACCTTACTGCAACTGGCTTAACAATCTCCCCCTCTAGCTCTTTTGAGTTTTTTGATGCAGAGGTGCCAGCGCTATATGGCATTTTTTTCTTCTTCTATTTAGGTCGTTACACTACGATTCACCAAATATCCATCACACAATGCAACATTTCTGTGTGTGACCGAGACTTTATTAGATTCATCTCACACAGTGTGATAGCCTATCCTGAACACAGTCTATAAAGGCGCCTTCATAGACATGCTGCCATTGTTTAGATGTGTCGTGTTTTACAGTGAATCTTGACACTTCACATTTGTTCTCGTCAGTCAGTAAGCTACCAGCATAATCATTTGGCAAGTCAGTATCTTGAATCTTTATTCATCCTTCATCTCTATTTTGGTCAATAGATATTTCATTCACCATATTTTGGAGTAAAAATGACTAAGTATACTTTGACTGTCTGTGTGCAGGCAGAGTTTGAGTCGTCTGTAAACCAATGATCATAATTGGATGCTCACCAAAGTTTTGCTGTTTTTATTCCATTTTCAAAAAGGACTATTATCTTCCCTCTTCCTCTCAAATGGCAGCAATAACCCCGAGGAGCTGAATATCTTTGTGTGTACACACAGACTGATATTGAATGTCAGTGACAACAGAGTTTCCTCACTTCAGCGTTGAGTGTATCAAGATTCAAGGCAGTCAATATGTTGCTAACTTGGAATGATACTGATCGTTGTTGAACGTTCAGATCGTGTTCAGACAGTTTGTGTCTGTCACATTCATGGAAAACAATGTGTTGTGTAGGACATATACTGTATCAATTCATCAAAAGTGGTTTAAACCGTCTAGTATTCCTCTTTTGACATGTGGCGGTAACGATCAAGTCAACTATAGTACAACTTTCTGCTTTTTTTCATGATTTGTTTTAAACATTTCATGTTAATTTTGACAATGAATGAAATACTGATATACAGTAAGTCCCAAACTGTATTTCAGCGGTGCAGAGAAATATATATAATCATCATTTATTTTAGGACATTTTGGACATAATACTTAGGGGTAAACCAAACAACTAAACAGTTAATGGAGAGTCGGGCGATGTCACTCTTATCTGTGATGAAACCATGCACCAGTCCAACTGAGACAAGGGTAAAATGTGAGTTAGTTTAAGTGTTAACCATCCAAATAAGAATAAATAAGTTTAGGGTTAGATACTATGACTGAGGTCTCTGACACACCAAGGGGCATACAAAATTGACCATTCGTTAAATGTTGCACCTGAAGACCCTAAAAGACCACAGCTGACCACTGGCATGCACATATGCTGGTGTACTTCCAACATATATGGCAGATATATTATCAAAAACAAATTAGACAACCCATTTCATACAAACTGAAAATATGTCTATGGATAAATACGGCTGGGTCATGTATCATGCGAATAAATACAATATAATGTCTGAAGAGAAAGCAGCCAAACACAGTAAAAACGTACTGTACATGGAGACACACAGTAATGGGATCCTATCTTTCACCCGGCGCTGTGCAGTGCAAAGCCTGACTCAAGTGTCCTTGCTAGTTTAAGACTGATGCAGTTGTCAATTTCCCTGCGTCGTTTAAATAGCAAATGCACCTGCGCCCATCTTTGCGCCCATGGGCGTGCTGGTCTTACAGGGAGGTGTGTTCAGGAGAATTATTGGCGTATTGCTAACTTGAGGCAGCGGGAAGTGATCGCGCCATTGACCAACAAAAACCAGGTCTGAAGACAATAGTGAAGAATTTCATTGTTATTTTAACATGCAAATTAGTAAAATGCACCTTGGCTTATGCACAGCACACACACTATGCTTGTTACACACACACACAGGGAAGCGCAGCAGCACACAAACGTGCAAAAGATTACAAATACAAATATTACGGTGCACATCTGCCATCATAAAGACACTAAGTACAACCCTTTTTAACCATGCGCCTGGGGCAAGGACCCTTTTTTCCGCCGTCAAACTAGCAAAAGTGGATTTGGACACGCCCTAGACGCCTCCTGCACCATGAGCTTCACGCCGTGCGCTTAGAGCGTTAAAATAGGGCCCATGATATACAAGATGCATTGAAACCATAAGCAAGTATAACAAATAGTAGCAAACAAGAGTAAAATAAACAACAATTCAGTTTTGTAAGGATGTTTAAAATTATTATCTGGATTATGTTATTGCAGTTGCGACGACCCTGCTGTGTCACAGCCTAGTCTAGGTCTAGCAGGGGGAGTCTAACCTAAGGAAAAAAAGGGTTGTGCTTAGTGCCCCAGGAGGAATTAGCAACGCAATGTGGATTGCTTGGTTTGCACATTGTTTATCAGCCGTTGAATGAATTTTGTCAAGTGAAAGCATCAGTCTAAGAAAAATAAGGGCTGGATTTAAAGGGAACTCTTCCATTTTTTGTGCCCTGAAATGAGTCCTCCTTCCTGGCTGTATGCTCACCCACAACGACTAAAAGAAAGTAGCTTCAAATATTTAATGCTCCACCAATCTATATGTTTTACATTAACAGTGAATCAAATGACTATGTGTAATTTGAGGGGGGTCGCTCGCAGCTTGCATAAACTCACAAAGAATTATCAGCCCAGCTCTAAGCAGCTTTTTGGCCTCTTTTAGCTCACTGTTTCAATTCTACTGCCTGATGAAATGACTGCATGGTTAAGTCTTACTGCTGTCAATCAATTACCAGCAGCAGCAGCAAATTGCTCTGATAAATCCCCTCTGTATGAAAGTTGTTGGTCAAGAAGTAAACGTGACTACTCATATGGGGCCCATAAAACCAACAGCTGTTTGTTTTGTGTCCAGACAGCGGTCCAAACCTTTAATCTTACTCCTGGTCTTGGTATCATGAAAGCGGGTGTATGGTTTCAAACAGCCCTTAAGGTGTGTTCAGACTGAACAGGAAGCATATTTTAGCCTTGTGCTACTCACCCAAGTCCAAGTTTATTTGTTCCAAACAGCCAATATACAGATTGTACAGACGTTAGCCAGCAACTTCTGATATGCTGCAGTCACTGGACCCAGCCGTTAGTCAGCTCCAAAAAGCCAGCTAAACCAGAGATACTTGTTTGATATTTCTTTATGTGTTACTGTAAGTAACACAGAGGTGATCCTCATGACTTTACCTCTAGCGACACCATGAGGTGGTCATTATTGTTTTTTTATTCATACATTCATGTCCCCCAGAGGATGAATTGTACAAACTTGTTAACCGCACCTAGCATCATTGTCAGGTCAAATTTTCAAAATGAATGACTTTCCCATCAGCCTTGGCAGTGTTTAAATTAGCAAATGGTAGCATGCTAACATGATAACTAAGGGCATTTTCATACCTATCGTTCGTTTGCTCTGGTCCGAATCAGTTAATGAGTTTTGTAACCGTGGAGCGTTTTCCCCTTGATTCGTTTTCGTTTCACCCTCAGAAAAATCCAACCGTACCAAAAGGCAACACTACCAGCGCTAATTGGTCAGATGTGTCTGGGGTGGGAGCAAGAAAGTAAATACAGGATAAAGGTCCTGTATTCTTTTTTAAAGATTATTTTTTGGGGGCTTTTCCCTTTATTGGACAGTGGATTGACACAAAAGGGGGAGAGAGATGGGGGCAGACACGCAGCAAAGGGCAGCAGATCTGATTCGAACCTGCACCGCTGCAGAACTCAGCCAACATGGGGCAAACACTCTTACTGGGTGAGCTAGAGGCCACCCCAAGATCCCATATTCTGGACTAGTGCATATTTCTTGCATCTCCATAGTCAAACCAGTTCTTTTTAGCATCCATTAGTTTTAGTAAGTGGTTATTTATTGTTATCATTAATGATGAATGTGAAAATATTGATCTGTAGCAAATGTATTGTACAACAATGTTTTTTTTCCTGATATGCCATTAAAGCAAATTTGACTTTGAATTTGAGAGAGTATGGCCTGTGGCAGCAGGGGACTGCTCCATCTTGCTAGTCTGCATAGTAACAAGAGAGAGAGAGTGAAGCCTGCTTTAACCTTTCAGCTGAGTCAATCTCTCTCTCTCTCTCTTTCTCTCTCTCTCTCTCTTCATACAATTTTACTATTGCTTGTAGTAAAACTAGCATCAATTCTGTAGCACCCATCATGTTGTTGAAACAGTTTGTTATGGACAAAATGAGAAGGATAGAGAGAGAGAGACCTAACAGCACCGGGTGTGAGCTTTAGTGGTCTGCAAGTTAATGTGTTTAGTTTCTGTCTCTCACTCGCAGACACACACAAAATCCTCTACAGTAAAAGCAGAGATAGAGACATATTTACCAATGTCATACTGTTCAGTGTGTGTTTTTGTGTGATGTGATTTGTCTGATTTCAACCACACGAGGCAGGTTAGAACACACTCTGCTCTGTCCAGGCACGTCTTGTCTGCCTCAAACATAACCCCACACACACACACACACACACACACACACACACACACACACACACACACACACACACACACACACACACACACACACAAACACACATACACAAAGAGCATCAATTCAGATGTTTTCCGAATCCAATACTGTATGTGCGATGTGTCTCTCTCACAGAGGGCTTCTTAAGTGTCTTTTTCTCCATCTGTGTGTCCCTCCATCTTTGCATATCTGTGTCCATTCTCCTCCTCCTCCTCCTCCTCCTCCTCTCCATCCATACCTCTTCCCTCACTGCCCTACTTTCCCTGTCATCATCAGCATGGAGAGACTTCTGCCTCTTGAAAGCATATTTAATGTTTAATGCACTTTGTTTCCACCCAGACACATACAAGCCTGAGAGGAGAGGAGAGGAGAGGAGAGGAGAGTTTAATAATGGAGTGAAAAGATGAGAGAAAAGATAAAGACAGAAAGTACAGCTAAGCCTATGGATTTGGACAGAAACCTAACTACTGGACAAATTGAAATTTTGACATGATGGTGGCGCTAGAAAAACTACAGGTTACAAATTACAAACTACAGGTGATGGACAGCCACAGGCCACGGATGTATAATCTCCAACTTACTTGAAATAAAACTGCTCGTCCAGTGAACGAGCCAAAAATGTTTTCCCATTTACAGATTTGCTTCCGTGTTGTGCAGCCGACTGCACATGCACATGAGTGTTTCTCTCCATGGCCCTGCCCGCTCGGCCCATAGACCTTGGGATGATTTTATGCACACAGAAAAAAGATTTCTATGCCCTGAAAAAGTTTTACAAATATAATGTCCTCAAGGTTTAGTACAGACGTCTCTTGTATAATGTTGGCCAAATGCTTTTTTGGAAGCTGGGTATTTTTTTGTTATACCACGAGTGATCAATGGGACAAATTGGCAGCAAGGCTGAGTGACGGTACTCTATCCAAGTTTCGTAATACATCCATACCACAGTTCACTGTTTGCCATGTTGACCTTTGATTCTTACCAATGGTGGGCCTAAAACATAATGCACAAAAAGGTTTACCCCCTTGAGAGCATGATTATATTGCGCAACTTTAAGGGCAATATGTCCATTACATTTTGAGATATTATTTGCTATATATTGGCATGGGGATGAGGTTTAAGAAAAAATAAATAGAGGATACAAGCCCTTAGGAACAGCATTTATCTGTGTATCAACTTTGATAAAGTAGCAACCTTCTAAACTGCAGGGTCATGTGATGTGCACATTCAAAACATGCTCTTGAAGTGTTCACAATTAGAACCATTACCGGTAAGCCAAATATATATCTAAAAGAGACCATTCATTCATGTGGGTAGTCAGCCAATCAGTGCCAACGGAAAACACTGACCTGTGTGTGCTATGGGTTAGCAGCTAAATGAACAGGCCACTTCATTGAACGTTTAATGTATTCATGGGAGTATTCAAGTGAAAATGGCTCATCCTCCGGTGACAATGAATGTCCTCAATTCATCCTCATGTCCTCATTAGTTTTGATAATGTTGTGTACAAGGGGAAATATTAACACAAAACACCCACACTGACATTTCCATCATCAGTGTGAAGATAGTAGGTCAGTAAAGAGGGTGAAGGCAGAAGTGGAGAGGCTCAGGGAAAAGAAGACTTTAATCATAGATCATATTTTAAATTATTACATTTTGATCAAGAACAATAGAGTTGAGTCTTTCTCCTTTATTGCGTCTCTTTTTGTTTTGTTGTTTGCGTGTGACAGAGTAAAAAAGAAAGTAAGAGATCCACACAAACTACCACAAATAAATCAAAACATATGGTCAGCATATGTCCACTTACGTTGTGGGCATGACATGTGGGGACGTCAGCAGAATGGGTTGCGATGGCATTGCGTGCGCATGGATGTAAACTTACACTGTAACACACTTTGTTATTATTATGTGCACAAGAAAATTGAGCACCCAGCTGCAGCTCTGCTTGACACACACACACACACACACACACACACACACACACACACACACACACACACACACACACACACACACACACACACACACACACACACACACACAATTGACATGCTTTCAGATCAGTCTGGCTTCCCACACCAGAAGGTAAACACTTACATACCACCTTACACAAACATAAAGACATACAAATACACACATACAAACACACAAACACACACACACACACACACACACACACACACACACACACACACACACACACACACACACACACACACACACACACAACCCCGCTGAACTCTCTCTCATGTTATCATTTGAAATTCCACTTTAAGTGCCCCTGTCTCTGTTGCTGTTGCAGCCTGCAATAAAACATGCATGCAGAACCTCTTGGTCTCAACATCACAGCACTCGGCCGACTGGATGGATGGCTGGCAAGCTCGCTTTTTGGAGACGATTACTCGTCTGTGCAAACTGGCCTCTGGCTTTTTCATGTTGTTGTAGTTCTGCTATAGCAGAGCAGTTATGCCAAAAAATAAACAAAACTTGAAGAACCCAAACTGTTTCTTTGGGTAAAATAATCAAGGAGAGAATATTGGCTCTATAAAGCACTGATAGCTGTAACGTGTGTGGTAAAATACACATGTAAACATAGGTAGTAACAAAGAAATGTGTCTCTGTATTCATGTTTTACAGATTAATTTATTATTATTTATTTGTTGACATTTCATCATATATTAGTCATATTCTTCATATGATGACTTTTTAATGCAGGTTAATATTGAGTAATATTAGTTCTATTTTAATGAAACAAGTTCATGGCCCTTTAAGACAGATTGTCGATTTTATGGTGCTTATCATATTAAGGTAGTTAGTTGCTTTTACAGAGTGCAGTTTTTGACTGTGTTTTGGACTTAAGAATATACAGAAAAAGGGCGGCATTGGAATACGTTTTAATTTGTATCAAGTTTATTTTGTATGAGTGACATCTATATGCTTTCATCTACATGAGGAGTTGTGTGTACGTAGGATAAAAAATACGAGTCAACTTGTTAAGTCTACACCTAACGAGTTTAGGATCCTACTAAACTACAAACTATTCCTTTAACCTTTACTCTTTACTTTGGTGACGTGGAGACATGTTGCAAATTTAAACATGAGTTTGTAATAGAGCACATGATATAACATATAGAGACTTTCAGGGGAACTGAAACCACAACACTTCATTGCATGATTATGTTAAGTATTAGCCTAAATCACATGATCAATATAGATAGTGATGACAAATGTTCTTTAAAATGACAGAATCCAAGATTACAAACAGCCCATGTATACAACAGATACACAACAGACAGTGACAACCTTGTTGCATTAAAGTTCTGTCTCCTAGTTAAACTTGACATTGCAGCTCAGTGTGTGTGTGTGTGTGTGTGTGTGTGTGTGTGTGTGCATACATTTGTGTGTCAGCCTCTTGTGACATGCTAAACTGAACTGTCCTGAACTGCTGTCATCTGTGTCTGGAGACCCCATCATCATCACCATTTCTCCAAAAACTTTTGACAGATGGCTGGGGACCAAAAAAATGCACATACTCAGCATCTCTCTAGGTCAGTGTTTTTTGTGTGTTTTGTGTGTGTGTGTGTGTGTGTGTGTGTGTGTGTGTGTGTGTGTGTGTGTGTGTGTGTGTGTGTGTGTGTCTGTCTGTCTGTCTGTCAGTGTCTGCACACTGAGTGGACATCTCTGTTATGTAATGACTTCAGCATATAGCAGTGTGTATAGCATGTTTGAATTGAGGTTTATTTACAGTATTTATAAGGGCCAAACAGTTACAGTAGACAGATACTCATACTTATTTATCTCTATCATTCCCTCACCCCCATTGAGTGGTTTCCTATCAGCATTACAAGAAAGTCCCACGCAGGGGCTCTTGCAGACGGACGTTTTCGTACTACGCAGGGGTGCTGTTGGCAAAGAGTAGTTATGTTAACACAGACAGAGATGAGAGAGTGATGCAGAAGAGACTGAAGAAAATAAGAATGTGTGGGAAAGTGGAGTTAATGAGTGTGCACAAAAGAACATAAGGCACACTCATTTCACAAAGGTTTTATGACGAGATTTTTTTAGTTACTTTTAACCACTCCTTCAACTTAAACCTGATTGTCTCTGTTTCTTTATGCCAAATTAGTCATATTCACATTGGTTCTGGCTCAGGTTAACAGGGTTGTTAATACTACCCTATAATAGCTGGAATGACCTAGGACTGTCAATTGTTGTAGCCCGGTATTAGCAGATGACAAAAATAGGATGGGAAGCCAATTATATCAGCAATGTTGTGACCATGTGCTTGAGCATGGTTCAGAATATGGACAGCAGAGATTATGAGTATCAACTGGGCAAAGCATAGACGGTTGAGATGATTTTCAACAGAAGAGCTTCTTGATGGACTTAGTAAACTATCAGCACAAGATGGAAACAGATGGAGTCAAAAGAAAAAAAGCTTAGGAGATGTTTCTGCTGCTTGTTTTAAGGACTGCGCTTAAGGAGTCTTAAGGAGTTCCTAAGAAACAGATTGTCTTTGTAAGAACCTTAGCATGCTGTAAAGAAGAGCCAACCTAATTGGACTACTAGCAAAAACTCAACATGCTCACCATACTGTGCAGGCGTGTGTGTGTGTGTGTGTGTGTGTGTGTGTGTGTGTGTGTGTGTGTGTGTGTGTGTGTGTAAGTACTGCAGTACAGTTTTTCAATCACATTAACACACATTGTAGATTAAACAACATTTTTAACACACTTCTTTCCAAATCTGTGCTTGTTAAAGAAACTTGCTATTGGTTGAAATTCACGGCTGATACATTGTATTAAGGCGAGGTAAATTAATCCAATTTCACAGCGGGCTGGTGAGAGGTGAGGACAGCAGGGCCAAGGCTGCACTAATTAGCCATATATCTGTCACTACCAATTGTATCATGGAGCCTACCAAAGCCAACCACTTTCTTCTGCATCAAACACAAGCATATATGTACACACACACACACACACACACACACACACACACACACACACACACACACACACACACACACACACACACACACACACACACACACACACACTTTTTTAGGAACCTCTGATATCAGGATTTCCATACTTCAGCCACACAAAAGGTGCACAGTGAGGAGTGACACTGTGAGCATAATAGTGTGAGTATGTACTGTGTGTAGGCTTTGGATGCGAGTTCTATGAACTGTGTCCGGCTTGATGAGTGTGCTAATGTACCTCTGGATGACAGGCCAGAGACGTGTTAGCTAAACGCTGCAGGCAACCACAGCTGTTACGAGAGAAGAGAGTATCTAAGGAAACATGATAGACTGAAAGAAATTGTTGAGCTGTACAGTAACAAGACGATTAGTCTACAGACATGCTAGCAGCTCTGTGAGGTTGTACCTGGGCACAGTGGTGCTTTGCGCTTAATGCTAGCAGGTATACTGTTTAACATTTTCACCATCTTAGTTTAGCAGGCTAACATTTGCTAATCATCACTAAACACACAATGTACAGCTGAGGGAATGGTACTAATTTGCAACTATGAAAAGTTAAGAAATCACCAAAGTTCATACAACCAAAGCGATGGATCAACCAATCAACAGACAGAGTTTGTGGCGTAGCCACGGGTGTGCCAGTGCCACCCAAGGAAACCATAAAATCAGATGCAGAATTAATTATAGACTTACTAAAATGTTTTGTTCGAAACTTAGGCTATTATGGTTTATTATAATAATTGTTAATTCAGAGCATGAGGGGGAGACAGAAAGTTAAAGGTCCAATGTGTGGGAATTTCTCCCATCTAGCGTTGAGATTGTATATCACAGTCAACTCTCTCGTGCAGTTCAAAGTACATATTACAGATACGGTAGCCTTCATGCTTTTTTCTGATGACGCCGGTCTCTTGCTCGTTTCAGTATCCGTTTTCTTATTCTGGGCAAAGAAGAAAGAATTTTGAATACGTGTGGTCCTCCATGTTTCCTTGTTCAAACTTACCAGGGCCGGGAAGCGACAATACCCATCAGCAGCAGCTGTGAGTTTATCATGTGACAGCGAAAATGCGAAAGGTGGAGCAGTATATCCTGTACGTCCCTTACCGGCTAACGTATTTCAAGATGGCACATGAATGTGGAGCGTCTCCCCCAGTTCAAATTTCAAGCCAATAGGAATACTTGAAATTGATGGTGGTAGTAAATATTCATGAAAAAGGACAAGTCTGTGAACAGGCAACACAGATTTTGATAATGAACAACTAAAAACGTTACACACTGGACCTTTAACGAACACATCCACAGTGCCTAGAGCACCTTGGACAACGCCTAGGTACAAGCTGATAAAACTGAACAAAACTATCACCACAAAACAAAGCATTTTTTATTTACATTTATTAATCAGAATATTCACAATAATCACTCAAAATCAGCAGGGCGAGCATAGAAACAGCTAGTTACGTCTGTTTGCAGCTCTATCTCTCTTTCTCTCTCTCCTTCACGGGATGCGTGAAGGCATTCAGGGTGCTCCTGCAAGCAAAAAACACCAGTTTGTGTTAAGTTGTAAAGTTAGAGATAATTAGATGCGGCACACCCAGTTTTTCTGATGCACACCCACAGTTTATTTTCTGGCTACACTATGAGTGAGACAGACTGCTGCTTACATCCGAGGTGAGGAGAGGAGGGAAAAATAGTTGTTTATCCAATATTATACAGTACTAATACTCCAGATACAACATGTGTAAAATAATTACAGTATCCTGACAGATTCTGCTCCCATTCTATGATCAAGTAATTATCACCACACAGTCGAATAATTACAGTAGCAAGAAATTACAATTAACCAATTGTGTGACTTACTGGGGACTCCCAAGCACTATTATACTATAGTGTGTGTGTGTGTGTGTGTATGTGTGTGTGTGTGTGTGTGTGTGTGTGTGTGTGTTTTACCCAGAAGATTACTCCACTGAGGCCAACTCCCTACAGATGACACGTGATAGCAGATTAATAGCCTGACATATTAAAATAACAATCCCTATTATTTCCCCTGTATCAGTGCTTAATCAGTTAATATCTCACAGCTGAGGACTTCTTTACCACTCAGAGATCCTCTGCGTCACCTACAGCATAATCTAACATTAATCACAGTAAATTGGCATATGGTTCATTTTTTATGTACAGTTGTTTTCCAGTTAAGGGCATTATGTGAGAGGTGCTGTAAAACCTTCATTATTAAGGTAAGTTTATTGGGATAGCACACTTCATACATTTGTAAGACTAGAAATGTTCATCATCCTAATTAATTAGGTTAAGTTTGACATATTTATGAACAAAAAAAATATTGAATTAATCAAGTGCTGCACATACAGTGATACTGACAGATTTAACCTAAGTGTCCACGTTAGGGCAAAGCAGACCTTTAATCCATGCGTGTTAAAGTGAAGCGGAGCCATATGGTTCTGCAGTGAATCAGAAGCACTGATCCTGAGGATGATACGGCCCCAGCTGAACCTTTGTGCAGTGCATTTACACCATCTGATGTTTATCGTTGCAGCGTGGTCACAGCCCTGATAGCACTGATCTCACACAATCACATCCCTCATTATCACATTTGGTAACCGGCTTATGCATGTTAATGTAGCTTTGGCATTTTGGTGTCTGCAACGTGCACAGTACTGAGGGAAATTTAAAAACCTTTCGGTATCAAGAAAACAAAGGTGATGTCTAGATAAGGCTAGCTCATCTATTCTCCCTTCTGCTGTCTGGAGTCTTGTGTTTCACAAGGTGATATCTCTCACAGGTGGAGGCCAGATGCTGTGTTCTCTGTATAACAGGTACAAATACACTATAGGCATGCAGGTACACACAATCGCTCGTCAACACACTCAGACAAAAACACACAGATGCACAAATCCATGACCAACACATGGACGTCCCACAGAAACTAGCCTTCCTCTCATCCCCGGGATAAAAAGGGAGATAATGCATTATAGATCTTCTCCTCTCTTCAACTGCTCATAATAGTACAGTCAGAACCTCTGCCTAAAATCAGGTCACTTCTAGTGAGACGAAGCTTGCTGCGTAACCCCATTGTTTTTACACAAGTGTAACTCTGAAATAATTTTCTAGGTGTGTTGCTGCCTTCTTGTCTCATCTTATACAGATGTCCATGACGTTCAGTCACATTGACCGAGTGGTTTATTGCAGCTGTTTGCAGCGCATTTTGTTCCCGTGAATTTTCCTTCTGTAGTTTCAGATTATTATTCATGACTGCATGGAACAGTTTTACATTTAATTCAATACATTTAGTTCGTAATTACTTTGCAGATTAAGATTAACAATACAAAATATAATCAATTAATACAATATGATATTATTAATATATCAATAAACTGTATTGATCCTCAGGGGGAGATTCACAAGCTACACAGCAGTATATTAAGTTATATATATATATATATATATATATATATATATATATATATATATATATATATGAAAGGTCATTGAAATTAGCTCCACCTTTTCAGCTGCAACATGAAAGTGGTGCAAACATTAATGCTCCAATAATTACAATTCAGAAATATAATGTACATTATTTTGAAATGGGCCTTTCAGCAAAATGAGTATTTTTACTTTCGGTACTTTCAGTATATTTTGATGCTTGTTCATTTTTACTTTGGTAAAAAACTTGTAGCTTTTTTTTTTGTAGCAGTATATGTCCACACTGTAGTATTGCTACTTTTACTTAAGTAAAATATCCAAGTTCTTTTTCCATCATTGTCTTTACCAAAAGTCACCCGAAACCCAGTTATTGTTAATTACTGTGATGAGTAAGTAAGTCTGTATAAAAATTCAATAAAAAGATTTGAAAATAAGCAGGGAGTTATTAGCAGACATCTTGATCCACAGCTATTCAGTTATACATGTGATTTTCATTATTCCTAATCATATTGTCCCTTCAAAGACGATGAAGAAATCATGCCAACGTGGTCAAGGGGTCAGCTCATGTCGTGGTTGATAAATGGAGCTAAGGTGCAGAAAGGGTTAACACTAGTCGGACTACTGGCACAAACATTGTAACTGTCGGTCTCCACTGTTGATCGGTATGTTTGATGGTTTTGAAAATTATGTTTGACAGTCAACTTTTGCCACTTGCAGACTGTTAGAACGACACAGTTAATACAAATGTCTCTTATGATAGTCCACTGCATTATACAGCTGCTAGCGTGACACATTTCAAGGTTGAAATAGGAAGTGGCTTAAGAAATGCAAGCATATACTGAAAATTCATTTTTCTATGCATGTTAAAATTGAAAGCTGCAGTATTTCTATTGATAATAACTCTTTATCATGACTTGCTTCTCTTTACTCTGATGTTATTCCATAGTAGGCCCTCATTTATGCAGTTTAGTAAAAGAAGCATCTCAGCTGTCCGTCCGTTGCACCAAAATCATAGACTCCATATGGCTGGACTACACTGAGTATATGTTTTTAAAGCCACGGTCATATGCAAGCAGGGCCGTGGTATCAAAGCCTTTGAACAGATTTAGACAGTAAATACCTTGCTTAACTCCACAGTAAACAGATAGATTGGATAGAGCTGACACTGATCTCATTATGTTGTGTTCTTTCGTAGGAGAAGCAGGATTGAGAGCTTGAGTTTAGAGCTCATTAATAGAGCTGCATGAAAGCCTACTGCGGGGAGATAATACATTTTTCCTTTTTCTTTGCTTTTGAGTCATAGCACAACATTTTATACTTTGATGTTTTTACTGAAACTAGTGGTCATTTCCCTTTGATAGCATTTATGTTTGTTGTAACTCAGCTCTTAGAAGGTGCAGAGGTGTATGGCATTATTTGCACGCTACCAGCTGTTGAGGCCTATTCAATTAACGACACTGCAGAATTTCTGAGGTTTTTGTCTCTGTCTGTGAATGACACAAACCATTTAAACATCCTAATTTTAATAATTTGATAATATATATAATATTTTTAAGGGAATATAATCGAATGTCATTCTTAAGCACACAAACAGTTTATTCAATGCACCCTTTTCATTTGTGATAACTATAAAATCTGGCAGTGTTGTACAAACTTTTCTTTTTCAATTCTTGCAACAATGAAGTTCAATTCCAGTTTATGCCTGTTTGAGAAATAAGCACTGCATTTAAGATCTATGGAGCACATGGTAATGGTTTAATAACCTGTAACATCACAATTTTGATCCTTCCCTTCATGTGTCTTTGGCTCATGGGATAGTTTCTGATCTCAAAAAAATCTAAATGTAAATGCATGCAAGAGGCATTTGAAATCAAGACACGTTTGAAATCTGGAGGTGGTTTGAGATGTATTCTAGCTGATGTTAAAAGAGTGTAACTGCATCCATCTCTCCAAGACGCATAAGTCATCTTTAACTCCTTCCACAGTGTAACTACGTCAGTAAGCAGCCTGTGGAAATATCCACTCACTGTCTGATCCTTTTGACAACAGCAGCACAAGTTGCATCAGAGTTACACTTACATTTTCTCAAAGCAGTTAAAGAGGGTTAGAAATTCAGTGGTGTTGTTTCACAGTGAAAACACGGGATGAACAAAAGGGGTATATCTTCACTTTTTCTAACTTCTGAACTAAAGGTTATGCTGACCTCAGCTGCCCTTGTGCCTGATGTTTTTTTAGGCCTTCATCGCTATTGTCACCTTAGTCAAAACATGCTTTTTCAAGTAATTGACTTGAATATTTTTAGATTGAAAGTTTATTCTTGCCCTTGGAATCGGTAGTTTATTAAACAAGCTCACCACAAGGTCCATTTATTAGCTGTTCTGGAAATCGTATCACATGATGTTGCTCAGC